>CM065052.1:157228141-157573141 GCA_032883995.1 Coronaproctus castanopsis
TAACAGGAACTTCATTGTCCATCTTATTCTCTAATTCGTCGTCGGAATCAATCTATATAGACGACATTTTTTGAACTTTGAACAATCTTTAAAATCTCTTTGTCTGCTAAAATTAAGTTCGTACAACGATTTTATAAAATAACGACGAATTAGGTCGGTTCTGAGAAGCCAAATCTTTTCGTTTTGATTTTTGTTTCGTGTTAAGAGAAAAAAAAATTTGCGATGACACATGGCAGTTTTTTATTATTTCGTGTTTATTTCGTCTTAAGCGTTTTCGTGTTAAACATACTTCACTGTATATGTAAATGTAGGTATGTGTACCTATATTATCGCTATTATTGTATATGCATTTGTACATCGGAGTAATGTTTGAGTGTGTAACTCTTCTGCGCATACAATTTATTATATTGTATCCGTGATTCGCGCATGGTTGCTCATTAGCGGTTAAAAAGTTATCTTAATGTAATTTGTATATAAAACAGAATCGATAAACTCCGATTTTATTATTATTATTATTATTATTATTATTGTTATCGTTATCGTTACTAATCTTTCATTTGTGCTTAATATGTTTACTTAGTTTACCTGTACACGAATATTTATCGGAATGTTCGAATATTCATCGAAATTTACTTTGCTTCAAATCAAACTACATTTAGCTCGTACAAGTTTTACACTATATACGCTGAACGTTTAATGCATTCAATTAAAGGTCGATTATCGAACACTGATTTCGTTTATAATGCTGTATGGTCCCGATAGCTCACATATTTGGCAACATTTTGATATATATATATATGTATGTACGTGTTTTTGTGTTTGAACGTTCGTGTGTTTGCGTGTTGGTATATGATTATTGATACGTAAATCTGATTGATTTTTTCTCTTTACACACACATACATACATACGTACACACACATGCATATATATATATACACACTATCTATGCAATATCTCTTATCTCGTATAACCTCTCATTTATGGTTGTATAAAGCGTGTACGTTGCTTCCTTCTTGAGTTATACGTATCAATTTTTTTCTGTATTCGTATTTGTTGATTATTCATATATTTGTTTTTATTTCATTTTTGAAATATATATAATTTATTTTCCTTCTTTGTATGGTCAAATTTCGGGACAATACCGAATAAAAATAAAATGAATAAAAGCTGCAAATATACCACTCCAAAGACGGAAAAACTTATCTGTCGATTAATAACTATCTTATTAATTTAAACACCGTCGATGGAAGACGAAGAAAACCTTCAAAGGGCGGTCATTCTAGAAATAACGAATTATACGTTTCGAATATTTCTAGATCTTCGTGTATATATATATATAAATCATACGAAAAAGGTATAAACACTCCCACAGTACAAAGTAGGACGTGTAAACGTGTTGGGAGTAATTTTTATATGAACTGAATATAAGAAAATTAAGATTAACGAACGAAAAGATGTCGTAAAACGAGCGAATAGCAAATTATAGAATAAAAATTTCTTTCGACGGGCAGAATACTCTGTGAAAATTTACATACGATGAATGGAGATTTGTACCGAAAACTTGTAATTAGATAAAACAATTTTGTGTTTTTATCATATATATATATATATATATATATATATATATATATATATATATATATATATATATATGTAAAATGCGTGTGTGGATATATATATCATGTAAGGTTCTATCAACTGGAAAGCAGGTGAGAAAGAACCTTGTCTGACAATCCTCACCAACCTAATGACTCATAGTTCTACGAAGTGTCCTGAATATGGTTTAATATTGTCTTATTACTTTCTCAGCAAGCGCGTACTCATTTACCGACCAAATGAATGGCTAGCCGAATTGACTAAAAGCTATTTTATCATGACAAAATTCCCGTCCTTGTTGAGATTCAAGTTCATATCGTTCAGAATGCATAATAATAATAATAATAATAATAATAATAATAATAATAATAACCGTCATTGATTTTCTCGAATCCAGAAAACAATATGAACTTAAAAATGCGAATGCCAAAATTCTTTTTTTTTTTTTTTGTTAGACACACTCATAAAATTAAAATAATAAAAATTGGAGAGCTCGGTATACGAGGAAAGGTAATATAAGCGTTGATACGATGATAATGATTATTATACATACATACATATATATATATATATATATATATATATATATATATATATATATATATATACGATAAGAAGACAAAGTTTATGTTTCATCGGAATGGATAAAAAAAAAAAAAATATAAGTGGGTTGCAAACATAACTGACTAGAATAGACATGTAAATACGTAGTCTTTGTCCGAAATCATGAGAATTATCGACATCGTAGATAAACAGTTTTCAATGAACATCCGAGCTTCTAATAGTTGGTCACGATGTCTATAAACGGTTCTTACAATTGAAGAAAAAACATTCGTAATATACTACCTGTTGACATGTTACCTTTGAGACACGAGAAAATCGTTACATATTCAATAGTAAGATTTTACAATACATATTAACATACCGATATTACAAGTTTTTTGGAAAGCGCGGTATAAGCATGTACGAACGTTATCCAAAATATTAGAAATATAATAAATAACTAAATCCATAGGGAGCATCCTGTGGAAATGGTAGTCGTAATATAATACAATTATAAATTCCAGGTACGCTATCGGTCATTCATCGTACAACCCCCTCTTGACCCGGGTTAAAAATACCCCGATCAACCGAGGAAGAGTTTAATAACAAATTACCAGGTTTTAGCTTGTGTGTTTACCCGCGTGTATTGTTGCTCCGTCGATGAATTCGCGCGTCTTGTTCGGAACCGCTCGACGCGTGCGAGAAGAAATATACGTAGCGTTTTCAATCGAGCACGCACATTAATAACTGCTTACAGTCAACACCTATTCGGGAAATTTTGAACTGTAAGATGCGAAATATTCGCGACGAAAGGAAAACTATAAAGAGTAGCTGTCGCTGCTACACGTTTGTAATACAGCGAATTAGTGGAACCGGCGATCGAAGTCAAGACGCGCTTTTCGAATAACTGTCGAGTAATTGTCGAGCCTTGCGGGTATTAGTAAAACCTTATATGTGAAATAGAAGAGAGACTTGAAAAGCGAAGCATGTACGGTGGAAACCTAGTCGCTGGAAAATACCGAACAGATTAAGAGTACTACCGAGTGTTAACTGAATAAATGGATATGGCAGACTGTGACAAATGCAAACGCAAAGAAACGTACGATAGTGACCATTGATTCATAATTGCCTGTTCGGTGGTAAATGTGTACCTGGAAGACTTAATAAGATTTCTCGAATATTGAGCAACAATTAGTTTATAACGTATGTGATTTGTGATTTTTATTTTATGGTTGATCGGATACGAAACGATAATAATAACGTCTATGATTATAAGAAGTGAATGCGACTATAGTTATTTCGAACGAACATACCCGTGCCTGTAATCGTTTCTATACACGACTGTATTTTAAATAGACAGCAATCAAAATATTTTGAAACATTTGCGACCACTAAATTTCAAAATATGATGTTAACACCTATTTAACTCGGACTATATATATATATGTGTGTGTGTGTGTGTCTGTGACCATTTCGATACATGACTATATTTTAAAAAGATAGTAATCAAATTTTCGAAACGTTGACTACCTTATTTTTAAACTAAATTTGAAAATATAACGTTAACACAGAAAATGTATATATATATATATATATATATATATATATATATATATATATGTATGTATGTATTAAACGCGTAATAAAAGGTGGACAATTTTATTTTCGAAACTAAATTGGAAAATATTATGTTAACACCTATTTAACTTGAGCTATGCATTATTCATTTTGCATATATATATATATATATATATATATATATATATATATATATATATATATCGTGCGTTTTATAATGTAATTGTTGTTAATTTGCGTAATATGCACTGCTATAGCAACAGAAAAGAAACAAATCGTGTTTTACGACGGTAGTTATACTCGACGCTCGAGTGCCCACGAATCAACGATTGACACGTCGCACGATGCTAAGCTATTTTCCGACATATTTCTTATTTATTTTAAATCGGTCCCTTTTGTCTTGTCTCGTTGATAATTCGGCGAAGATTTCATTTTGAAACCCCAACGAAAATTAAGACGATAGTAATAATTTTTTTCAAATCGTTCGTTATCATTGTTTCAGAACTTTTTCCAGTAGGAGTTACTTACTTATCTTAGTTGTTCTAAGGGGAACGCCGTCAACCCTTACAGCGGAGTTGCATCATCAATTATTTTACGCAAAATTATTAAAAATTTCAGTTTAGTTTATTAAATATTTCGCGGGTTTTTATGTTTTTATTTTTATTATTTATATATAATATATCCATTGTTTTTATAAACATCATTTACATATTTCGGTATACGCGTTGTAATTTTGTGATTTGTGTTTATCTGTACGAATAATAATATAAACATTCGAAAGGCATAAAATTTCTTCTATTTTACTGTATAAATTTAATAATATTTTAATGAATAAAAGGACAACCATATCTAATATTCACATACTCTTGCCTATCTTTTTTTCCTTTTAAATTATTTTATTTATACGCTCGATTGTAAGAATTACGACGGCTCTACAGGAGTAGAAATCGTGGGTGAAGTAAATATATGTATATGATAATTTATATAATTATTAATATTATTAAGTTTGGCATACACTATACACAATATTGTACGGAAGGCGTCGTCTATCACGTATCGAGAAATTTAAAATTTTAAAATAATTAATTTTCATTTAATAATTTGGCGTAAGTAGTGCATTTTATAATTTAGTTCTAATATAAGTTTAGTCAACCAAGAGGGTATTAATTTAAAACTTAAAATAAATTGGTGTTAATGAAATTATCAATATTTAATATAAAGTTGACAGTCGCAAAAATTAAACTTATATTATAATCAATACATACAAATTCCAATCAATTAATTTACAATTATATATATATTTAATTTTATTTTAATGAATACTCCGTGCACACCTTACACGTGTATACAATAAAACGATTCTATATTTGAAAACATAATCAAACGTACGGGATCGCGCTTTTTATACGACTCCCTCATAATTTTGAACTTTATCTATTTTTTGGGTTTGGTGCAGTTTCTACATCAAACAAAAATATCGTTTGCCTTTGTATTATTAAAATTGGCCATTTTGATCGCATTAAAAGTAGTTTATTAAAAGCAGTTTAACGTACCGTGTAGGACAATCAACCCAAAGGAACAAATTATTCTGGAATCGAATTTTCATATTTCACAATTACATACCTTCGCTAAATTATCAAGCATTTCTACGTCAACTAAAAAATGAATCGCATCGCAATTGATTCTAAAAATGAGTTCGTGGCATCACATAGCCTCTAAAAAATTGCTCGAGAATTTTCGTCCAAATGATAATAATTATCCTGGATTTATACGCATTACGAGAACATACACTAATGTCTAACTGGAGGATTGCTTGTTTTTTGGTGGTTAGGAGGGTGGGTGGGGGTTAAAAATGCGTAACTAAAGCGACCTGACTGGCATTACGGTTGTTTTAAAATCAGTTCGCGGTATGGAGTAAAATTAAATAATAACAATATAACGTGTCGGATATGTAATGCTGAATCGGAAGTATTATTAAGATTGCAGTAAAATTACTGTTTACCATCTACGTAATACAGTTTTACGCTTAATATAAATACATACATACATATATATATATATGTTATGTATATGTCAATAAATGGAATGGACTCCCTTTAATTTACGAAGAAATGTTATTACCGCCGCAATTAGGAGCGTCGATATCCTTTTACATTATATGTGAATGTATAGAGATACAATGCCCTTGCACGTGTATGACCACTGGATGCTTACTATGTCTTATATTTAGCATATGCTTCCCGTTAAAGCACTTGTTAGCACTGAACTGGAAATATAATTTCTACCAAAAAAAAATCGTTTTACGAATGAGGTGCTATTGAATATATGTAATATATATACATATATATATATATATATATATATATATATATATATATATATATATATATATATATATATATATATATTATTTTTTTCTTTGGAAGAGTATCCTGATAATAAGACAATAGTTATCATTATTATACACTTGGTCTACCATAATTTCATCAACAGTGTATTTTGTTTATATTTCATGCAATCTATATCTAAATGCAACGTGCCTTATATAGTTTATATAGTCTGTGTGTGTGTATATGTGTTTGATTATTTTAGTCTGAAGTTGGTCGTGAGTTCCGTCTAACGTGTATTTCTTTGTTCTGTTCTATCTTCAAATTGCCTATTTTATTTTGCCGCATTGTTACGTGCGAGTCATTTTCTCAATTATATTTGCGTATAATTTCGTTTTTGAAGATTTATGTTTATATTTAGTTTAACGTTGTACATAATGTAAAAGACGAGACTGTACACGCTGATTGTATAATTTTCGTTCCAAATCTGTGAATTGCGTTAATGATGTTTTACGATTTTTGCACCTATCTGATTTATTTTTCTTATATGGTGTCGTGGATAATAATTATTGTTCGCTTTTTGTTTAGCGACATCCCCTCTCCTCACAATATAGTCATTTCTTTCCTTTTCTCACTTTATTCAGTCTAATTTTTTTATTTATCTATGCATGTATTTATCTATACATATATTTATCTATTTATGTTTATCTATATCTATCTGTCTATATCAGTATTTATATCAAACTGTATGTTTTTTATATACATATGTAATAATAATAGGAAAGCCCTGATTTCATTTGAATACACCAAAAATATATACACAAAGTAAGATAATAATGAAAGTCCAACTTAAGCAAAGATCTCTTCCGGTTTTTTTTTCTTTTTTTACTATATATATTCAGCACCCATTTGTTTCCAAATCGTTCTACCCATTGCTTTTCGCATTCAACTGGTCCCCACATATTTAACGATATCGTCTTTCCATCGTTTTTTTGGTCTCTTGATTTGTCTTTTCCTAACCAACGGAATCCATTCTATACATTTTGTGGTCCGGCTATCTACTTGTTTCCGCAAACCACATCATGTCTATTTTAGTTTTCTTACTATCTCCATTAGATCGTCTCTTCTTGACTGTGCTCTTCATGCCTTGTTATTTATTTTATCAAATTTGTAATCTTTAACATTTTTCTTTCCATCGTCAGCTGTGCAATGTGTAACCAATTTATTTGCTATATATTACCTGGTCATGCTTGTGAACGGTAATTAATCGCCAGTATGATACACGTATTAAATACTTATGCTTTAATGATGAACAAAGTTCCTTCAAAGCCCAATATTTTTTCCACCCTATTGCTATCCTTCTACTTAATGTCTTTGGCTGTGTTGTCTTTGAATGGAATTAATTCTCAAAGATATATTTTTGTCGAATCCATTTTAATTACTGGTTGTATCCTGTCACCTCCGTTATTTAATATATATTCCCAAAAGACTTTCGAAGAAGTATAAAATAAATTTAAAAATGGCATTAAAGTAAATGAAACAGTAGTAAACAATTTCAGATATACATTCGAATAATCTAAAAAAATACAGAAATTCGTGGATGTTTTCACAATAACGTACAAAAAATATGGATTGAATCTCAGAAACAAAGTATGCGGTAATAAATAGGAAATTAAAAGAACACGATAACGACACCACAAAATCCGGATTGGGAAAGCTCGTAATGCATTTTTTAAGCTTAGGGCTATATTAGATAGTAAAAACATAAATATAGAATTAAAGCTAATAAAATGTTACGTATTCTCGATGCTGCTGAATGGAGTTGACAGTTGGACTTAACGAAAACGTTAGTGAAAAAATTAGATGACTTCGAAATATGATTATATCGCAGAATTTTTAAAGTAAGATGGAGTGAAAATATAAGAAACTGTGAATTTAAATGAAAGTAGGTAAATAGTAAAAGAAATCAAACAACTTCGAAAACTGAAATATTTTGGACATGGTAACGAGCCGTCCGGAACGGTATAATACGTTATATATTCTTATACAAGGGAATTTCGCGGGGAATAGACCAGAAGAAGAAGAAGGACATGGGTGCAGAACTTAGCGCAGTGGTATAAATACAGTTGAACTGTTCCGGAATGCGCCGGATAGATAAAGAATTACAAAATGTTAGCCGACTTTCGGTAGCGGACATGGCACCATAATGATGATGATGATTATATATATATATATATATATAATGTATGTATATACTTATTTACTCTTTTTCATATGTATATATATATGTATATATGTATATATGTAATTATTTGTCGTTACTTTTGTTTTACGAGCTAGTTTATTTCCTCTTTTTTTGATTCAAATGTATATGAAGATCTTAAATTTAAGGTCATTTCTAATAACTACGGACAATTTCGGTTATATTACTATCTTATATCATTTTTTTATTAATACTTTCTCTATAATCTACTGATTTTTACATCGATACTTTATATTATATATATATATATACGTGTGTGTGTGTGTTTGCTGTTCACTTTTGTTGCAGCTATACTGACATATATGTATATCGTATATTACATGTATATTTATGTCGTCTGTTACATATCTTATTTACGCAACGTTATTGCCCTTTTTAACTCTGAGAAATGTTGTATTTAATTAAAATCGATTTGCTCGTCTGCGAGATTGCGTTTTAATTTTCTCGTATTACGGATTTCGGACGTCGTCATACTGTCGTGTCTAAAAGTTGCAGTTATGTTATTGACGATTTTGTCATTGCCTTCTTTCGGTATCTTTTGAAAGTTTATTCTACCACGAAACGCCGTCTATTTTTACAGCTATGGCTGCTGTCATAGTTTATGTTTATTACGCAGTTAAATCGCACCGCGCGTTAAGGTTTTCCTGGGGCTGGAAGTTATTTTGAACATTTTCACATTATTCGATACTAAATTCTCATTGAAGTTTGCCTAGTTTGTCGGTTATGCTTGGGAAATCTACGGTCAATCATCCGCCAGTTCTTCTAATAAAAACAACATTATACTTCTTCATCGTCCAACCTCAATCCGGATGTTCATTATCAATTATCACGACCAAGTTCATGGTCTATCGTTATCGGCTCCATTTGCCGGCTACGTTTTGGTCTTTCTGCCGTCTCATTCGAAATAAATATTATTTCTCACCGTACTATCCCATTCTTCCGGTTTCTACACTATTGCAGACGCAGATCATCTTTTTTATTTTGAATGTTATACCTTACCAGCAACATATCTCATATCACGCACTCTACTTCCTGTTGGCATCTTTTGTCCTCTCGTAGCATTCGTACTTACACTTATTCTATTTTTTTCGCGACAATTCCATAATGATGTTTATCTCTCTATACTACGTTCATCAACGTTTTCACCGATCATCGTATTATTACCCCGCGACCAATTTGAAATTAATTGTGTTGTACTTCTAGTATTGGTATTTTTTTTTTAATGAGCCTAATGTATCAGCTGACAGACAAAAAAAAACATCTGTGCCTCGGAGCGCAGGGAAGAAGTGAAACTTAAAGACATTTTAATTAAATTCGATACAGAGGTTTTTTAAATTTTTACGCGCCTGTGTATATATATATAAACGCGCGCATACACACACACAGGCCCGCAGATACACATATGTATATATAAGAATAAACCTATCTATGTGTATAAACGTGGTTTGTCAAAGGGTGTTGGTGCGGGGTACATGTGAAGGATATATATATAATATATATCCACATCCATTACTTCGTTGACACACCTAATGTAACAAAACGTTGTTTGATAGGCGGGTGTTGATAAATATATCAGTCTGTTATTTCTACTCTTTCGCCTACTCGTTTTGCGGCTTAACGCCCCATATAAACAGCGCCAATAGAAGTTTCACCTCAAAAAACAATCTTGATTTAGGACAAATAATAAGAATAGTATCGGTTGTTAATCGTTAATTTAACAAGTTGTTTTAATTGACAAAGTTATTTCGGGTTCTACTCTATCATCTATGCGAGCCATATTGTAAATTTTACATACATTTGTTCATACAAGCAATGTGTATTTTATGTGTGTTTTTTTTAATAATTATTATTTACCTATTGTAACTGACCTGTTTTATGACCATCTGGAAATTCTTATGGAAATGAAAAATGGCATTTGCGGGGCCAACAGGCCGACACACCGAATTGTGTTCCCCGAATCGAATTTTAATTAATTAACACGCTAGATATAGTCTAACAGATTTATCAGGTAATTTTGAAGTGCCTGTGTAAGGTATCGTTGATTATACACCAATTTGGTGAGACGATAATTAGTCTTATCGCCTTATTTTGTAATTTGTGTATTGTATTTACACGAATATCTTTAGCGCAGCCACACAACACGACACGCACAACATTTATTTATGATGGCTTTATTTGTATATTTGTTATTTAGCTGCAATACATTTTTTGTTAGTCTCAGCATTATTTAACCTATATTTAACTTTGCGAAGCCATATTGACATAGCGATTAACTTAACATTATGAATATTTAAATCTGCCGAGTTATTCATTACTATTTGATCATTCACAAGCTAGCCACAAAAACGGCTGATTCTACGAACATATTCGGTAAAGACACGTTCAAGACAATAACAATAACTTTTGACGTCAAGAGTGCGTTAGACAATTGTAAGCACTCTAAAATTATCGAAATTCTGAAACATAACTCTGTAAATCTTTACTTAATAAATACTATTATTTGATCAATAGGAAAGTTGAATATCGTCCGATGAATTTACTGTATACAAAATCATTTTCTATAAGGTTCTATTTTAGGGTCGCCTGTGTGGAATGTTTTATATTCGTATGTACATAATAATTTAGAAATCTTTACAGTTGAAAATGGATATAATGCCGAATTTATTAGTTTTGCGGACGACCTGTGCGCCGTAATTAATCTTAAGAGTCCTTTAGAAATTTATAATATCAGAAATATTTGTAAGAAGCTTCAAATTACTTGGCCCCGAATTTTCTGTTTATAAATCGAAAATTATGGTGATTAGTAACAGGCAAATTTCTAAATTTAAACGTTCAGAAATTTAATTTATAATAAGGATTACATGATGGCTTTATAAATTAATTTATTTTCAACGGTTAAGCCTGAATACCTTGCCGAACTTCCAGTATAACCGTCGCAAGTTCGTGTCTAATATTTACATTTTGTAGGAATCTACTTAGTCCTAGTTAATTTTTTGTCTAGATGTGTACGCGTAAAAAAAGTTTATTCGATAATTTTCACGCGGTATATTTTATTTTATATTATTTTCTAGTTATCCTCTTCACCCGGAACAAAATTTTAAAAATTGCATAAAACTTTACAAGGTTTTATTATTTTTTTTTAAACGATAATTTCGATCGATAAATATAAATTTAATTCGCCGCCATCATGAATATAATCCTAATTGATTTATTTGTGACATTTTTTTCCTCGACTCTTCGACTAAGCCCTGATAATAATTGTTAGACTTGTTGTTGTATATTTCCTTCTCTTACCGATGTGTGTGTGTGTATCTATCTGCACTAACGCCATATTATGATTACCTTGTAAGCTACTTACACTATATAAGAAACTACGTATAGGTAAGTAGTAGCAAACCTCCGATACGGAGAGACTACACTGAATGATGACCGATAATTTAAGATAAAACAATCGTTTTAAGGAACGTGTTTTAATCGTTCGTTCGAATTCGTAATACATAATCGATAAGTAGCTTAAATTCAAATCGTTATCGAAAAATATCCGCCATTTATATAGTTATCCCGAATCACAGACTGAACGTAAATTTTCGCATGCGAAATGCGTCTATATAGAAGCAATTTAAACGGAAGCTTGCGATTTAGTTCGATTCCGATGACTTTCCTCATTTAAAGTTAATATTTGTAATTTTTTTCCCTAATATATATTTAGAACGATGATATATATATATATATATATATATATATATATATATATATATATATATATATAGGGTGACCCAGAGAAGACAGATAGTTTTGTTGTTTTTTGAATAACTCAAAAACTTCTCGACAAAAATTTTTGAATGAAATTTTATTTTAAAAATAGGTACACGAAAGATTAGCTTACAATCATTTGTGGAACATAATATCGTTGAAACGACTGCCATTTCCAATAATACATTCATTCAATCTTTTTACAACATTTTTGAACACTTTTTCGAGCCTATGTCGCTGAACTTTTGAAACTTCTTCAGAAATCCGAGTTTCAGGTCTTCCAGATCCCGTGGACGTGTTTCGTATACGCGGTTCTTAAAATATCCCCCCAAAAAAACCCGCAATCTTGAATTGTTTTCAAAGCTGTCGTTGCACTGTCTGTCGTGATCGATTCACGCCGAAAATAAAGTTCCACGCAAAATGTGCGTTTCTTCTTGTTATAGGATGGCATGGACGAAAACGGATCTCTCTTATGTACATTAAACGTGAAGCATGCGATTTGCTTTGTAGCAGTGGTACCAAGTGCGCTATTCGAAAAACAAAATAATCCATCTTCTCTGGATGACCCTGTATATATATCTCTCTCTCTCTCTCTCTCTATATATATATATATATATATATATATATATATATATATATATATATATATATATATAAAGTGATAATAAAAAATTGCTTAAACTCTCAATATTACGTTTTGTAAATGTATTAATCTTCGCACTCATAAAGATAATCCTAACGACTATGTCCAAGTCCCGATTATTATAGTTAATGGAAAATATCTGGTTATATATATATATATGTGTGTGTGTGTGTGTGTGTATCTTGTGGGTGGTGATAACATTTTCAAGACAATTCTTCGGGTTTTATTTAAACCTACAATTTTATTACGTAGATATAAATCAATCGTTCGTGCGTCTGATGTTGTACATTACACAAATAGTACACGAATCTGGTACCGATGCATGAATGTTATTGCAATCATAATTTGCCTAAGGCACGTCGGTACTTGATTCTTTTATGTAGTATATATATAGGAATAAACTTTTCGTGACAAGTTTATAATAAACACATCGGTAAGAATTACTCTGGCTTTATAAACGAGAATAACGATAGCAGCAACATGACAACAATAACATCAATAATAGTAAACATAATTATAGTAATGATAATAAGCATAATAGTAATGTAGATTATGATGAAACATAAACAATTATTGAATAACGTGACGGAAAACGAGCTCGTACGATATATCGCGTAAATAATTGTATATTCGATTAATTAAAAAAATTTAATTTCTTTCGATTTAAACGTAGCATGTCGAAACTTTAAATGATTTCTTAACTATTTTTCGAGTACTACTTCTCCGGTTAATAAACGTCATCGAAAAAGCATTTAAGCTCCTCTAAATAGAACTCGTTAGTGACTAACGTATCACATGTAAACTAGAATAAGAATAGTATGGAATTTTTAAAAAAATTAACGACAAAAAAAAGGAAAGTTAAGAAATTTTTTCGATTTAAAAATATTACAAAGCTTTTCGGCTATTAAACCGTCATCGGAATGGATGTAAAAATAAAATATGAAAATATAATTTATAAAAGAAATATAAAAGGAAAAACCCGAAAATAAAATTAAATATAAGAAAATATTTAATTTAGACGTATTTAGTGACTTTAAATACTGTTTTTTTCGTTTTTCATACGTTTTATCAATTGCATCGTATTCCTCGAATAGATGGGACTCAATTAGGAGACGTCTTAATATTTAAGATACATATTTAAGATGATCGTCTATAAACTAATTTATAAAAAAAAAATAATAATTAATTATATTTATATGATAATTTATTATTATTTATTTTATTTATAAAACGTTTGACAACGTATTATGAACGGCGTGGTGTGAATATATCGAAAATAAAATAGACACGGTTATGTAAAAACCTTGTCGCAATTGAGGCAATAGTGGGTTGGAATAATTCTACATAGAGTAGTTGAATAATAGCGCGAATACGATTAACCGCAGATCGCGCACGCATCCTCGAGCAAAGACTAGAGTTGATTGAGCGTGAATATAATAGATTTTAGTTCCAGTTCTAGGCGTTGGTCCGAATGATTGAATAAAAAAAAAAGAAGCTGGTGGTTCGAAAAATACTGAAAATTAATTAAAGCGCTAACGTTTGTAGTAAAGTTATATAATTAACAAGATTATAATTCCGGTATATTGCGCTTTCAATTCGATCATTAAACGAATAATTTTTAAACTAATTTTCTTATTAAAATCATCGTATTTGTATGTAGGTATATTTTAACGCGTACGCAAATATACATTGTATGAAATAAATTTTAAATAATATAACGTTCGAAGTTTATTTAAATGAAATAATTTAATATAAAGATGTATATTACGTAATTGTATAATACGAATCGTTTAATTTATAACGAAATCCGATTATATAGCCTTATACTTTTTTCCTTAATATATATAATTCATCTGTCTTGCAAATGTTCGGGTCGATTTTTGTGATATTTTTGTGGGCGCGCGTGTGTGTGTTTGTGTGTGCTTAAGTTTAGATTTCCAATTCAGCCCTATTACAGACCTTTTTGGGGTAGTGCCGGTGCCCAAAAATCGAAATCGGAACGACTGTCGAGTTATAGTTGGTTCAAAAATACAAAAACCTTAAACCATTATTATTTTCGCGCTAGGTAATAATAGAAAATTCATCTAATCTATCATTATTATGCAGAATTTTGTGTATATGTGTTTAATTACTTCTGGCGCTGCAATTGAGCTATAGGAAATTTTTTATTTATTTTTCACGTATCGGAATATATAATCCGCCCAATAAGGTAGTGCGTGCATAATTAATCGTTAAAAATAAAATTGGAAAGTTAACGCACAATTGATGATTGTGATTTAGCACCCATAGGTACCGTTGATATTCTGCGATATTTGGCGTTTCATTTCAATTTATCTACGGTGTGTCAATATGTTGACATAACCGATCCTAAATTAATTTTAGCAAAAAAAAAAAATTAACACAACATTCGTTGATTGTTACAGCCGGTATATATAGTATCTCGCGAATAATATAAAATTTCTACTCGAAACCGGATAGTTCAGAATCCAAAGAGATGCAAATCGATAGTTTATATTTCGAAGGACAATCTAGAAATAGGAAGAACGGTAGATGTGTCCACACTATGATGTTATTTAACGGACAAACTCAACTCGGAAATTGAATTCAAAAGAATAATACATTCGTGTTAAGAAATTACGAAATTTTTAATAGAGTCGTTCAGATTAAACAGTGGGAAACGATCACTTGTATTCTTTTACACGGTGGAGAAGTGCGGCGGCATATACGACATATATATGGTTAAATTATCGTTTAGTATTTGAAGCGCCGCTGCTTCATTGAATACTGAAAGTATCTTCAACCTGAAAAGTAAATTCCCCAAAAGAAAAGATAACATATTTGTTCTTTCTTCGCTTTAAATCTAGAACTCATAAGATATTTATCATTAACCAGATGGTGTGAATAAGATGAGACACTTGAAAATCAGACATCTGTCCAGTAGCAAACTCGCAAAATAGAGCTAATTTACAATGAATTTATATATTTCATTATCCCTTTTACGTTTAAGTTTTCCGCTATTATTTTTTTTAAGAATTCCGATTGTGATTATTACGATTTTATAAATCGGAATGTTTTTTTTTTTTTAAAAAAAAAAACGTGCCTTGTACTGCTTGTAAGGCCAGAGGCACGGAATGTTAGATTAAGGGGAGAAGGTTGGATAAAGTAAGGAAAGTTACAAGTTTAGATTCAGCAGATGGTGAATACTGTAGGATTTCGGTTAGAGAGGATGCAAGCCCAATAATAAGACGGTGAAACGATGAGCTGAGTACAAAGGACATGAAAGGGGTATGTTACATGACGAGCGTGTACTCTGGCCTAGAAAGAAATGCTTGTATGTAAGAAGTGTGTGTCCACAGTGTATGCGGAACAGAGCGACTTCGTATTTTCTATTGGAATGTTCCGACCAGCTTGCCTTGTTCCGATCCGTAGTGAACTGCGATAGACATGAAAATCTTGCCACTGTTTGACACTGCAGTTGACCGCGTATCCGATCTATGAAGTCTTTTGCTGGAATTGGTAGGTTTGGAACTGGTGCTAGGATGGCGGATTCTTTAGCTGCTTTATCGACCATTGTGTTCAGTCCGACTTCCTTATGATATCCACATCACACTTATTTCTTCTTTATAAGATGCTGCCTGGGTAAGATGTTTGACTATCGCTGTATAGTCATCTTCGTTTATTTATAGGAGACATCTCAGAGAGCTACAGCTATGATTCGTGATGTTTCGATATGTCCGGATTCACTGTTCGAAGCACATACCGGAATTCAGTAGCATAAAACAATACCGGCTTCGAGATCGTCTCATAGAGCGGCAACTTATTTTTTATGTGTTATTTCGATCGAGAGTAACCGGTGAACGTTCTTCGGTTTTATATCCAGTTCGATTTTTTTTTTTTTGGGGCTTTAATATGTGAAATAATAAATTGTCTTCGTCATCTATCGGTATGAAAAAGTTATTATAATTCGTTGCAGTTTACCGTTTGAAGAAATAAAAAACGATAAATATACATATATGGAAGGAAGTAGCAAAAACGATAAAACTGACCCGGCAACAACGATCGTACAGACGACTGAGGAATACAAATTATTCTACAAAGAAATTCGCGAAAGAAAAAATAACAATCCGAGGTTTGAATTTTAACAAGATTTCATATATTCGTTTTTTTTTTCTTAAAGTCTAAACTGTTCGTCATTACTATCATCATCGCGTAGTTTACCGAGGATTGCGCATGCGCGCTAACGTATCTAGTCGTTCAAGATACACCGTTCATTCCTTACGGCGTTGACTATACTTCTTCGAAGATTTTTTTTGTCCCAAGTTCGGTCGTTGTAATATATTTAATATTTTGTTAACACTTTGAATCTCAGCGACATTTCAAAAATTGTCGTAAATGATGTCTCCATATATATATATATATATATATATATATATATATATATATATATATATATATGTATGTATGTATATATATATATATATGTGTGTGGTGGACATCGTTTGCGATGTTTCGATTAAGCGTCTCCATTTATGTAGGACGCATACCTCCATTTAAAACGCGTCGGTTTTCAAATATGGAGGACACAGTTCGTTTTGCGGTTTGACTTATATTCAACTCTGGTTCCATATTTCAAATTTATTTCTTTATCGGGATAGATGTTTTTATGTCGATGTTAATGTAGTCTAAAATATCGTACCTTTCGATCTAACACATTGTTAATCCGTTTAACAAATATTAAAAAAAAAAAAACAAAAAAAAAACAAACGATTTGAATTCGAATCAGTCGATTATGTTTATTTGACGATCCAAATTCAACAATAAAAAGTCGCGTATATAATTAAAAATAGAAAAAGCACAAAGTTATACAAATGCGTGGACGAACGCGAAGCTTTGTTCCCGTCTATTTATAGCGTCACGATTACGGTCGAAAACCAAAAGCGTGTCTATCAAAGCCAATACAATTTTCATGCGGGAATATAATATAAACATGGAATAATATAGAGAAAAGTTGTCAAATGATACAGAAGGGTTAGCTTCTTTTGAATATATCCTCGGTGAATGTCTATCTATTTAGAAAATAGACGAAAAGTAGCTCACAATGAACGGATGTGAGTCACAAGTTAATAAAGGGAAACGGGTCAGATTTCACAGTTTGTTACATTACAAGAAATTGAACAAAAGCAAAGGAAAGAGGAAATATATTTGGCAATGTGCGGAGCGTTTGTCTTGTTTCAATCATGTACATAAGTAATTGTTTAAATTATTATTAATTTACGTATCATTTCGTTCATTTTTGTTCATTTGTACGATTTTATTTGTTTTTATTGCAAATGCTATATTATAAAACAATATTTTAAGATTTCGATTCTGTTTGCAGCACGGTGGTATGTAATTAACATGAAGTATATTTTTTTGTTTTTAAGTAAATTACTACTATTTATCGAATAAGCTCGATCGTGTTCAAAACGAGCGTGTCAGGCTGTGCGTGTAGATGTTGTTAGGAGCACTCCGACACCGGTCTTAATGGTAGAGTGTAAGATTCCTCCTTTACAATTTAGACGGAGCTATTTAACGCTAAAACTTTTGATTAGTAGAATGAACACAGATTTCCGCTATATAATTCATTCGATCAAATTTACTCCAACTGGCGGTTTCAAATAACAAGATAATTGTCTTCTGTTATATCTTAATTGGAAAAATTTCAGGTACGGACGAATTCGTATCCATTTTTTCCGATAAATGAACATCATTCTTTCCTGAGAAGTACGTCCTTTATCCTCCTCCACTGATCTGTGCTACATTCAATAATATTATCACTGAAAATTTTCGTACGCACACCGTTATTTATAGAGACGAATCAAAATCGGTCAAGGGAACTGAATCATGTGTGTTCATCCAATCTACAAATATTAGTAAGGCCTACAAATTATCCGGTATTTGCTCAACATTCACCGCCGTGTAGTTACAAGCCTTATCATTTTTAATTGTTATGGAGTTTCCGGCTAGTTACCTATTTATCAGCGACTCGCAAAGCATTTTGAAGACTATGGGAAACAACTGGAACGTGTTAGATACATTAATTTCATTCATCGTGTTGACACTTTACCATCCGGAATGCTCGGATATATTTGCGTGTCTATCTTATGGGCACCGAGACATCCCCGACAATGAAATTGTAGATTGATCAGATAAAGCGAAGGTCTTCTGATGGTGCGGTATTTTCTTTAGTTTCTGCACGTGATATCGTACGTTTCATATAGTCTGAACATAGGAAATTTTGGGAATAGACATATTTAAGGAATGTGCAGCAGTCACTCCTCACTCGATAAATTTCCGTGGTTCTACACGTTAAACGTAACGGGCATTACTTATTATCGGATTGCCTATGTCGTATGTTAATGTCTTTTTTGGGGGAAATAATTTTTTCGTCGGATTTTTTCCCTTAACTATATATTTCGGTGTTTTAAAAATAGTTCCGCGAAGATCCGATACTTTAAATCGAAACGACAACCGAGATATAAAATTTTCATTACATGTACCAACGTATACGTTGTGAAAATGTAAATTTCTAATCTTATTACATTCGACTAACGGTTAAGAAACTTTCAACTTGGACAAGTATCGAAAGGATGGAACAGATCAAAAGTTTTCGACGTGCACTCTGGGTCTCGACTCGAAATTTCAAAATTCCTAATTTCTATACCGGTTATTAAATTAATAATCGTAAGTATAAAATTTCATCTAAATTGATAAAGCCATTTCCGAGATTCATATTTATTACTCGTTTATGTAAATAATAATTTTCTGTCGAAAGTCGATACTGTGTAACGGAAGAATTAAGTTGTTCACGAAATGGATACAAGTAGATATGTTTGAACCAGGTCGAAGAACTCTATATTTGTCATCTTGGAAAAATCATACATTTCGTTCTAATCCTTTTGAATCAATACCACCACTACTACTACTACTACTAATACAATAATTATCATTATCATCGTAGTTATAATGGTAGTAATACAAGTTGCCTATCTCGGTTGGTTGTTCTTTTTCTTTATCTACGTGTTCAATGTTAGTTTTCACGCACGTCTGGACGATTATAAGATTTTCTGAATAACTATTTGCACGTAGCACAGAGCGTTGCCTATTTCATTTCAGTTAGATCAGTGACACAAGCAGCATTCTCAACTGCAGTCGTCTGGTCTATCATTAGATGCGTGCTATCTTCTTTAATGATCAATTTTCGACAGTGGTTAAATCGACAAGTCTGCCCCTCCTCGCAAAAAAAAAAAAAAATGATGAACGCATTGTTGCGTTGTAAAATGATAGAAGCTTTCAAAAGTGAGATCTTAAAACTATGACGGATATATAAACGTAATTTCTTGAAATAATGATCTTAATAATAATAGTAATGATGAATCTAAAAATGTACTCTCTAACGTACGTCACGATTACGTCATAATAATAATAATAACGAAATGGGACCATTTTCTATACGTGAAATAAGGCGGTTTAACCACGGAGCATTATTTTTATTTATCCATCCTTTTATAGGTAATATATATATATATATATATATATATATATATGAAACACGATTCTTATAGGTCTAACGTTCGGTTATTTCAATACTGTTTTTTAAGCTTTGTGTTAATGACATACTGTTCAAAACGTCTGAACTATGTAGAGCGCCATTATCGCTGTTAGATTCACGACGATAACATTCATCGTCGTCCAAATTCGTAAACATAACAAACTAGTCGGAGAACACGTTTTTTTTTTTCGCTTCTATTTTATTTACTCTCTCTTGTGCGACTTCTAAACCAAAATGACGAGTTGCGTTGCCGCAATCGGCCTTTATTTATTTACTGGGATGCGTACAATTAACTGAACCGATGATGACCTCGTGAATAAAACTTGATTAAGCCGCGTCTTACAGTCACGACTTTAGTTCATTATCTTGTTGAATGACGGTTACGTATATGTATAACGGATGTATATAATTTTTGTTGATAATATATACGCTTTCAAACAGGATCGGGTAGAGTCAATGTTCAAATGGAATAAAACTGTGTACGAGGTATTAACGATTTTTTTGTCTTTTTTGTTTTTTTTGTGTTTTTTAATTTTTCGAAAAGCCCCGTGTACGCCGCTGTGTATGGAGTGTAACATTATTAACATGTTCATCGCGGCATTTCACACAGTGGTATGGATCCGATTGGTGGTTTAATTTTCGATAACGCCTAGTCGTATTAATGCGGGCTAAATTTAAACGATAGCATCGATAATATCAATTTCGAGGGCATTGTTCGCTTGCGGTCTACCGACATAGATTTGTGACTAGAAGAAATCCCTCGAGAAAAAGCCTAGAGCGTGGTCAAATCCGACGATCTTGACGACCGATTTACGTAATCTCTGCGAATAATAAACCTACTTTCAAATTATTTGCGCGGAATATCCATCGTGACGTCCGCTGCGCAGCTTGTAGCGTCATTGACATCGTAATTTGGCATTGGTAACAGAATGATAAACAATTGATTAGACACACGCCACCAAAACAACACAGGCTGTCAACATTGACTCACTCCCGTTACAAGACCATGAGAGCTCAATGACGCAAATATTATATTTATTTTTAAATTGAGCTGCCTATTAAACGGGTTTTTACGCGGCAACAAATCATTATATTCGATCGAATACATTGTAGAGTCTACTGATATTTTGATAGGAATAATTGTTAGAAAGTACATCTTAAATAGTGTTTGATGCAAGAAAATATATATAAAATCTCACGCGTAGACGATTGTTTAACTAGATGGTTGAGCAGATTATATATATATATTTATATATTTATATATATATATATATATATATATATATATATATAATAGATAGAGATAATATATAGACACAGAATGTAATTATATTTTTAAAATATTTGTGTATTTATCCATGATATTATTTGTCGAATAAGTAACTTTCTTTAAACATTTTGGCCACATACGTACACATACATACTCACACTCGCATATATAGATATTATACTATTACGAGCAATTTCGGTTTTTGGCGTCCTCCTTCGAACTACTGACCTACATTAGTGGGCGAATCAACTCATTGCATAATGGATAATGTGCGTGTAGTAATTGATCCGTCCTAATTCATTCCTGAAACTTCTATATTTAGTTCCAATTGCATTTATTCATTAAACTCGTGGGAAAAGATGATTTTCCTTTTCTTTTAAATATCAAGCTCGTACAATACATATATACATACATACTACGCACATATACTTATATACATACTATACATATATACATAAATACATAGGTAAGTATATATAAATTCCAGTATTAACCTTTGTGTATGCTTTATTGATTTAAGCTTATCACTGTGTCAATTAAAATAATTTTTTTTATTTCTACATTAACAATAACGGGACTTAATTTGTTATTTCTGAGTGTCAATTGAATTATTACAAGGGTGAAATTATTTTGAACATGAATTGACAAAATAAATCAAAGAACGACTAGTAATCTATACAGACTGTATAATGAATATATATATATATATATATATATATATATATATATATATATATATATATATATGTATTTATGATAATCACAATAATTGCGGTGTGCCGTATGATTATGTTATGAACAAAAAGGTCAAAGTTGTTAGTGCTGTTGCTTTCCTTATTTAAAAAACGACGTCATTAAACGGCGTACATCATCAATTCTTATTTCTGGTTTTATGTTACAGGCTAATCGCGATCAGGACAAACAGCAGCAACATAGTCAGCAAAATGGCGGCATTCCGATCGGATCTGCCGCCTCGTCTTCTACTAATTCGTCTTCGTCTTGTACGAATTCGCCTTTCGCGTCGTCGTCTTCGACATCGTTCACATCGGTCGGTTACACTTCTCAACACTTGCTGGAGGAAACATTGAAGTCGGCACCACCATTTCCGTCTATCGTATTGCCTACTCAAGGCGGATACTGGCAAGATCCTCAAGAACTACCCTGTTCTCACGAACAAGATGATAACGATAATAATAACCTTCATCATCATCAACGTCAATCTAATCAGTTCATTCACGCGTCCTCTAACACTTCGTCACCCATTACCAGTTCAACCGGGACGGTAAACTATAGGTATAATTTCAAAATCGAATCGGACGATACTGCCAAATGCTATAGAAGGTTCTTTATGGGAAGGGTAAGTGTTAATTATCGTTAATTTTTCGCTAATAGTATTCGGTAGGATTTTGTATTTACCGAATAACGACAGGGGATCACGGTCGTTGGATAATTTTTCAAGGAGAAGCATTCTAAAAAGCTACAACACGAGGATATAAAAAAGATATCGGTTATGAGGTTCGATAAAAAAAGGAATAAATTAGAAAATAACCGTACAAATGGAGCGTTAATAAGACAAATAAAAAGACGAAGATGTTCGGGAAACGTAACAACGAATGATGGTAGGATACAGGGTATAAAAGAAATAAGTGGATTGGCGAAATCGGAGCTTGTGAAAAAGAAATGACAAGACGCACGAATGTAGTAAATTAAGAAGAAATTGATCAAAACATTCGTAAGGAGAGTTTTATTTTATGGTTCGGAAGCTAAAAAAAGAAAGACGCAAAGTCAGTTGGAGACGTTCGAAACCCGGTGTTAGAGAAAAATGGAAAAGCATGTACGCAGAAAATTGCTAACAAAGAAATATTTAGATTAATCCGTGAAAATAGTAATACAAATGGATAGAGGTTATATTTTTAGACGCAATGAACATTTAACGCAAATAGTTGAAGGCACCGTAGAAGAGAAAAGATCAAGAGATTACGATTTCAAAGTGCATTATTTTTTTATATTATGTGTATAACGAGTATAAATGGATTAAAGATTTAAATAATTTAATATGCGAAATTATTTTTACGCTTTTTATATATCACAGCTACCACTTCCCTGCTGTTATATAAATATTATCTGGATGAACTCGATGTTTTTAGATCGCTGTTTCAAGTATATGTGGAATGTACGTCTCGATTGCGATTATAATATTTCAAGAACAAATAACAATGTTGTCAAATTTAAACACCTTAGGCTATATTATATTATTAGTGGTTTTTGTTTTATTTAATAAAGATTATTTAATTATAACTGCGACAATTAATTAATCAATTTTAAAACTGTATTAATATGTATTAACAAAAAAAATCCGAAAGTAGATTGTGTATCTTCGTTAAATTGATCAAATACACGTATAGTTTCTTCTTAATTCATCTCAACTAAATCGTTCGTGGTGATACTAGATTGTTGATTGTGTTGTTTACCACGTTCGCTATCAGATTATTTAAGGATACGCTTTGATAAGTAATATTTTTATATTTTCATAAGTTTGTATGTATTTCTATAATTTAGTTTTGTTTATATTTACTTGATAATGGTTTAAAGTTTTGTGAGTTTTCATAATTGTCGTGATTTTTAAATTCTTTTTTTGAAGTCCAAAATTCTAGATATCTAAGTAGTCCTACATCAACGATGCCGTATAAACTATCATATTCACATTTACCACCGAGAGGGCACTTAAATAAGTGAGCATGATAGTTCTCCGCAGGTACATTGGTCACAATCTGTCATGCCCCATTTCTTCGAGTTTTGTTTAGTGCAAGCCGTCCCACTTCTTAAACTGTTCAGTGTTTTCCCAGAGGCTGTATTTTAAAATATCGCCGCTTGGGAGTGACTCATTCTTCGTTCTTCCTTCCTCCCTTCTATTCCACATCTGGTTCTAATTCGGCAGTACCTTCCAGTTCTGTAACAGTTCTTAAGAAACTGTGTCTGGACTTTAATCGTGAATCTATTAACTACAACAAATGTACACTACATGTAAGCATCGTAGACTAGAACATTATTTTTTTATGATTGAGTCTGCATAATATTTAATCTTATTTGTATCTTATTTTAATGCATTAGATCATTCTGATTTGTTTAATGATCATTTTATAACATCTTTATTTAATTCAAAATTTATATATAACTTACAATTATTTACTTTTTAATTCCCGTTTTGTGTTTTTTTTTTTAGATTTTTTTCCTATTACTTTTTGGTATTCTTAATGTAATATAAAGTATTATCTGTATGTGTATATCATGTATTATTTTTTGAAATGGTGGTGAGGCGAGTTACTGCAATTATTTACTTAGTTTACGAAGTTTTCCTTTGTAAATATACGCATGTTTTTGTTCCAAGTTCTTTTTGAACGTCTCTTTTCTTGTTACTTTGAACAATTTTTAGCATCCGCTTCGAATTATTTTAAATATTACGGTCATCATCGTCGTTATACGTTGTTAATTTTCCGTTTTCTCAATATTACGTTTTATAGGTGGAAAATTTAGTTTAACGTATACATTGCTAATTTAATCTCCTAAGTTAGAATAGGCGTATTATTTCGAAATAAACCCATAATATAATACCGTATTTTTCCCACATCCGTCAACTGTAACGAACTATAATGATAATAATAATAATAATAATTATTATTATTATTATTATTATTAGAATTAATTTTCGTTACGTAATATAATAATACTCAGGAAAGTGTAACTAATCATCGATGTATAGAACGTTTAACGGTAAAAATTTTTGGAATTCGTGCGAAATAATTGTGCCGACTAGCGCTACGAAATATTAAAACGAAGAAAAATAATTCAATCAGGTGACGTATAGAAATTTATTTATTTATTTTAATTTTATAATGCCGTGTGTAATTACTGAGGCTATTACGACACTGATGACTTGAGTGTTAGATGTAGTAAATGAGGTCGGAGAAGGAAATGAACTGTATTGGAATAGTTGAAGGACTGTTGTCGATGTAACCGGATAATGTATACAGACGGATATGAGGTCGAGTGTAGATCATTGTTGCTATTAAGAGATTGAATTGTCAAAAGGGCCAAAAATCTGGATTAGATGGTCGTGAGAGAGTGATATTTTGTCAAAGCAGAGTCTGTTGAGTGTTAGAAATGATGTCTGCGCGTTTTTTCATTTTTGGCAAGTTCGTTTTATCCGGAATACTCGTAAATTATCATCGTAAAATAAAAATTTAAATAATCCGAACATTATCGCGTAGAAGGCAATGACAAACCATCACGCACAACACCATATGCGCGCTAGTAACAATATAGTACAATACAAAAAACACGCTGAGCTGCATCGTGACGTGACAACAATCAGTTCTCCCAGGTGTGTGTGTGTGTGTGTGTGTCTATCTACGCTAGCGCCATATTATGATTGCCTTGTACGTTACTTACACTGTACAACAAAAATATGTATAGGTAAGTAGTCGCCTACCTCCGATGCGGAGACATCACTTAATGATGACTCGAAATTAATTTCCTATTTATCGCCAATTTTTCATTACAATAATCGCCTGAAGTAGTTTTCAAACTTTTCTTAAAATGATCGATACTCCCAACAATTGTCGATTAGATTTCATTTAAGGAAAAACTTTCTCAGTGTATATTTTAAGTTTTTTCTTAATATGAACTCTAATATCTAATAAACAAGAGGAAACAAATTGTTCGATCAAGTACTATACCTTATTTTCACGTTTTTTTTATATAAATGTTAATCTATCATTTTCGTAAACTCTCTCTCTCTCTCTCTCTATATATATATATATAAAGTGCGGCTCGCCAAGTTACTTTTTAATTTGTACGCAGAGACATTTTTTAAACAAGTCTTTAATAAAGATGATGGTAGAATTAAAGTCAATAGCTACACTATTAATAACATAAGGTACGCAGACTACTGTTTTATAATAGCAAATAGGACGAGTTACAAAAAATGATAGATAAACTCGCTATCCAAAGCCAAGCTTTCGGGCTCTCAATTGATAAACTGAAAACATATTTTCCAAGAAGTAAATAAATGACTGGATATGGTTAAACTATACAGAATTGGAGCAGATGTCAAATATAAAATACTTAGGTACCAACCTTGATGATAGCTGTAAAACGAGAAGCGGATTATATAAAAGAATAGAACAGGTAAGATTAATCGTCATAAAAATTAAAAACGTGTTGGCTGGAAAAGAACTAAACTCGGATCTACGGTTAAGAATTTTTAGATATTATGTCTTTTCAGTCCTGCTGCGCGGCTGCGAAAATTGGACGCTAATTGCTAACATTAAAAAACATATTTATTAACGGAATAAAGTTGTAACACTTAGAACACATTCTGAGCGGAACTAAGTATATTACAAAATATTAAGGAAGGCAAAAAGAGATCAGCATGAGCCGTCCTCAAAACCGATGGGATGAGGGACTTACGACGCTGGTTTTGATGTTCTTCTTTTCAATTACTCCGTACTGCTACGTCAAGAAAGACTGTAACCAACTTGATCGCCAAACTACGGAATGGAGATGGCTGATAAAAAAGAAACTATAAATTAAACCAGTTAGTATATTATGTACGTATATTATAACCGAAATAATATACCATTCTTGTAAGTGTGTAAGGTTTGATATAATTTTTGCCGAACGGCTGACTGCAGATACTTATTTTCACTTTTACTTTATCTTTTTTTATTTATTATTCAATTCAAAATGGTTTTTAAAATTATTATTATTTTTTAAATATTTTTTAACGAATTATATCGACTAAAAGGATTGTTCGAGCAAATTAAGTATTGTATTTTATTTGCACATTTTTTATAAATGTTATATCTAATATTTATATTAACTCGTTTCTATTATTTATATATATATATATATATATATATATATATATATATAATATAATATAATTATAATTATATTATGCACGGATATAAATTTATTGTAACCTAAATAATATACCATTTTCCGTAAAGTTTGGTATGATTCGATATGGTTCTTATTTTTCTTTTAAATTGTTTTTTAAATTATTTTTGAACGTATTATATTGACTTAACCTTATCATCGTTTTTATTCCGATATCTACTTAATGATATATGTAATATCTAAAAATATAACAGGACAAAATCTGTATTTGTTCATGCAAAATCTGATCCCATCGGAATAATTAATTCGAGTTCCGATAAAAGAAAAAAAACAGTTTTACCCAAGCAGTAGTAAACTAAGATAAATTAATTAATTAATAAATATTATTACTATTATTATCCGTATTTTCATTATTGTTAGTGCTTTGTATTATGTATTATTATTTTAATTATTATTATATATTATGTTTTATTTCATGTTATGCGCTTAAATAAATTCGATTTGATTTAATTAATATTATAAATTAGCGGTAATAGTATTATTATTGATATTATTGTTTGTCAGAATTTAAAAGTCCCTTATCGAATTAAGTAACAATGCCCGGCGTAGAAATGATCGGATATATCTTACTGAATAACGGCTATCCATTTTTCGGTTATTACGCTGTTAATGAAGTAAGACAATATTTACATACGCATCTTGATTATTGCTGGTCTTCTACATGTTAAGGTCTTCGCTTTTATTATTATCATTTCCTCTTTCTCTGGTTTATTGTTGACGTCATATTTCGATACTGGTTTTACAGGTTTCAAAGAAACTACTTCGGTTTGCAACAGTCCTTTATTTAAATATATATACATACATATATACATATATATATATATATATATATATATATATATATATATATATATATATATTATATACATGGGTGTGTTTTTTGTAAAAATCTCTTACTGTAAATGCAGTAATAGCGACATAAACTACAATGCTATACATACGTAGAGTAATAAACATGCTGGGGGAGTGCGTACCGTATTTTGGGTGGTCTCCCTATACGAATCGAATACCCGTATAAAGATACGGTTAATTATCACCGGTTTAATTAATTCCGTAAATAACGATTAACGCGTATGTACATTTATATGTATATCAACTCCAAAGAAAAATTTCAAGTTGATAATTGTTCTTAACTGGTTTTCTATCTTTTCCAGAAGGGAACAATAAGAAGCTGGTTTATTGTATGCTCATTTCCCGTTGTTTGTTTCATATATATATATATATATATATATATATATATATATATATATATATATATATATATATATATATATATATATATATAATATGTAAAATACACTGACACTTCGATAATGTAAAACTAAACTTTAAAACAAACGGAAAAAAGTTCGCAATATTTCGTAATTTTGTTCGTTTCAGTATTAATCTAAGCATGTCCGAGACCTTTATACAAAACATCAGATACTTAAAAAAAAAATAAGTTTTATATAACAACTTTATGAACCCCTGCTACCCGAACCGATATTACAAGATTACGATAAAATATGCGTACGTATCGAGTTTCGGTTTCTATTAAAATTGACATCTCGTTCGAATATGATCGTATATCATCATCATCATTATTAGTCCACTTCTAAAACTTGTCCATTGCCACGATATCCATATTTCCCAATCATCTGCAGCTAATTCAGCGTAGTTCTTTAACCCGGCGTCTTTTAACAGACTTGCTAGGAATGTGTTTCCCGGTTTTCCGCGGATTTTACCGTCCAGACTTTTTCGAAGTAAAGCCCCATGTCGAAGTACATACGACCCATCCGAGTTAATCTTGTTTTCCTTATTCGATTTTTGATAACGACTTTTCTTTTCAATTTGTCGTAGTGCCTGTTGAATTTTTTCTACCGGGCGTATCTGTTCCATTTTCACACCTCATCTGGAACGCTTGTAACTTATTCGTATTAACTTTATTTAATATCCAGGTTTATTTGCACTGTAAAGGACTATGGACCGTACGTACATCTTCAATATTCGTTTTCGTAACTTGAAGGGTATTGACTTTTATCTTAATATATCTTATTCTTCTTCAAACACACATTTTGCTACGCAATAATTAATTTCGGTATTGCAATATAGATTATCTGGCCAACGTATTTAAACATCTCGACTAGTTTTACTGTTTCTCCATCAATTTATATTCAGAAGGAATTTTCTTGTAATCATCGTTGTTTTTTCCCGACATTTAGTTACTATACCTAACACCGTTCCTACTTTATTTAAACGCCGTATCATCCTTTTGAAGCTTATTAGCTGCTGTTCTTGCGAGTATTACCTGAGGTCATCCTCGAATAATATACTATATTTATTCCACAGTTAGTACTTTCATTAACTCTAGATAAACATTAAAAACGTATGGCGACAATAAATATCCTTGTCTTACTTCTGTCTCTATATATTTGCGGGTTCTGACAATCGTAATTTTTATTACAGTTTTTCGTTGTTCTTACAGATTATGTATAAACCCCGGTAGACTTATAGGATAAAATATATTTAAATGATAAAATTCTTCAGTAAATACTTTAGTCGAAGCTGGATAGCTGCAATTTATGTTTAGGTGTATGTACGCAGGGGCGTATTTCAACTTTTGTCGCCCCTACGCCACACAAGTGGTGCCGCCCCATGTAAGACCATCGATTTTCCAAAATTTTGTTACTCAAATATGTTGGTTCGGTTACAAAATTTTACTTTCTGAAAAGTGTTTTACTATTCTTAAACACAAAATTAAAAAATTTAAAGTCTATGGTATGAGTAAAATAAAAACTTTTTAAAAATAATCCATTTTTGTATTTACTGTATAATAAATAATTTACATTTGAAAACTTTACACTGTTTCAATAATTATAGTTGATAGAAAAAAGTCATGATGTTTATTAGCAAAGTTAATGATGTCCGTCCAATTAATTTATTGTCATATATTTTTAAAGTTTCTATACCTACAATAACTTACAAAGTATTTACAAATTTGATTGAAAGCGCGCGTTTCTTGTTTCGACCTATCAACTGAGAGTTGCATAGAGTTACAAAGAGGGCATGCGCATAGAGGGCATGGCATCGAAAATGATTTGAATCGACGAATAAATTTTGAAAATTTGATCGAAGAATTCGCCTTAAGAAAGTCAAGAAAAATTGTACTATAAAATAATTACTTGTATTTTTTGTGATAAATATATCTGATTTAAAACTAAAAAAATTAATTTTTTTTGTTAACAAAATTTATTTTTGGTCCTACATGCCGCCCTCCCAAAATTTTCCGCCCTATGCCATGGCATTCTTGGCATTGGGGGTAATACGCCCCTGTATGTACGCGGATCCTTAAAATCGGAATATTTCGCGAAGGAGAATGTACTCGCAAAGTACGAATAATTACTTAACTACGTTTGAAATATCGAAAAAATTAAAATAATAATAAAGAAGTCTAATAGTGTGCAAAACTAGTAGGGGCTAAAAGTGAAGTTGCTAAAACCTGCAGAACGTAAAAAAAAAAAAATAGGTTAATGACGGTATATTATTAAAAATTATAAATAAACAAATTTTAAAAAAATATATAATATGACATACAAAATAATGTAACTTGGATGCAAATTCGATAATCGTAAATAATCTTACGGAGTTGTGAACAATAAATGTTGATCAAAAGTTTACAGTGGATCGTGTTTTACTCGTCTATTTTTCGTATTTACTATACGAAGTTTCGAATTGCCTGGTATCCTACTTACCAATAGGACCGTACTGTGTACGAATTAGTATGAGACGAATTAACTAGCACGAAAATATGCTTACTTTTAATAGGACCGCCTGGCTATAATATTATTTTTTTTATAATTTTTAAAATTACAACTGGCCACGTAGCCAATCAGCAATTGGACTGGAACGCGAAATAACTCGTTAGGAGTTGAACACCACTGAAAAATTAGGCTAGATCAAACGGTCGACTACGTTTTAACCTACGAACATCTAGACTAGTATCAAGTAGATTGATCCCCAGTACGTTTGATCCAAACGGCTTACATACTACTTAACGGCACGTTTGATCTCGTCTTTCACGTATGGGATATTTAAGTCTCGATGTAACGTATGGTTCGATACGTACCATGGTGGGGAGACGATGAGTCTTATGGCCTTGTTCTGAAATGTGTGTATCTTTTACACAATCCCGTAACATTAAACCGTATGTCCAAACGGGCTTTATAATTATTTTATAAAATAGAATTTTGTTTTCTAGCGACAAACTGAAGTACCAGCCAAGAAGCCAATTTAATTCGTGCAATTTTATATCTAACTGTATTCTTTTTCAGCTAATATGATTGTGCCATGTCAATTTACGATCCAAGTGTACGACTAAGTATTTAACATCGTTTTCTTGGCTAATAATCACCTCATTTATTTTTAACGGTTGATACGTAAAATTTCGCAACGTAAAATCAACCTGCGTGCATTTACTTTAGTTTGATACTCCAACGTCTTAGCCAGTTTTGTGTATCAATTTATATATATATATATATATATATATATATATATATATATATATACGATTTATATGAAATTTTGTATATACCTGTAATTTATGAAGTAATAATTAAAAATGACGTGTATGAAAATTACGAATTTGGAAATTTAATTTTTGACCTCGACCCTACCTGGTAACGTCCCCTATAAAATTTTGAACATTCGGATTTAAACCCCGTCGTCTTTTTACGCCTATCTAAATATACGTTGAAATTTTTGGCTCCATCGCGTTAACCGTTCGAATGTTATTTTCTTCTCACCGCGTATATAAGTAAAATATCTCGGGTACCGTTTCCATTTTAGATATCGGACTTTCCGGAAATATTTTTTAATCTACGATAAAATTATTTTAAAGGAAAAATCCGATTGAGAAATTCCAAAATTAATATAAAAAAAACCAAACATAATTTAAACTGAAATTTTTGGTTATGACTCTAGAAATCTATAAAACGTGTATATATATATATATATATATATATATATATATATATATATATATATATATATAATATATAATATATATATTATGTGTGTGTGATGATCGAATTTGTATACGGAACATATATATGTATATAATAATAAACGTACGTTTGCGTGAACGCCATTAAATATAACTAACTCTTATTTTTAAGAAAGATTATTAGCAAAAATAAAAATAGTCTGTATCGTTAATTAAGTTAATGATTTCGTTAACTTGCCCAGCGGAAAATATCGGATTAATTAATTAATATGAAATACTTTATTCGCGTTAATATTGCCGTTCGCGAATGATTAGACGTAATTTCTTATCGAATACGTAGAATTTGTTTGAATATGGCGGAAGCGTCCTTATTTAAATCGATAATCTCTTAATCTTTATCCTCTTCTGTGTCCGTCGTTCTCTTTCCATCCTCTTGTAAATGATGAAACGGCTTACGAGGATCATTAGGTTTGAACGAATAAATAAATATGTAAATAATTATTAGGTACCTATATTCCGGTGAAATAATAATAACAATAATGATTATTACTATGATCGATGTGCTACATAAATAAAGTAAAAAAGAGAAAATAATACAGGATGATTTTCTTTTATTCCGAGAAATAATTGGAACAGATTTATTTAGATCACCTGTGACAGATACTAACCGGATTTCTCCGAATATTTAAAAAAAAATATAAACATGAAACTAGGGTACCGCATTAGGTTTTTTTTTCTACTATCCAGTTTTTGCTCGAAAATGTCCGAAATTCATTAACTGAAAGTCGAACACTATCTCCTTTATATAAATAACTAAATCATGTTCGTAGAATATCTGTTATAATAATCCAAATTTCCTTTATAAGTTCGATAACATCTGGAACGTAAGGATAAAATGGAGAAATAAGGCGAAGAATAGCATTAGCAAAGAATACTTTTAATAAAGATTATTCGAAAATATCCCTCGACATATTAAAAAAAAAAATTCTAACTAAATTCGTTTATAACGAGATTAATAAATTATTAGGACAGGTTAAAATGTTTACTTTTCAGGACCGTTTGTGCGTTAAAAATTATTTATAGTTTCCCGTTTAATCATTCCGGTTTTTTCTACATCATTATAGACGAATTTTGAGACTTTCGAATTTTGAAGGTGTTTACACACATCATAAAACGATAGTAGTATCCGGAAAAAAATTTCTTCTTATATAAATCATGATTAAGTGTCGTCTCCGTATCGGAGGTAGACGATTACTTACCTATCCATATAAGTAGCGTACAAGGCAATCGTAATACGACGTTAGCCTAGATAGACACACACGCATACCCAACCGGGAGAACTGATTGTAATAGCTTTATTGTCACGACACTATGCGTGTTTTTGTAGTGTACTATATTATTACTGGCGCCCATTACGCTGTTGTACGTGGTGGTTTGCGATTGACTTCTACGCGATAATAATATTCGGATTATTTATAATATTTCGATGATATTTCTCGTGAGATCGTATTCGAACTCGATACCTTTCTTAATAAAACCATTAATTAAATGTAACGCGGATTATTATTTCTTTTTCTGAGCTGCCGTTCACCGTGAGTGTTGATTATCATAAGACGAAGCATGACGTAAAACGGGTATACACCCACGTTACGGATGTTCTAGAACCACGCGACATGACAATTCCACTCTTTTTACTTCTTCTATTTCACCCACCAATATCGAGCGTAGCCATGAATATTTTTCTTCACGTAGAATGCGTCCTATGTAATTTATCTTTCGCTTCTTTACGTTAGCAATTACTAATCTTTAGCGCCGGCCATTTCTAGAATCGTTGAATTTTTAAACTTACCTACCAAATATATCTTCCAACATTCTACGAATGATCCAGTAATATATATATATATATATATTGAATATTTGTTATTTAGCTGCGATACATTAGTTTAGTCGCAGCATTATTTAACTTATATTTAACTTATACGTCTATGGAAAGTGATATTGACATAACGATTTGACGACTTAACATTATGAATATTTAAACCTAGCGAGTTATTTATTACAATTTGATCATTCACAAGCGAGCCACCTGCTAATTCTACGAATATCTTCGGTAACATTCAAATAGAAAATGTTCAACCGAATCGATAATCGCAAAATAAACAAATATCAGACGATCTTATATTAAAACGTTTACAATAACCTGTCGTGTCCAGACAGCGCTTGACTGCAGTAGAAATTTATCTCTAACTGGTCTATGACGATAAATCTATTTTCTATGCTATTAAAAAACTTAAAAAGTTGTTCTACCAAGCAAACTATTGCTCCATCTTTTCCGCCATAAATCAAATATAATTACCTGAATTTCCTTAATGAAAGACTTTTTTCTATTAAATATATTTTAACTCGATACTAAATTGAGATATAAAAGATTTTAATACGTTACAGTTTTAACTAAGTTAAGTTTATCGTTATTTATTTTAAATATTTTAAACTCAGAAATTAAAGCTGATTTTAAGAGACTATAAGGTCAGTAGGCATGATCATATATTAAATGCCGGAGATTGTAGAATAGTGATATATAATGAAAAGTTCGTTCGGGAATGCGAACCACGCTTTGGCATATACTATATGTTTTCGTTTTACTCCTTAAATATAGAAGGTCGGGGTTAGATAATTTCTAATTAAACGATTGTCGCCTTGTTACACCCGTAAGCAGATTCTTTTCATCGTTGACGCGATTTTTTGATTGCAAGCCAAAATTCTTTAGCATTGCTCTGGTTTCCGTATTTGACGTTTTGAAACGTTTACGCCACTGCTGTTTAATTCGTCGCGTTTTTACGCTATTCATTTAAAAAACATAAAATCTTTAACGTTAATTTATAAATTTATTAAATTTCAACCATCAATCCAGTTACTGATTTTTTATTTAATTAATTATTATTTTTTTCTTCTTTCTCGCGCTATAATGTGTCACGTCCAAACGCGCGTGCACGTATTAATTCGTTTAATAAGTAGAAAATAATTTTATTATATTCTTACTTTTCGTCAAATTCTCTCGATCTCGAGAGTTATTATTTGTAAAATTTGTAAAGAAGTATTCTCCTGTATTCAAAAGGAAAAAAGACGACAATTGAAGTGTCGCCGTATCTTACTTAAAAGAACGTGTATTCTTTCACGGACGGTTTTTTCTTGACTCGTACTACGCTAGTTTATTATTAGTTTAAATGCTAAACTATTAATTCTTTATTGTCAACTACGGACCACGGAACCATTACACACACACACACACACATGTAACTCTTTCATTCTCCTAGGAACGTTTTTTGTCTTTTTTCATCCGTTCACATATTTTCCTAGTCTTCTTCGCTAAAACCCTTCAAACGAACTTAAATTTATTCCCGCCCTTTATTTTCGGTTCAGACATGTTCACGAAACATCACTCGCATAATCCACGAGCTCGAGTTTTTAGGTTAAGAATTTTTCTTTCGTTATCCATTCGTTTAAGATGACCATTAAAATACGATTCGTCGTTTCCTCATAATATCGCTGATTTTTTCAATTATTTTATATATATGTCAATTACGAATCCCTTGGAATCTTTCGCATTGTTCTTCTTTAACCGAATATTATTATTAATTTTTTACGACGGTGGTTGTGGCGGCAAACTCGGAGTTATCTGTTCGTCTGTTTATATTATTCTTCTTCGGTTGCGACGGAAAAGAAATGTCTCAGACTGGAAAACTATTCGAGCTTATTCGAGCTTATTCGAGCTTATTCGAGCTTATTCGGCTGGTGTTCAGAAAATAGTTGGAACGAAATTCGCAACGTTGATCAAATATTTTGTATTTATTTAGGAAAATTGTTATATTTACAGAATAATCTTTAACCGTCTCGGATTCATTTTAGTTTTAACGAAAGTAAACGTCTCATTCGAATTTTATCTGCGAAAAATTGTTATATTTACGAAATAAAATCTACGTAAGTTTCAAACCCTAATTTGTGGTAAAAGGGATGATGGATTTTAAGGGTAGTTTTAGTCTAGATTTGTAGCGACAGTTCGGACGAAGATTTTTTATTAAGAACTTTCTAAGATACGACGTATATTCTTAATGTTATTTAGCTTGTTAGAGAAAAGGACAAATTGTTGATAGTATATATTAATTAATTAGTTAATTAATTAAAACTCTTTAACCGCTGCGGATCCGTTTTAGTTTTATCAAACGTCCGATTGTAAAACGCATAAATAAAAACTAAATTACATCTAATTAAGAACGATCGATTTTATCACGTTAAATGGAACTAGTCTGATGTGTCATTGAAAATAATAAACGATTTTTACTAATCGATTTTAAACGGTATTACATAAAGTCCGACACGAAAAAAGTACTTCGCTTCGATACGCACGGTTTCAAGCTGGTGCGGTTTCAATTATACCAGCGCGTTTTGACGGATTATTATATATCTACTTCATTCGTAAAATCTCTTTCCCTCACATGTTGCTAAATCATGCGACACGTACACTATGTTGATGACTGTATCGAGTTTACCAAACTTAGGTTTGTCCCAAAATTTCTAAAACATCATTCTCGAATATCTTACAAAATTGATTCCCCCCCCCCGAGTATCGAATTAATCGTTTCTGACCCGTCGTGTTCTTTTAGAATCAGTTTATACAAATTTATCCAGATTTAAAATACACAAACTAGATCAAAGGTTTAAACTGGCCAAATGGCGTTAGCTGGACAAAATAATAATAATGGTAATTAAAATAATATATTAAATACTAATCGTATTATGTAGATATACGTGTGTGTTCGTATGTATTATTTTTTGCGGCCGCGAAAAAATTTATGACTAGTTTAGGTTAAATCAAAAATACTTCTCAATACGAGCGAACGTATTAAACAATATATCTACATGATTTTTTTTTTTAAAAAGTTATTTTATGAGCCGAAATTTTAATTACTCTAAATAAATATTTCTTTTTTTCGATCAACGCTAATTATACGATGATCTTGTATGTAGGTAGTTCGAAGATTATGACGCGGGTAACGTCCGTTATGTGAACGAATTGTATAATTACGTCGTTATTAAAAATTTGTCATCATTTAGATTTATAGATTACATTAAAACGCGTGTATTAAAGAGGGAAAAAATACCCGATAGAATTAGGGTTAAAATTGACACGTGTCTTAAAAATTTACCGTTTTTGGTAGGCATTCTAGTGAGGAAAAAATTCTTCACCGGAACTCGAAAGTGTTCGAAAAAATTAAATTTCAAGACCGTGTTTCCGAATTTACTAAATCAGATCGAAACAAAAACCCCGTTATTTATCGGATATTCAATTGAAAATATACTTATTAAAAGCGCCGCGCGTAATTAATAAAGTAAATTATACTTCCATCAAACCTTATCGTTAAAAATAAACCATAATGCCAATATTCTACGATTGGTATCAAATGCTACCGATTGAAGCGCTGGTATCGATGATGAATTGAATATATTTGTATTTTCAAAATTATTTGCAAATAAATTTTATAATGAATTAGATTGAAAACCATTATAATTAGTTAGAAAAATTTTTGCAATAATTTAAACATAATTTCTTAGCAGATATTAAAAGAACGGATACTATATACACTTTTTTTTTTTTTATTTCATTTATAGACGCTCGATTGCCGCGGGATCTTTTGCGTCTTAAAGTCGTTTATAAACTATTTATTAAGTTATCTGTAAGATATTGTAAAAGATTTTTATCTTTGTTCTTCGGGTTATCTTCCATTATTGGTTTTTTATCATAGTTTAGATTGTATTTTATGCATTCTAATAGTATGTGGTTTATATTTAATAGCGAATTCGTGGCAGATGGGTGTCACCGTTGAGTAGATGTTGCCAAGTAAGTAACGTGTGGCCTGTGCGTAGTTTAGCTAGCGTTTTTTCGGATTTTCTCTGTTTCTGGTCTGCTGTTTTCCTGTTTCCTAATCTCGGCTTAATTAGATACGAGTGTGTACGTGCACATTGGGCCTCCCAGAATTTTTTTAATTGTCGAAGGACTGTATGTAAATCGGTAATGTGCGTTGATTTTATTGTTTTTAAATTTGTAGGAGACGTTTTATCTATTCTATCAATGTTTTCACTCCCGGCTATTCCTGAATGAGCTGGTGTTCATATAAAAACAAGTTCATTGTTCGATGTTGCCCAACAGGCTGGTAAGCGATATTAATTTAAAAAATTATATTTAAATTATTATAAAATTTCCGTAATAATAATTTTCAATCTAAATCATTGTAAACTTTGTTCGCAATTAGTTTTAAAAATTAAAAATATTCAATTCATCATCTATACTAGCGCTCCAATCGGTAACATTTGATAGGATATTGACGTTAACATTTGTTTATATAGTTTCTGGACAATTTATTTTAAAAGTGTTCTTACTTTAATTATGCGCGGTGCTTTTAATGAGGTATATGTTTTAAGTTAAACCGAATATCGCATAAATGACGGTTTTTTTTTGTATCGAAGTATCGCTGTTTTTAGTCATTAACTTGTTTGTTCGTATTAATAAAAAAATATATAATAATTAATAAATTGCCGGGCTGAAAAATTTTTTTGTCACTAATCATTTTTATTCAAATGTGATGTTTCATGAATCGCGATTTTTTTTTGGTGGGGGAGTGTGTATAGATTCAATTTTTCCCGATAATTAGATATATATATATGTAAAAATTAATAGATATAAATGATTACACTTATTAATTGAAATGTCTCGTCGCTGCAGCTATTAGTCTTTATCCGAAATTCTTAATATTGTCTTACATTCAACCGGTCATATTATCTTCGTTATACAAGTTCTCACCATTGGTTTAACTTTTTTTTATTCTTTTAAATTTTTTTTTTTGAAACGAAGTTATTATACGACGTGATGATAACATTTTTTCATGTTTCTTTTTTCGATATAATTTACTAAAATATCTTTTTTTTTTGTCCGTGTGTATTCTTTTTAGGATTTCAATGCTTTTCTATTCAACAGGTTTTTTTCATTACTAATCGAATTCAATTTGTCGATTCCCTTTTAATTGTTAAGTTTTCACAGCAGCCTTAATCGAGTACCCTGGCGAACTATATTAATATTTCGGATTTCTTATCTTTTATTATTCAATTTATTTTGTTCTGTTCTAAAAAAATCCGTTACTACATTATCTTCTGTTATCGTACCGACTAAGTAATATGTTTTTCGAAATTTGTAAATTATTAACGAGCGAATATTTGAAATATCGAATCATTTAAAAACATTTTATTTCGTATTTTTTAATCGTCTATTTGTAGATTTTCACGAAAAAAGGAATAATCACCGAATAAAACTTCTCGTAATTAATTTACACTTTACGTAGATCGTTTTCTACACATTCCGTTTCCTGTTTGACGTCATTAATTTTTTCGAATAATAATTATTAACAAATTAATAGGAAAAAATATATCCAGCAATAGAATCGGGTTACCAACCGGCAAAGTAGTGTATTATAATGACGATCGCGTTACGAAGAAATCTATTTTGCAATCACATCGACGAAATCTTTGGAGTGAGACGATCACGGCTACCTGATTTTATCGGATGAAATTACTCGAATGATAAACTAAACCGTTAATGTGGGAACATCTTATCGGCTCGTCCTGTTTCCTTATTGGTCATTTCCTTGGCTAGAGTTAGCGACAAAGACAAAACCGAACGAACTATATAATAATAATAATCAATTTAAATTAATGATAATGATGATAATAATAGTAAAAGAAGTTGTAATTAATTGACGAAACTTTTTCGTTAACTATAATAACCGTGTCGAGCGTTTACGCGTGAAAACACGAGAAATCGTAAAAGAATGAGCGATTGATTATTAATAGTACAAAAAATTTTTACATTTACCGAGTGAGATATTTTATACACGCGAGGAAAACTTTTAAACTTGGCCGTTTAACAGCGTCAGTATTTGAAAAAAAAAAAATTTGTCGTAAATCGATGTTTTATTTCCAGCGTTAAATTTACGAAGCGTCGAAAGAGTAGTTTTATTATTAATTTCGTTTTTTTTTAAAAAAAAATAATAATAAAAAAGTCTTTATTCGTTCAACGTACTTATATCATATACGTTTTTATTTATTTATTTATTTATTTATTTATCATTACTTTATTAATCCGGTCTTTGACGTAGGTTTTCCCAATTTCTCACATTTACACACCGCGACACGCGTACACATGTATACGAATACGCGCGTGTTTTATTTTTTATTTTATAATCCACTTTGCAGTTGTTAATGAATGATTTTTATTTCAAAATTCAAACCCGGACGACCTGGCCAAAAGCCGTAGATATATTTTAAACACTAATATAGATATACTTTGTAATAGGATATATTTCCCCGATGACAACGCTTCTACGCTATCCAGACTTATCCTGTTCTTACATGATAGTGCATTGTATCATCTAATTTAATACTTATTTTCCTGCGTGCCTCTAGCCATTAATGTTGTATATGGCGCATTAATTTAAATAATAATAATAATTCTCGAAACATTTCTAATTAATTCCCTCGACCAGTAAAAAATTGCATGTTTTACACGTTTCTTAATTTACGACAGTCGTACATAAATACATATATATATATATATATATATATATATATATATATATATATATATATATTCAATCTATTGATTGGTTGATTAATGGAGCCAATCAAATCAAATCCGCAGTTTTTTCTTCCATTCCTCTCTTCTTCTGCTTAGTTTTAATTCTTGATAGTTCTTTGTTCACATATCCTCCATAACTTGTTCCATGAATCTTCCTTGTACGTTTTCCGTCCAATTTTCCCCCTATTAATTCTATCAGTAACGCATTATGCCGTAACACATGTCCAATCCATATATTTCTTCGTTGAGAGATAGTTTTCATAATATGTTTTTCTTCCTTAATCCGGTTATAAACTTCTTCATCCGCCAACACCAGCTTTCAAAAACCTCCAGCTTTGCGATGTCTACTTTCCGCAATGTCCAAGTTTCAGAGACAGACCGACCGCACAAATGTTTTTACGAAATTTTTTGTTACGGCTAAATCTAGTTTTTTTTTTTAAAAAAAAACAGGCGTATTTGTGTTATACAAAAAATGAGCATTTTTATTTTTACTCGAAACGAGGCATTGTCAAAATTGCGACGACAGGAACAGTATCGTAATAAAAAAGGATGTTTTAAATTATTATTTATAGAAATAATAGTTAGCTGCGATCGAGTAATACGTTGGTAATGCTCTAATTCAAATAGCTAATTATTAATAATAATTCTTTTCGGGCGAGTACATTTCTTTCAATATAGCTGGTAGTGATTTTAAATGAGAATGGAATTCTTAATTCACCCCTTTGTTATCGGCATAGCTTTCGGAACAGCTACTCGAAGCTGACTTTTTTTTAATATCGCATTTGTATTCTATTAAAACGGAATAATACGAATAAATAATTGCACCGTAGTTTGACACTTTCGGAGATTCTGTTAAGATTTAGGCTTTTTTTATGATTTTAAACATCGTCTGTGGTTTTCTGTTTTCCGAAGCTTTTATCGGGGACACCGGGATCACGAAAAGGTTGTTGTCGTTCAAAACGGTACACACCTATGTGCGTGGCGGAATAAAGTTCAAATTGTAATTATTCGCATTGTATAATCGCTTGATGATTACAAGATAGAAATTATTTCAAAATAAAATTTACCGGCGTATTATAATTTAAAACAAAGAGTTAGTTTAATTTAAAGTTTAGTCCCGATGATGTTGCTTGAAACCTAAACTCGGCTTTATCAATATGTTGTTTTACTTTTATTAATACAAATCGTTTGTTTCCTTTTTATATAGGCGCTTATAACGAAATTATTGAATCTAATTTACGGACCGCGAAAATAGTTTTAAAGAACAACGTTTTATAAAAACTAGGCTAATTTTTATAAAGCGTTTTCTGAAAAAAAAAAAAACCAAAAATCTGAATTAATCGCGAAGAACAATATTTTCGATTTGTAAAGTTTTTTATTAACGATTTCACACCGTGTAGTTAGAAATTTTTAGTCGAAACGGTGATTTGTAGATTATACTGTATTAAAGAATAATACAGTAATACTTGTTTCGTCATTCTCTGTTATTCGTCACTGGTGCAGCAGTTACGGTTAATGACCTGAACTGTTAGGTTGACGAAATCGCGAAGTTTTGCGATGACCGACTAATCGCCTACTAACAATTGTAGAAGTAACAGATTGATTAGAGTGTGATGAACAAGATGGAGGTTTTGAAATTTTTAATATTTTACGTAATGTTCAGCAGTGCAATAATAGTGAAATTATCAACAATGGCGAAGAATCAGAATGCAACCAAAAACTCGGCAAACGGCTATTCGGAAGCTGTTGTTAACAAAATGCATCGATTGATTTGAAGAACAAGATGAAGTGCGAACTTTAAACAGATTCTAAAAAAAATATGGAACATAAGAAACAGGAAAAACTATACATTTTTTAAAGATGTAAACAATTTCACGTAGATAAAATTTTTTTAGGTAACTGTATTATATTGCGCATTTCGTCCCGCGGTAAATACGAAAATTACGTTTAAGTCAGTATATATGTATACACACACACGCTAAAATTAATGAACGTCTTACTAAAAGGTAAAAGCTGGCCAAAAAAATACACACTATATTGCAATTAGGAAGTCCGGAACAATTTTACTGTTAAATTAACTTATTATTATTATTACTATTTACATTATTTAAATTTTTGTATCGAAGTTTCATCGGTGAAATTAAGAAGTTTTCTGTATTATATTTCGTAAAACTCTAACCTAGAAGTGTATCTATATCTATTCAGATGATAGCACCTGTCCGACTGTTATGTCTACTTGTATAGTATTATCTTGCGAGTTTAACAGCTACAATGTTGGATGAAACGTCGCAGGAAGACGTTGAAAAAAACAACAACAAAATACAATATCCTGCGTAAACCAGCTGTTTTCCGGCAATTTCTTTAACCAATAACACGCACTGTCCTATATAATGTATATATATATATATATATATATATATATATCTATCTATATATATATATATATATATATATATATATATATATATATATATATATATTTATCTATATATATATATATATATATATATATATATATATATATATATATGTATGTATATATATATATATATATAATGATGATGATGATGATGATAAGAGTGTAGTCATCAGGAAAACCCCATTATTTTCATTTTTCACTACAATTCAAATGCAGACCGATAATTGTATGGTTTGTCTGTACTCCAGTTCAGCTTTCGTGTCTGTATCCACGCGTGGTTCCGTCAGCGGTTAGAAATTTACGTCGGTGCGTTACATCCGGTTGTCTTTCAATGTGTGTGTATGTTTGAATAGTGGTAAGAAAAATAAAGTTAATAAACGACAGGATACAAGAGACTCGATTTTAAGACAGACTAGGTCAAAATTTAGCGGAAATCAATCTCTGTACTAGGTTTCCTCAAAAAGTTCTTTCGATCAGTTGCCGTAAACGGAACTTTGTACATATTAAATTAAGTCTAAGCGAAATTTATATATTATATATATAATTGTAATTTGGATGGAATTAAAATGACCCTCCCAAACAAGCTTACGAGCAGTATGTAAAATTATGTTTAACATTTTATTGTGTACAAGTATGTGTGTGTGTGTGTGTGTTATATAAACTCGTGTAAACATTAATCAACGATTCTGTTTATAATTGAACTGTTATTTTATATACAAAATCTTTTTATTTTTAATTTTTTTATTCAAAATACTTTGTTTGTTGGTCCTAAATGTTTATGCAAAAATCATTGTCTGTTTGGGGTTCTTATTTGGTTCTAAACGTTTATATAAAAATCTTTGTTTATTTTTTATTTATTTTTTTTTTTAATTTGGTAATCCAATGGAGGGGTAAATAGATTTGAAAATAAGTACTAATAAATTATACTAAACCAGTTAGTTGTAAGTTTAGAAAACGGTTGAACGGACAATTTTATAATGTTGTAAAACATTATTATACGTAATTTAAGATAATATTTACATTTCGTACGGTGGTGGTTTATTTCGGGCGTAATCGCGAATGAATTCAAAACATTTCAAAACAGTTTAGTTATTCTAATCGATCAGCGCTCTATTACTGCCAAAGTCGAATATTACTACAACAGTTATACGCCTAATTGGTAAAATTATAAATATATTGTATTTATTTAAATAATTCATTATGTCGTAATAATAAATTACACGTTTAAAATACATATTAAATTTTTATATCAGTTATATCGGTTCCTTCTCGCGTTTTCTAGAATTTATTATCGTAGTATCTAATACCGTACGTCCACTGTCTAAACGTCAAATATTTGTATTCGTATATAATAAAGTAAAGTTGTTGATAAATTTTCAAATTAGTAATTTATATGTGTAATATTATTATTGTTTATTTAAAGAAATATGTTCGTACAGTTTACGTAATTTAAAATCCTGTTTTTACTGATTTGAATTTTCTTCAAAGTACTGTAACAGCTTCTTAGGTTCATTTTTTTTTCCTCTATAGGTTTGAACGAGCCTCATTGCGATGACATATGAATAAGTAATTCTTATAAATTATCCGAATGCAGATGTAGCGTGCCCCCTATTCCAATTATACTCGATTATCGATTAACCATAGTATTTTTCCAGTTTTTTATATTATTTATATATATATATATATATATATATATATATATATATATATATATAATATATAATATAATATACTTATTTATCGTACCACAACCCAAACAACAGCTAATAAGCCAGTTTTAGTGTGACGCAACCGCTAAAAAGCCAATTATATATATATATATATATGTGTGTGTGTTTTTGTGTATATATATATATATATATATATATATATATATATGTGGATACTTCGAAAAGTGTGAAATGTACTGATTTTTAATTTTTTTTAATTATTATTATTATAGTACCAGCTTAACTAAAAGTAAAATAATTGCTAATTTTAATAAAGTAAAGTAAAACAGTATTATTTCTGTTGTACGGCGAGCCATCCTGGGCGTTACGTAATTATTAATTAAAATTTTTGGTTTGTGTATACAAACTGTAAATTATGCTGATGCTGAAATATACGTTGTTGTGTGAGATCATTTGGTCCAATAACCGAAGCCTTTATAAACAAAAGCAGCTACAATGCAAAGTCCTTCGATATAGAACGATTCAAACGGTGTTTAGAAGTTTAAAGAGCTTCAACGTTGATATGTCGATGAAGCCTCTTCCGATGGACAATTGAATAGTCTCTAATCGCCTGATTAATCGGTTTTAAGGTGTCGATGAATACCATCATTACGAGAGTAGCGATATGCATTAGTTTGGAGTATGATGTTTCGTTCTACCTGCATCTTTGTGCGATTGGACTTTTTAGTACATTCCCATAATGCAATTCCGTATATGTCCAAATGGGTTTTATTATCTGCTGTTAGAAAAGACGTTTGCGGTATTCATCAAATGTGGCCGTCGTAGGAGCCAATATAAATCAGGAAATTTTTTCTTAATGTGTCTACACTTCATCTTTATACGCGCCTTCCACGTAGGTAGATCATCGAGACGCATACCAGGATGTATCAAAGTACCAATACAGACCTGATGCAGGAAGTCTGTTTGCCTAAATGTGTAAAGTACATGTTGTAGCTTCATTTAGTTTAATTCAAAGCCAACGCAGCAACTCTGTTTTGTTGCAAGTTAAGGTTTGCATCTACTTCACTATCTCCTATTGAAAATCGGCAAACGTTGTTTTATTGTTAAAAAATAGACGAAACAAAAAAAAGAATTGAAATCATGAAAAATGTGAAATCTTTTCGGCCGTCAAGCACTTATCAAGTAATCATAAAAATAATATAAAAATATATGCAAAAAAATACAACATAAAATGTAAAAAATACTAATTTTGACACACAATTCACAAAAATAACAAAATGAAAAAAAGAAAACAGTATTTAGAAAATAATCTGATAGTGCGTGTGGTAAACACATATTTATTTTTCGGTACGCTATTGCATTATTGTTTATGTATAAATTTTCAGATTGTTGTTTACCACATTCACCATCGGATTATTTTATACAGTTTTTTTTTAATTTTGTTAATTTTCGTTAAATTATATATATAAATTTTTACATTTTTTATTGCGTATATTTATATATTTATATATTTTAATTTTATGTTCACTCGATAATGGATTACCAGGCGGAAAGCTTCGTGACTTTTTATCTAAAAAAAAATATATGATTTTAACTGCTTTTTTTTCATAATCTAAATGTTCCTTGAAAACTGCGTAATTGGTCTGGCGAAGAAAACAAACCATAAACCGAATTATTTCAAACTGGCCATCATAGAAAGAGACGAGACGATATGTTTAACATAGGGGAAGAATAGAAACATAACGTCTTTTCATTACGGACGACTTTCGTATCCAGCGAAACATTAATTATTGGAAATGTACGTGTATTATTATTATTATTATTCCTATATAATCAGGCATTGTTCATATATATATACATATATATATAATTAATGTATATGTGTTGTATGTGAGCATGTACCGCGGTGATATTTTGGTAGTGGTATTACGGGTAATTTTCTTTTTAAAGAAGGAGAATAAATAATCGGTTATGATGATGTAAAGGGAGAAATGAAAACAGCGCGAATGGATTTTAAGCGATAATCATAAATCATCCGAAATTATCTGTTATTAGTAGGTTTCGTATCGAACGATAAATCAGCGACTTATACACCGGAAATTCAGAGTTGTATGAAGTAGTTAACTTTAAGTTCCATGTACGTGTATATACTATATTTCATTTATGTATTATATATATATATATATATATAAATATTAATAAGATAAAACATCTTGTTTGGCTGTGTCATCATTTTTGTTTGCACCCGACATCCACAGCCTAGAAATTTCATCGTTATAACCTCTTACTTCTATGGTCATTGCAGAGAACTTGTCGAGAGATACGCTGTGTCACGAAATACATTCTTGGCTACATCTACCTTCGATAAGAAACTTTTTTTGTTACTTTACCCTTAAATTTAGATTGATTTAAATGAATGATATATTTCTAATATTTAACCAAAATGAGTAATTCGGGGTGATTTCAATTATAACTTCGGTAGAAGAGTTTGAACGTACGAATTTAATTTAATATAACTTATCGTACAAATCGTAACATTATTGTAAGATTATTTTTGTTATCATTAATGTTGTCGATATTATTACTTCAGACATTTTTAATTAGTACTGAAAATGACGTAACTGTCGAAAAGCTTCGAAATTAAAAAGTTTTAGTAATTGTGTTGTATTTTGTTTGGTTTATAATTAATATTATATCTATATATATATATATTATTGCAACTATTCCGTTAGTTTCTTTGTCCACCGATCGTATATTTATTCTTGTATATATATATATATACAGTAATTCTTGTGTATAATATATATATATATATATATATATATATATATATATATATATATATATATATATATATATAATATATAATAGAAAATTATGTTTTATTAAACCATCAATTCTTGTGTATATAAAAAATATAATACGGTTATTTGGGAACGGCTATAACGATGATGAAGTAATTGAAAATGGCCCGTATCGAAATTACGTATTTTAAAATTTTGGGCATCGACTTCGACTAGAGACCATAAAATTTTGAAAATTTCCATTTTTTTTCATCGTCTTCTGGATACTTATCTAGATGTATACATTTAAAATTTCGCATTAACTATTCAAATTTTATAAGCTTAGAAATTTGTTTTTACTTTCTACGCGTTGATAGTATAACTGAAGTATTTTATATCTCCGGGGTACCATTTGGGTTATCGGATATTTCGGAAATAATTTTTAATATTAGAAAAAATTATTTTAAAGAAAGAAAAAAACACAGTTAAGAACCCCTTTCTGATATTTGACAAAAGAAGCTCGGTCGCTCAGGTATTATATATGATATGAGTGTTCGAATATATCTATATGTGTGCTTGTATATATAATATTATATATATATATATATATATATATATATATATATATGTATGCGTGTATATATAATATTATATATATGTGTGTGTGAATATATGAAAGTAATTTCGTAAGGACGTTCAGAAGTTGAATCAGGAAAGTAATCTATTCAATTTATTGCGGATAACAATTTCAAATGATAACTTGCAGGTGTGTTTCCAGTTAAATATCTGTGAAAAACATAATTCCATTACCACCTATTGTTAAGTATTAACTCTTTCATTCAGTCATGATGTCCGCTCCGTGGTACACGAAATTTCAGTACTAACAGTATTTTTTATTTTCCGGTTGACGTGAAATGACTCAATTTTAAAAATATTTCTATAAATACGCCGAAAATAGTTCACCTAAGAAACGGTATTGTATAATAAATATCCGTATAAAATAAAATTTTGTCATGTATAACTGAAAGAGTTAATTTATAGGATTAGCAAGATGGTTATATATATATATATATATATATATATATATATATATATATATATATATATATATATATTTTACGTGTCTACTTCGAAATAAATAAACGATGAACCGAAGGAAAATTGAAAATTTTTTAGAATCAAAAAAGAAAAGTAAGGAATAATTTGAAGACACTGGAACGTATAAAAATTGAAAACATGAAAAATGGAACACTACAACAGATAAAGAAGCAATTTTTTTACTTATTTGCCTATTGTACCATTTTTTTTCCTGTTTTCATCTTTTGTTTTAATCTAGCTTTAATTAAATTCATGTTTGTTCTGATGATGCATAGTAAATTATTTCTCTTTGCCCAGTTTTAGTGTTTTATCTAAGGTCTGGGGTTGTCTTTTTTCTGATTTATTATTGCAAAAAAATTTTTCTTTGTGTTTTGCGAATTATTTAGTATAGGAACCCTGAACGGACTACGTTAGTTTGCGTCTACTGCTTAATAGAGCTACTGCGAAAGCATCTTGTTATTACATCCGTCCGAAGACGACGTTTTGTTCACGTCCGGGTTTCTTTCCGCATTCGTTATTTTATTTGATTTAGTTTTATTCGGTGTGACTCATTCCGTTGTTCCGGTTTTCCGCGGATACGTCACTCGTAATATACGTTTACACGCGAACACATTCACGCGTGCATATTTTTGGAACAGAACATCGACTTGTACCAGGTCGATCAGGTGTGAGAACATTTAGAAAGTGTTCCCAATACGTCCGGTAATTCATTCCGGTCTAAACTACGAAACCGAATTCAAATAGGCGATTTTTCCGTTTCGGCAAGTGAAAGCGTCGTCGCTACTATCCGCGTTTCGAACTGAACGATGCCTACTAAGAGAGAACAAGAAATTTTTCATCTTTTCAACAACTGTCAAGGCTGACAATTCGGTTACAGACTAATTGACGAATCATGCCGACTATTCTATTATTTGTATTTGTTCTTTCGATTTTAAGTCGACGCCGAGTAATTATTTCCTGCGAAAATGCGGTTTCGTGTCACAGTTAACGGAGTGGAGAGCTTGCGAAATTTATCTTCGTACAATCGAAATTTTTAGACTATAATAAAAAAATTAAGTGATAGATACTCGTCTTTTCGGAGAACGAATAGTGTGATCTATCTATCTATGTTCCGATTAGTCTATATCAGTCCACTGATGGACTTAGATCTTTCCCCCAGTTTATTTATATATAGGCTCATGGAGTAGTGATGATGCTATGATGCTTTTCTGTTCGCACTACCTGAGTATATATTAACATCTACTACGTCCATTAGTATTGTTCGGAGTAACTCATACTTCCCTTACACGTCGTTAAATGTTCCATCCAGATAGTTATTAATTTTTCTTAGTATTTGTAATTTTTGCTGTCCGCGGTATTGTAAGCGATCGTCTAATTCGAACACTTTCAATCTTTTTATTTTATCCGCTATCAAAGTCCAAGCTTCTGCCACGTATAATAGCGTGGAAAAAACACACGACACTTAACTATTCCACATCGTAGTTCAAATCGCGCCATCTCGATTCTACGTTTTAATTCTTTTTCCGAGCGAGCAGGCTGCACTTGTAACAACCGAGATACTTAAAATTTGTCCACTTGCTCTAGTAATTTATTTTTAATTTTAATCTTTATACGCGGTTTGTGTCTTTTCTTCACTTTCACCATCGTCACTCTTTTTTTAATTGGCAGATTATATTCTTTGCAGGACAAATTTACACGATTAAGTAAATTTTGTAAAAATTTTTTATTACGTATATAGTGGAAAACTTTTGGCTTTCAGACATCGTTTTAGAATTTCTTCTTTATTATTATTATTATTTTTTAAATTAAATATGAAAATAACACAACGCAGACGATAATTAGTATTATTTTTATCGATAACGATAATAGCATTCCTTTCGGCATCTTCTTTTCAGTTGTTAATTAATACTATCATTCGAGAGTCGAAAAAGTTTTGTTTTTATTTTATTCGATTTTCGAGTTATTTTTCCTGGCAGAAGTGTTTGTTTTAATTCTGTTAAAAAGAAAAAGAAAAAATTGGCTTTATGGAAAGAATAGCGAACGACAAGTAAATAAAATTTTATAAAGAAGCCTTTTAAATCTGTCAACTGCTTTTGGTTTTCTTTTAGTGTTTTTTTTTCTTTAGCTGTGTGTTCAAAAAGCTATTCTTTTTGTTTCTATCACTTTATCCAGGACTATGTTGTAATTGTAATATTTTCTTCGTTATCCCGAAGTTTATTCATTCTTATATATAAATTATATATATATGTGTGTGTGTGTGTATTTATGTATGCGTATGTACATGTTATAATCAACGGAAGGTACGGGTATTTTTATGGTTTTAACTGGGTTTACGACTGGAAAAGTCGTTGAAAAAGATATCGTATTTCCGCTTATTAAGTAAGCTCCAGGATATTCTACTTCCACCTTCTCACGTTTATCTCATTTTGTTTTGTTTAACAGCTTCATTAACGAATACTGACTTCTTTTGCGTGTGTGTGCTCCTGCGCTTCAAACCGATTCGTTATTATTTAAAACCGTCATTCTAAATGAATCGGCGAAATAGAAATCGATACTTAATTTTAAATGTTCACAGTAGTCGAACGTGAGTACAATAGAAAAACCTATGTGTTTTCCCTAAAGGTGTCCGATCGTCTTAAACTTAGTAATATTAATTGTTATAATGCTCAGGTACTCTCTGGCCATGCTAAGTTTGGTTACTATCTATATAGGTTCCATCTTGCTTCCTGTCCTGGCTGTACCTTTTGCAATTTTAGTGTCGACTCCTTTGGTCCTTGTGATGATACTGAGCACTCTTGTTTGATTGTCCTTTGTTTGAGGATTTACGTTGTCAGTTCAAAATACGCACAGGTCAATCTCTCATTTTCACAGAGTAAAATTTCGACAGTATTTTGTTATTTATTGAACCATCTATACTAAGGAAGTTCAAATGTAGCCTTTAATTTTTTTCTTTTCTTTTTTCTTTTTATTGCATTATTAAGTGGTCATTAAGTTTATTTTTATTATTAAGCAGAGGTTTATTTTATTGTATTTTGTTTATTGTTATTCTGTTGCTTAAAATATAAATTTAATTTGAATCGTGTTCAGTGCCTGATTCCACTTTTATGTGTTTACTTGCTAAGGCTATGTGTATTCTAGTTTAATATTACATATTATTTTTTAATTTTGTATTGTTTTTTCTTTCTCTCTCTCTCTCTCTCTCTCTCTCTCTCTACATATATATATATATATATATATATATATATATATATATATATATATATATATATATATAAATGTAATAATTTTTTTATCTATCTGTGTTAATACTTATTTTTATTTTCTTTCTCTTTCTTTTATTTCTTGTCCATATCTAATACAAACTCATATTAATCATATTTTTTTTAATGGTTGGATTATTTTCTTTCATTCTTATTTAATTCGATTAATATCTAATGGAGGTACCTGCTTTGCAGGACCATCTATCATTATTTAAACATACGTTTTTTTCCTATTGTAAGAGGGGGGTTTTTAGTTGGTAAAAATCCCACACGCTGATTTTGGAATTCAGCAGCACTTGCCAGGTACACGTGTTCCTCTCAAAAATATAATTTTTACATTTTGACGAATATTCCCTCTTCCGCTTAAAAAAATCATTTAGTGTGTATTTTTTACTTACTACGTGCTTCTTCACCCGATAAGACACAATTTTAATATATAATACACATCTGTAATTTAAATTTAATATTAACTGTACACATTTGCAATATAATCATTTATTTGTTTGAATTAATTTAAGCCGTACTTTCGTTTTGATTAATTTACATTTTCTTTTCTATTTCCTCTGCGATTCATTTAGATAATGTTTAAGCATACTGATTATATACACTCATACGCACACACACAAAGGGAGACTGAAGGGGGCTATGTTACTTATCCTTTTATTTATCTCTACACTTGTGTCAAGGAATCATCGCACACAATTGGTGTTTTATGGACGCTAGTTTTATAAATAAATATATACATATATATATATATATATATATATGTGTGTGTGTGTGTGTGTGTGTGTGAAATGTTACGTATTTCCGATATTACTATACGGTGTTGAAAGTTATATATTAACGGAGACGTTTATATATTGGTTTTTGTTTCACGGTTCGAGAAGACGGTATCGTGGCCCTCGATTTAAATTGACGCATCAAAACAAATTATTACGAATGATAGCTGGAACTCCTTGGTAGTCTCCAACAATACTCTAAACAAAGACTTCAACATCAAATACATAAACGAAGAAATTCATTAAGCGATAGTTAAACATTTATCCAAGCTAAAAAATCATCATAATCCGCCGGCAACCGGAATTCTGCGGAAAACCGATAATAGCAGAAGACTCAAACGCAAGAGGATCATAAACTATGTGCACAAATTCCTTCTAAATTAGCTCTATTTCACGAGTCGGCTACTGGGCACATCTCTGATTTTCAAGTCTCACATCTTCACACCATCTAGTTGATGATAAATATCTTATCAGTTCTATATTTGATGCTCAAAAAAATAGCGAATTTATTGATTAAATAAAATATTCTTAACTTGGATGCAGCTAGTAGAATTCGCGTTCGACTTTTATTAGTTAATTGTTATTTTTAATTTACTTTTTTAAAATACCTAAACGCTAATTCTTACGTTGACCGACTTATTATTTTAACTTTTCTATCGGTAACATTTTAAATCAAATATTATAAAGTATTGTCTCGTGCAGCTCGCTTGATATGATGAAACTACGAAAAACATTGTACGTTTATTTCATACTTGAATACACACACACACATATATATATATATATATGTCTATATTATACATATATATTTATGTCTGTGTTTTATTGTCCTGTAGCTAACTATGTTCTTCCACTCCACCCTGTTGCATTCCATGTTTTTAATATCTCATCATCTGCATAATTTATTTTTTTGTTTATCTGATCCATTTACGTTGTTTTAGGTCTTCATCTTTTTCTTCTCCCTCCCAATTTCCCCGTAGATTATAACTGTCATAAAGGCGTTATAGCCCATTATGTGTCCTAGGAGCCTTTCTCGTCTTTGTTGTACGATTTCCACCAATTTCCTTTTTCCACTTAATATCCGTACATATTCTTCTTCTTCTTCTTATTGTCCTCAATCCGTAGATTGGTGGATAACCTTTATGATTTGCGATCCTCTAGACTTTAGAATTCCCTTATTTCGGCTATTATTTTCTCCTGTGTCTTTTATTATCTGTTGGATGTATCCTAGGTCTTCCTCTACAGCGTTTGCCTTCCATTTTGCCTTCAATTATTTGAATCAGCATTTGATTATGAATGTCCTATTCACTTGGTTCGGCTTTTCTTTAGTGTATTTATTACTTGATTCGTTTATTTCTTGTAATACTTTTTCGTTTTTTATTTTCTCTGTCCAACTAATTTTTTGCATCCTACGCCAACACCACATTTCGAACGTTTCAATTCTATTGTGCATTTGTTTGTTTATCGTCTATATATATACATATATATATATATATATATATATATATATATATATATATGTATGTATGTATGTATTATTGCGTTTTGAGGGAAGAGCGTAATAACTATCCCGTCGTATGTCGATAAGTTATCACGTTTTCCCCTGTCGTGTGGAGCCAATATATAACGTTCTCTACGTCCTACGTATCCAACTGGTTATGGGGCTCGTACAGGGACGTAATAGGTTAAATTTAAAAAAATATTATCGTGATCGTCAGTACAAAATAATATACAGATAACTATGGTGGAATTTATATAATTTAAATTATTTCTCTGTTATATATATATATATATATATATATATATATATATATATATATATATATATATATATAATTATTATTATTATTATTAAATTTTGAAGTGATCTAAAAATTTAAACTTGTACAAAAAAAAAATGTTGACGCGATTAAAATTTGACGTGCTTAGAATTTTGACGTGTAGAACAAACAGATAATAAGATAAATTAAGTAATTTAAAATGTATAATAATGAAAAAGTTATTTTTAACTTCGAACAACTTAATATTATATTCGTAATATGTAGTTTTTTTATTTCGTTTTTTTTTTAATCATTACTATTATTATTTAATTTATTTTACAACTCGAAGATGACTAATAAAATCAATAAAAAATTAGTAATCTATGTTCATAACTTCATTGCTGATTAATCAAACGTCACCACATACGATTAAAACAGGACGTCGACGAAAATAAAATTTTATTTTAAATTACTTGATAAAAAATAATTTATGATGTATCCGGCGGTTTACCGTTAGCAGGTGCTACAATAAATTACAAACGGTAATGTTAACGTGACATTTTAAAAACTTTCAATATATATAATGTATGCGGATTAAATTTTATAAGGAAATTTCTGTAACAAATTTTTGTTGTTCTCTAGTTATTCGTCGTACGCGATACTCCATTTAAGAAGTTGTTCAAAGTACTATGAGATTAAAAAGTATTTTCTCATCGATAGATGTAAAGTTATAGGCAACATACAATGTAGCAGCCCATGAACGACATTTAATCGGTCCTTTTTTTTTTTTTTGTTGTAAAATCCTGTTTTTTCGGAAAATATATTTACATACTAATCAGCAAAGGGCACCCTTAATGTTTTTTTTTGTTTTTTTTTTTTTTAATTTTTGAATTTTTCAATCGGATTTTTTCCTTAAAATAATTCTTTCATAAATTAAAAAATAAAACGGTATCCGAGATATAGAATTTTAATTATATTTACGAGTATGCAGTAAAAATCAAATTTCTCTGCTTATACCATTCGAACGGTTGAGGCGTTCGAGTTGAAATTTTCAACGTACATTTAGATAAGTATCGAGAAAAAGTCTACGTGAAAAAGTGAAAATTTCCAAAATTTATGGCTGTACTCGAAGTCCTGGCCAAAAATTTTATAATTTCTATATAGGTCACCTTCAATTACACCGTACATTACGTGTATATACAAAATTTCATTCAAATCATTAGAGTCGTTTATGAGAGATGATGTATATATATTAAACTTAATATTTGAAATGTATAAGATACACATATGTTCTTGTGTATTAGTACATACATATACACGTGTGTATGTTTAATGTGTTCTTCGTCTGTCATCGTTGAGTAATTCATTATTCTCACGAATAACTTTCACATAGAACAATATGGAAACATTTTACTCAATCTGAAATCTCTAGTTATTACTTTTATTATTATTATTGATCTTAATTTGCAGTTTAATTTTACTATTTTCGTATAAGTGAAATAATTTTATTTAGTCGCTAAAGTACTTATACCCATGGCGCTTAAGTGGTTTACATTATTTTACCTTATTCGTTACCACCTTTTGTTATCATTATTTCCAGGAATTATTATTATTATTACTATTATTATTATTATTATTATTATTTAGGCTTAAAATTTTTTATGTGTATTTTTCTTTTCACCTCTCCAAACCGTTTAATTATAAGCCACGTTTTAATCAGGTCTTTCTAGTCTCAAATTTAAGACCCCCTCTATAAGGGAACCTTATCTTTTATCTTTTGGTTTCAAAGACTGGTTCTGTCGGAGTAATTAACGTATGTTGTGTTACGCTTGTATATTGTGTAACTACCTTCTACCAGTTCGTGAGAGATATCCCACGATAGATTGTACTACTTGCTACGCTAAATCAGTCTTTCTTTTATTATCTTCGTGTCGGTCATTATCATTCCAGTCTCTCTGGATGATTTTTATTTTTGTTTATATTTTCATTTTTTTTTTTTTTTTTTTTTTTTATCCGGCCAAATCGTTTCTCACACTTTCGTCATTTCCTCCGTAACGATTTTCGTTTATTAAGGTTTTTGATTACGAGTAGTTTTAATTATTGCGAGCATGAACACACGCGAAGTTCCAAATACGCGCTTCACTACCTCGACTAAAAACTAAAAGTCAAGTTGAATCGATAGACTGTTGAACAACATTTTAAGTTCAATGACTGTCAAAATGCTCACTCGTGAAAAAGAATAAAGAAATAAAAGGAAATCGCAAATTACAGTTGGGCTGCTCCTCATATTTTCGATTATGGCTGTACAGTTTTCATTACAGCGTGGAAATCGGTCTTTTTTTACGTTGAAATATTTAATATTGCCTTTTAAAAGTTCGCACAATTTTCTAAATCGGTTTCTGTTATAATTATTTTCTTTAGAAATTCAGCTTCTAAAATTTAAATCCCGAATAAATCTCATTTCCTTTTTCACCCATCTTGATATATTTTTTATCAACTTCTTTGCTTTTATCAGATTTTTACCCATTTACGATCACTTCCTAATTGTTCATATAATGTATTAAAATTGATAAAAGGTATTGGGCAGTTTTATATATATATATATAGTTTAAAGGTATTTGTCACTTTTTGTGAAATCCTGAATTCGGTTTATTCCGGATCGTTTATTTATTTATTTTTTTTTGGCCCAGCTTGCGCCATTTGGCCAGTTTAATCTTTTATCCAGTTAATCTATTTTAAATTTCAATGCCACTACGTGTGATAAAATTATATAAACTGATAGAGACAGAAGAAAGTGGGTTGGAAACAATCAATTCAATACTCACGGGTAATGTGTGCCATTTTTGTACAACATTAAACATCTCATCTCTATGTTTTCGAAACTTCGGACAAATCCAAATTTGATGCTCGATACAATTGTCAACATGGCACACATCACATGTACCATAAGAAATTATGCACAATTGTGTGAGGGGGAGAAATTATGACCAGTACGCAATCTAAATAAAGTTGATATATAATCCCTCGAAATGTTTTTATGTAATTGAAACCACGGTTTACTGGGAACTGTATGCATCAAGGCGAAGTATTTTTTCCCTTTATTTTGACTTTCGGCGAGATGTAGTACTGTTGGAAATCAATTAGTACAGATTGTTTAATCTTTGGTAAAATATCAGTCCAATTCCATTTAATATTCTCGTAAGGAACACTTGATAGATTATAACGCGTCAATTCATCGACCACCTCATTTCCAGTAATACCACAATGAGAAGGGATCCACTTAAACTTTTATGTTCCGCGAATTGCCTTTTATTTTTGTTTATTCAAAAAAAATGTTTCGACTCCGCCAATTTTTTGTTGTATTATTATTATTCGTACTAGGTCGTGAATTGTGCTTTAACGTTAAATTATTTGTTTTTTGAACTTTAGTAAAACGTCTATCAAATTATTCTGGGAATTTTGAAAAAGCGGAAGAAAATAATTTTTATCCGATGTCTATTCCAAAGCAAAATCCTGACTAGCCCATTATACACAGGGTTTTTTTTTGTGTACAAATAAGCTGGAACTGGAAGTATTAATTGTATATAACGAAGGTGCGCTGTGGTGGCATACGATGTTATACATACTAAGGTGCTAGTGTTTACTCTGTGATTATTAAAAGTTATCTGATAATGAACAAAACATATTATGTTGCGAACTGAGATGGAACTGTCGACCGTCCAGTTTATAACAGCTCGGCGCTCTAGCAATTATGATTGTTTCTCAAATATATTTAGAAATGCTACAGCCAACTCCACAGTTGAAGATTCAATACCAGTTCGAGACATAAGGTTTATAAAGTTTTCCGTCATTATGCAACCCTTAATTATCACCGAGAAGGTAGTGGTGTCCCACTCTGTATAATATCATAATCGCGCGCATTTGTATTGAATTAGTGCCTTGAATACTAGTGCACTTTGTAAACGTTAGCTAGTCAGGATGTTCGGCAAGGAACAATATGACGATAATTGCGTAAATAAAACGATATGGATATTATATATAACCTTTATTGCAACTGTATTTTTTAAGGGGAAAGAAAATCAAATTTAAATCATTCTACACTTTATTTAATTAAATTATTTTTAATCGATTGAAATCATGTTCGAGAAAACCCAGTCATTTCGAATGTTTTACAATAATATGTATGCATTGTGATTTATGTTTCTAAATGCGTATATATATATCATATACACATATCATATATACATATCATATATATAGATAGCGAAACCCGACAGTCGATTTATGATCCTAGCTCAGTATAAAGTTGTATCATCATATAGCGTCTAACTTCATCTAGCTCCGTGTCTCGCTTTGTATAATTATTACCTTGAATGCTAGCCCATTTGGTATGCAAATAATAAACAGTTGGCTAGTCATTATGTTTGATAACAAGAAATATTAGGATTATATTATCTATATCTAGATATACATATGTATATATAGTATATGTGTGTGTGTGTACGTGTTAATTTCCAAGTAAATTCCGTTGTTTATGTTAGTGCGAAAGGTTATGAAGATCAGAGCTGACAAGAGGAAAAGCTACTAAATGTACATGTGTGCATGTGTGTATACAGTTAGCGAAGAAATTAGGATGCTGAAAATATTACGGATGAAACATTATTACAAATAGGAAGATAATGGAAAGATAGAAGTAGAAATGAAATTAGTAAAAGACATTGAAAAAAAGGAAGGTAAAATTTTTCGTATGAAATTCCAAAAGGCAGATTTACATCCATGCAGGGGAAACGAACGTCGAGGAAGAAAAATGACACAGATCAGATCATTTAAGCACAACGGAACAGAAAATTTAATTTATAGGATATGTACACTATATTTATACACAAAATGAAATTTTTTTTTAGTTAATTTATTAACACAAGGGCCATTATATCTATGTATTGAATAAGGGGAATTAATGTGTATGAACATGAAAATAAATTTAATCTAGGAACCATAAAAATATTTCATGTACACAATATATTATATCATTGGCGTATCGCACGACAGTTCTTTAATAAAAATTAGGGGTGAAAAGGAAAATACATGTAAAAAATTTAAACGTAAATAATAATAATAATAATAATAGTATTAATAATAATAATTTCTAGAAATAATGTTAATAAAAGGTGGTAACGAATAAGGATTTATGTAAAATAATGTAAACCACTTAAACATCGAGGGTACACTAAATAAAATTATTTTACTTAAACGAAAATGGTAAAATTGAATAGTAAATTCAATAATAATAATAATAATAATAATAAAAATTCTGGATATCAAATTAAGTAAAGCATTTCCATATTGTTCTATGTGAACGTTATTCTTAAGAATAAATAAATTACGCAATGATGACATACAATACATTGATGACATACAACACATACATTAAACACGTATATATATATATCGTATTAATACATAAAAATATATGTGTATCATATATTTAAAAGATTTATATATATATATATATATATATATATATATATATATATATATATATATATATATATACATATATATACAGAGCATCTCCGAAACGACTCTAATGATTTGAATTAAATTTTCTACATTCGTGTAATTTATAGTATAATTTAAAATAGCCCGTATGGAAATTACACATATTAAAATTTTGCTCACGACCCTGAGTACACCCCGACAAAATTTTGTAAATTTTGACTTTTTCTTTTTCTCGATGCTTATCTTAATGTACTCAAATATAATTAAAATATAATTAAAATATAATTATTACGTACTTCATTCGTTGCGTTATGTGCGTGTCACGCTGAATTTTGCATTAAATGGTGAGCTCTTTAAGTTTTCCATATTAATTTACCAATTTTTTTAATTCGTAATATGTACGTCCGGTTAAGTATTATATTAATTTTTTGAGATAGCAGGCCATGGTCGAAATACATTGTTATCCGGGCTGAATTTTCTTTAGGCTGAATTCTGTTTGACCTTTTACATTATGAATTATGCCGGTTTTAATTTTTTATTTAATCGCTGGTAAGTGTAGTGCTGGTTTGATGTTTTAAAATCTAGATTCTTTAAAACTAGTTTCAGTTTACAACTAGTTCTATTTCTTGGTTTTCTTTCGGCCGACTTAGAACCAACAATATAGTACGTAACCGGTTTAACGGCCAGTTTAGAGAAGAATTTTAATTCCACCATTAAAGTGTAGGCGCCGATATATTTTCTTTTATTTGTTTATTTTAATATTCTTTTAATTTTTTTTTTCAATCGTCAAGTTATGGATGCTACACATCTTGGTCCACTTGTGTTCGCTTCGATATCGTGTAGGAGTTTTAGGGAAATACGTTGGAATATTTTATGGCGCTCCTTTATATTCTAAATAGAATTCCTTCATTCCGATTTTACTTTCGTATATTTTTTTCTGACGTAATTTAAAATTTAAATGAAGTTTCCTTTTAACTTATTCCAAAGCACGCTCTTATAAAAGTGTGTATATATGTAAAATATATACATATGTGTTTTATACATATATATAGATATATATATATATATATATATATATATATATATATATATATATATATATAGAGAGAGAGAGAGAGAGAGAGAGAGAGAAAAGACAGAGAGAAATACAAATATAGATGGCAGATATTCGCAGTCATCGTGTACTTATGACGTTAAAAGCTAAATCGGGTTAGACTACATGAAATGAAACGATTTTTGTTTTTTTAATTTTTCACATACGTTTCTTACCGCTATTATTATTTTATTTTAACAACGTAAATGAGGTAAACTAATTACTTTTTATTTTTTTTTAACTTCGAAATTGGACTAAAATTAATAGATCATTTGTTTCACTACACAGAGCTGGAATTTGTATAAAGTTCACACGGATTCACAGTCAGTATGCAGGTTATTATCAACCCTGCTTTCTGCGACATTTGACTCGTTATCGAAGTTTCGCACATTGGGATAATTTACGATCGAACTGTTGAATCTCGTAAACTAACTAAATCGCTTTCTAATCCAATAATGTTTAAATTCGCGCAAAACATTCTGCGTAAAATCTCTAAGTATTGATTTTGCTTCTTTTAATCTAGCAATGCTTATATATATATATATATATATATAGGTATAGATATAGATATAGATATAGATATATATTTACACATATATTTATGTATACTTAGCTATGTCGAAAACGGATCTGACGACACGCGTGTAATTTATTAAGTTATTTTGAAAAAAAAACGGTCTGTATAGAAATTTCTAATTTTGAAATTTTAAGCCCCGACAGACTATTAAAATTTTGGCAATTTCGATTTTTCCCCGTCGTCTTTTCTGGATACTTTTCGAAATGTACGTTAAAAATTTCAGCTCGATCGCGTTAACCGTTTTAGAAATTTGCTTTTTACCGCGTACGCGTTGGTATGATTATTTCGATTTAATATATCCGATCTTCCGGGAAATTATTTTTGATTCAACGAAAGAAATATTTTCAATGAAAAAAGTCGGATCGGAATCTTCGAAAATTCCTTTTTGAAAAAAACGTTATGTGCGTTGTTGGTGATAATAGTGAAATTATTCGTCTACGGAAATTTATGGAACGAAATATTAAAATAGTTACGTGTCAAACGGTTTTTCTAATGGTACGCGATTCTTATCTAACTATAAAAAAAGCTAACTAAAGCTTGGTCGCCTAGGTATATATGTGTATATTCTCAGCTCGACTAATCCTGGTCAGATTTCGTTCCAACCACATTTGCCTTCCTAGTCATTTGTACTCTTTACTCCATCTGTACACTGTCCTGTGCACGCGGGATCTATAGCCGATGCTAATCGTGTGATTTTTGCTTGCGATTTGCAAAGATGCTTTTATTAATAAGATTTTCCATTTAAATATTTTTCCATTCTTCTAGGTTGCCTACTTATTGGTCCCGAATAACAACAATATCCTCGCAGTTCTGGTTACCTATGTGTATGTAATCGAAAATTAATCTCCAAGTGGTTTTTTTTTTTTTTATTATTTTATTTTTCCTCCTTTTCCGCTGTTCTTTTGTTAACACGTGTATTATATAATTATGTGAAAATAGTGTTTACAATGGATAATATTGCTTCCTAACCCTAATTACTGTAATATAATAAATATAAATAAATAAATATATGTGTATATCTGGTGGGCGATGAATATTTGCGAAAAATTTGATTAGGGAAATAATACGTGTCTCATCGGTGCATCCGTATTCATTGTTACGGTTCGTTTAGTTTTATCTCTTATCGGCTTATTAAAACGAGAATAGTTCTATCGTAACGCGACCTTTAAGACATTTCTAGCGTTTAATATCGAAATTAGAACTCTGTCGATCGGAGAGTTTGTTCCCGATGAAAATTAATAAATTCCAAGTATTTTCCCCATACCATAGCGACCTGTACGTTATTATATAACGGCGACAATAAATAGTATTTCATTAATTTATATTAAGCGAAGAGTTCATTATTATCATCATTATTATTTATTAAATTTAATTTTTTTTTTAAATGTTTCCGCGTTAATTTCCTTTTTCGATATGTTACAGGAGCACTTTAATTTCATCGGCAAAGACGAAAATTTAGGATCAATTTTACTCAGTTTGAAGACGGAGAATATCGCGTCGCAAGAACACGCTAGATTATTACTGCGTTTAAAAACGGGCACCATGCACGAACTAGTCCCAAATTCTTGCCTACCCACGGCACCTCATCGGATAGCTAGAGTAAGTAATATTTTTTATATATCCATATATATGTCAAAAAAAATTCAATTGAAAATTAGTTAAATCACTAATATTTATTTTCTTATAGAAAACACAAAGCTTTTTGGCATTTACGCCATTATCAAGTGAAACATTTTTAAAAAATCATAATTTTAAAATATAAATTAAATATAATTACTAAAAATATTTGATGGTGATTGTGAAAATATACTCCAAAAATGCTGTTCCGCTTCTGTTCTGTCTATTTTTAGAATTGTTGAAATTTAACATCGAGATATTTGTTTATTAATTTTGTTTTTTTATATTAATTTTTTTCTTCAATATTATTTTCCGGATTCTGTAAAAGTTGTATACTGGTGGAATTTTAAATTTTTCATTTACTGTTGCGATGTATGATGTCCAAAAGTAAAATATAAAATATAAAAATATACGAACACAAAATTTTTAAAAAACACAATTTTACAAGTAAAATGAAAAGAAATATTAAAAAATCTGATTATATAAAAAAAAATATATATATATATGTCTATACATTTTTTTTTAATAGGGTCTCTAACCGATTCATCGGTTCATCTAATTGTTCGCTAAATGGGTATCAGCTTTCTGCGTAACACTAGCCTAGAAACGAAATGGTAAACCACACTTCATCATCGGCTCGGCCTGTTCTCTCCTTTGTTCTCTCCTTTGTTCTCTCCTTTGTTCCCCCTCATCATTACTTATAGTTACGGTGATGCGCGAACCACGGGTCGCTAAAAATGTATATAACAATAAACAAAAATACTTTTATTCAACAAATAAAAGGGGTCGGTAGAATAATGCAATGGAATTATATTGTTCATAAAAAACTACAGTGAACCCCCGATTATCCGTGCTCATTCCGGAATTGTAAAATTAATGACAAACATGTTCACGGTTCTATAATTTTCTCCGGTTTAGCTGACGGTATTGTAAATGATTAGCAAGGATAGCCTGGTCAAGCGAACAGAGGTCAAAATGTGATTTTTATATCTTTGTACTGATGTTAATTTTTTCTTTAATAAACAACGATTTTCGGATTATCCGTGCGACCCATTCCGGTGATTAATACTGTATATGTTTTTACAAGAACACAATTTCTCGTATAGCCAATCAGAACGTTACTTGTGTTCAGGTAACTAAGGAATTAATTTTATCAAGAATAAACGCAGAATTTCGAAGGAAAAAGTGTAATTTGAATTGCAAATTCAGATTTATGAAAATTCTAGAAATATTCATTTCGAAGAAAGAAAATAATATACAACGGAATGGAAATTAACTTGCCGAAAATATGCCGATTTGAAAAGAATTAGTTGCCGTTATTTTCAACGCAGTTCCGAACGTAGCATACCTCACATTGAATTTTTGTATCGTAAACATTTTTGTAGAAGTATATTAACAAAAATTACTCGCATAAATATAAATAAAACCGTTGTTTCATAAAATTACGCGTTTTGAAATCAAATCTCTAATAAGGCGGAAACATGCAAAAGTTTAATCGACAACTTCATACAATTTTAAAACTCCCAATAGGCGCAAATCACAGGACAAATTCTACTTTAACTAAGGAGGAAAAAGACAAAGCCCCTTCCGTCTTTCCGAGGATCGCGATAAAATTTTACGCAAAATAAGGGCTTGCAAGTGAAAATAGTTGGCGCAGTCGAAGTTGATGAGGTTTGCTTAAGTCGACGTTGCTTATGAAATTTCGAGTTGATATATATTTCCCGTAATATATGAGGAAACTTAGGATTTTATTTTTCCCGAGTATAAGTATTGTTCTTCTTTGAAGGTATTGTATTTATTTATTTTTTTTTCTAATATATATTTGATTTTAACAGTAAATTTTACGCTGAGAATGATAGAATCGAGTTCTAACATGTTAGATTTCGCGCTAAAATTCTGTTAATTATTATGTTTTTCTCAAATTCCTATATATATATATTATATATGAAGATACTTAGGGTTATAATTTTCGAAATAAAATATATAGCTAATTAAACGAAATTTTCGATGATTAGATTTTTAAAAAAGTGTTTATCTTTTTCCTCTGGCATTTTGAAGTAATTTTTTAAATAACTTTCACGATTTAAAATTTAGCAGAATTTTTCTTTTTTTTTAAAAAAAAATATATATATATATTAGGAAAATGGATATTAGCTTTTATTTTTTATTTATATGGAAGATTTTAAATAAATTCCTATTATGTTTTTTAGCGTATTATTTCTGCTGGTATTTGAAAATGCGCGTCTTTAAATGAAATTTATTTCTTCGACAAATTTCTTAATCTCGTTTAAAACCGTCAAATATACTCGAATATAAGCGTTGAAAGTTATTTTTCGAAAATTTGAGTAGACGCCAAAAATAATTGTATTCTAATTTTTTTTCAAAGGTATTTCTATTTTTGTCAACGCTTAACATTTATACATTAACGTGTATATAGGTTTGTATTTTCGGTTTTATATTGTATGCGTGCGCTTGTGTAGTATACGTTAATATTTTATAAGTTACTATGAAAATATAGCTCCGGCGATCCTTAACGCTCATGTGCATATACATATATATATATATATATATATATATATATATATATATAATATGTATATGTATATGTACACAATGTGTTATATAAAGATTAAATGAGATAACTGCAATACTGGACTAAATATATTCGTCAAGTGAGTGTGATATTTTGTTTACAGCATTCCTTGGTTTCATAAACAACTTTCAACTATTTAGCCAATTCGCTTCATTTCCTGTGAAAATATCAACATTGTTTTGGCTGATTTTCATTTAAAAAAAAATAATTTTTATTTGCATTCGTTTTGTGTGACCGTGTACCCTGGCCTGTTTGGTGGTGACGTCTTTAAATATTGTTACACTCAAGGAACGAGTTGTATTTTTAAATATTCTTCGTAGAGTCAGTTTTCTAGGGTACTCATTATTTTATTACCACTTCGGTTGAAAACAAGGAAAATATAATAAACTAAGATATTGGATCGATATTTAAAAGATAATCGCCTGCAATATTATTATTGAATTCCGGTAATCGGTGTTAACGCAGGCTCGTGAGTGTGTAATGATATTTATTTTTTTAAACAAATAAAGCTAATATTTTGCGATCTATACGTACGAACTAGTATCAGTTCGTACGAATACATATATATCACGATACGCTTATATCGATCCACTGCTGGATGTAAGCGTTCTTCCTTTTGTTCCCTTCTATTGGCTTCACCAGTCTCTTCCATCCGCTTTATAAAGGCTGACTTTTTTTATATCATGCTGCCATCTTACCGCGACTTCTGTATCCTTCCCACGACAGTCATTCCGTTATTCGTTTCGTTCGCACGTCATTATTTCTTCTTGGGCACGTGGCTTGTTCGGTTTCATTTCAGCTGCATCGCAAGTTCTACTACATCCGTCAGTTTTTAGTCCACTGTCTTATCCATGCATTAGCTTTCATAAATACTTTTCCGGACCTTAACTTTATTATATTTTCTATTTTCTACCATCTGAATATCTATCATTTCGAAGTGTTTCCTACGGTTGCTTCAAATTCGAGTTTTTCTTGTAAATTCGAGATATGGTTTTTCTTAATTTTGTATACTGTATATTTCTAGGCCATTTATACAGACCTTGCATTCGTCTTATGATTCCGTATTTGGCGCGATACGTAACCTGTGATTAATAACAAACACCTTAAACAATATTTTGCCGTAAATACTGTTTTCATTGAGGAAAATAATAATGAGCGAAAATAAATTAGAATCGAAGACGTACAGCTATAATTAATAATTATGTTGTCGTCAAAAATCACAGCTAGTATTAAGTATTCGGGTATCTTACTGGATTACGATTTTAAAAATCAACGCCTTACAAAACTTTTTTTCAATACTCTGGAATGTAGTGATTTTTAAAAAATAAATAAAAAAAAAACCAGAAAGTATTAAAATCGCTAAAGTTTAGTATATAAAAAAATCACGACGCTTTTTTAGGCTATTAAGTCATTATAAGAAAAATAAATATAAAAATATAATATATATAATTTATCAAAAATATAAAATGAAAAAATTATATTGAATAAATTAAACTGGACTAGCACGAGTTAATATATTACATTCCCTCCACATGCGTCACAAAATTGAAACCAGATCGCGAAAATTCTTTAAGCAATATTATATACGCTTCTATTAGTAATTATGATCTTGCAACTTGAACATATGTAATTTTTGTATTTATTGAACTGCTTACGTGTCTAGTGGGTTAACAGGCTTTGTAATTAATTTTCGTGTTTTTTTTTCCGCCGCTAAATTACTATTAATTTCTTTTTACAAATTTTCGTCCATTATTCATATTTGCATTGTCGGTCGATGAATATTCCGGTACGATTATAATTTGTATTGTTTATTAATTGCGCGTTTCTTATAAATTTAAAATCAACAAATATTTTTTAAGAAAAAAATAAAATCGTGGTGCACCATTAGACTGCGATTGAAAGGGTTAAAATTATTAAAATTATAATACTTCGGTACAACGTTGTCTAGACAATATTTATAACAAACTAAATACAAATTGATAACTACGAACAACGGCTATGGATTGAACATGATGTTGACTGTAACAACAAGGTATTGAAACAAAAGAAGTTAGTAAAATAAATTAATTTTTTTTAATTGTACAATTACGTAATTTCGGCGAAAATTTTCTCTGTTATCAAGAAACAATAAACACCGAGTAAAAATTATAAATTAATCAATCGTATAAAAATCGTGCGACGTGAATACAAATGTGTAATTGCTATCGAGAAATCTCTCTCTCTCTATATATATAAAATTAACAACAAAATTAATCACTAATATATATATATATACAATAAAAATAATCATTGATTCGACCATCGTGTTGCAATAATACGAACGGCGTCTACTTTTCATCATATTCAGTCTATAAAAAAATTTCGACGTTTTCCTAATTAATTCTAAACGAAATCTGAATTCGTAAATTCTGGAAATTTCTTTCAAGGTTAAAAATTTATCATTTTTATTTATTTTCATTTCTGCTTGAGTTGTTAAACAACAAATTGATTACTCAAGCATATACTAAATCTATGATATGCGAAAAAAATAACAGTCGGAAGAAAATAAGTGCAGATATTGACGGTGTTAAAATACAAGAAGTGAATGAATTTCATTACTTGGGTAGTAAAATCACCAGAGATGACAGGTGTAGAGCAAAGACATTAAAAAACGGATCAATCAAGCAAAGCAAGTTTTTTACGATCGGAAAAATATTTTAACCAACAAAGCTATAAGTACAAATTTGAAGAAAAAATTTTTAACCTTATTTGTTTTGGAATGCAGCGTTGTACGGATGTGAAACATGGATGATTGGAAAGGCGGAGAAAAAAACATAGAAGCCTTCGAATATGGTGCTATAGGAGAATGCTGAAAATAAGATGGACCGATAAATTAACAAATGAAGAGGTGTTAGAAAAAATTGTCGAAGGAAGAACATTATGGAAAAAAATAATAAAACGAAGAACTAATATGATCGGTCACATTTTAAGACATGAAAGCTTATTAAAGATAATTATAGAAGGACAGATGAATGGGAAACGCGGAAAGGGAAGACCAAGAAATCAATATACACAGCAACTAATAGAAGACACTGGTAGCACAGGATATACGGATATGAAGAGGAAAACAGAAAACCGTCAGTTGTGGAAGAAATTAGCAAACCAGTCTTAGGACTGATGACTACATGATGATGATACTAAATCTGTATTCAAATTATTACCCATATTTGATGATAACGTGAGAAATTTACATACTTCTTCGTCTTCTTTAATTTATGACCGTACCATTGCTACTTAGGCCAGCTGCACGGAAGAAAAGGAATTAAGAACTAGATTACAGGAATAATGTTTGTGATTTGGCCAAAGAGGAAAAGTTTAGTCTCGGCGGAAGAAGTGTGTTGTAATATGTTGGAAGGTTGTCAGGAAGACCAGTGAGCAGGCGCTGAAGGGTATATGCTGGACAGGAAGCTAGGATGTGAGCGATCGTAGTATTCTGCGGAGAATGATCGATTTTAATCTTTACGGATGACTAATTAGTAATTAAACGTCTATAAAATATTAGTTTATTAACTAATTTATATTATTATTTATACGCGTAAATATTGTTTACATAACTAGATCGTCCGGTTTTAACAGCTTAAAGATCTGATAACATATATATACTCAACGGGTTGACTAAATATTTATAATCGTTTTTTATCATTGAGACACGTCGCTAACTTATTTTAAATTCAAATCTGCACGCCTATCTTCGTTTTTTCGATACTAAACTGCTTAGATAATTTGTGTTGTTGCTATTCTAAATAATCATTCGGGAATCCGAAATTGTATCCAAAATAGGATTGATGGTAGAATAGTCGTTTACTGCAGTGATTAAGTCGCGAATTTGTTCGTTGTAGCCGCTACATTTGACGGACTATAAACTGGATTCTGCTTTCTGAAACAGTTATTGCAATTCAGGATATTTAGCAGAATTTTTCTGAGAATCTGCTAGTTATAGATGTTGGCGCATTATAATAAGGTGTTTTCGGCTGCTTGTCGTTCATTACAATACTTTTAGGTGTGATATTATCGGCTTATACACGTTTCCTGGACTATTCATTAAACGCTATGGCTTTAGATTTTATCTCCTCATTGTTTCGTATCATCTTTCCACTAGAAATATGATCATGTTGTACTGTTGTACGTTAGGTATATAATTTAATCATTGTAGGGCGTTTAATTTTCTCGTTTCGAGTATACTTACTGGAACCACCCCTGAACGAAAAAGGAAATATTTTTTTTTTTTAAATTTGTTAAAACACGCTACGAAATTGCTAAAAATTATTTTCCAGAAGACTCATTCGTTTCACGTAGCTGATGAATGAATTACGCGCACTTATACTAATAAAATATAAATCTATCGGTAGAATACTACGAATCATACACACGCTAGATGATGCTATATAGAGAGGCAATACCGTAAAAGGATTTTCATTAAATCGATTAAGATAAAGTCAATATGTTCGCTGGACACTTTATTCAAAAGAAACCTGTAAGTAATCTTCTCGAACGCTTTACAAATTTAGTTCAAAAGTGATATTGGACGATATCTATTAATTGAGCAGGAATCTTCCCCCGTCTTAATAGGTTGATAAAGTTGGCCACTTTCCAATAATGATGATGATGAAATCTATAAATGAATGTACATAAGGGTAAAAGAAAAATAGTTGGATTTTATTTTTTCGAATAAAACACTTTAACGAGTGTTCTTATCCGGCAGATTTCTGCTGAAGCCGGGTGTCATTTTATTAACGAAGAGTGAGTTTAAAGAGTTTATCGATGTTGTCGAGAAAAGAAATGAAAGTCGTATCTATCGGAGCGAAACGTTGCTGATTGAACCAGGAATGTTCAACCCGAAATTTATAAGATCTAAGTCGAACTTTCATTAACAAAAATACAAAACTTGGATAGTTACATTTTTTTTTTTTTTGTTTATAAATGTCGTTTTTTTTTTCATTTCAGTTTTTAAACGATCAGTTAACTGCGAATTCGTTGTCGCCGGTATTATGTCCTCAATCGTCTCAATTGATCTCGTCGTACGATGAACACGTGATCGTTTCGCATTTCAAATTCGGAGTTTTATACCAACGTTTCGGTCAAACGAACGAAGAACAGTTATTCTCTAATCAACATTCTAGCCCGGCTTTTCAACAATTTCTAGACCTACTAGGTCAAAGGATACAACTGAAAGAACATAAAGGGTACGTAAACATCATATATATATATATATATATATATATATATATATATATATATATATATATATATATATATATATATATACACGTATAACGCAATATGCAGTTGGGTTTTTTATTAAAACAAATATCTAAATTATTAATATAATATATTATTAAGAGCACAGATCTATAATACGTGTCCTCTTCCTACCATAACTTATAGCGCACAAACATGGTTACTAGCGATGAAACAAATTACCAAAAAATACAGATAGTCAAACAGCAATAGAAAATGATTGGGATAACAAGGTTCGGCAGATTAAACAATAAAATGTCAAGTACAAATTGAAAACAGACGATGTTTTCTCCAAAAAATACGTAAAATGAAGCGGAATTGGGATGGGCACACGTTATGCGAATGAAAATAGGAAATACACTGAATGGTTATCGCTAAACAGGAAAATGTTGAAGAAAAGACCCAAAACCGGATGAAGAGAACGAAATTGACAAACAGGCGAGAATGTTTTGGATGCGTAAAACACAAAATCGTTTTGAATAGAAACAATTCGTAGGAAAATATGTGGACGTGTGTAGACTGGAAGAGTCCGATGCTCGATAACGTGCTTAATTTTCCTAATATAAGTATAGTTTTTTCTATTAGTGTACTACAGCAAGGTAGCATAAAGTGACTAGTACGTGTAATATCATAAATGTACGTTTTAAAAAATGGAAATAAACACTATTGTAATTGTTATATATGTATACGCGTGCGATTTAAATAATTGCGCAGAATATATAGTACCAAGTGTGCTCGCATACATTCTAATTGTAAAATTTATTCGCAAATCGTTCTTAAAGCGTGACCGAAATTTACATCGTTAGTCTGGCATTTTCGTAATGGTACAATTGTAATAGATTTCACGTGTAAGGAAGAAATCGTTCCGGCATAGAAATAATTTATTTTTATCTTACAACAATAACACTAATATAAATGTAGTGTTTATCAATCGTATTTACGTGCATCCATATACATATACAAAGGTGTATACATATCCAAAATAAACGACAAAAAATGAGTTAAAATCGCTAATTTTCCTTTTCTTTATGAAAGATCAGGAAGCTTTTTGGCTAAGTTTTCAAATTGTGAGATAAAATTCAGGTAAGGAATTATACGATATCTTAAGAATAAAATATATGCTTAATGATAGTGATATCGACGCGATATTTAAATATTTAAAAACTACGAGTTAAAAAAAGCAAGTAAAGTATGGTTTAAACGTAAGTGTTTATATTATAATACCGCATTCCTAATTATGTTAAAGTCGCTGTTAATAATAAATCTGAAATAGCACACATTGTTAAAACTAACGCGGAAATAACATTGATTAAGTCAGAAATAAGCCATTTACGCGGCCCAATTAAAAATATTAATAAACCAAAAAGATATCTTAATTCATATTATAAAAAATAGTTATGCAAAAAAAATATACGAATTAGTTACCTATATCGGGATTACGAAATAATTCTATAAAACAAGAAACAAATACACACGTTCATTTCATGAATAAAAAACGAAATAAATTATTAAGACAACAAAATCCTAGAATTGAAAATATTTATCGTAAATTTTCAGATAGAGTAGTTAATTTATCAAACTGAAAACGATAAAAAGTTACTTAACAAAGGATAAATGGCTTAACAGTCGAAAAGATTTTTGTGATCTGTCATAAAGAATTTTTTTTAGTGATTTTAACGCCTTCGTTTTTTTTTTTAATACAAACTTTTCAAAATTATACGTATACACACACACACACGCGCGGGAATTTTAAATAAAGTCATAAACTTGTATACACAAAATATGTGAATACATTTGCACCGGTTATTAAAAATAGATTTGAAGTTCACAGGGATCAAATAATATAGAATAATAACGCGAGTACTATCATATCATGTTTTACAATCTGTAATAGTTAAAAACACATTTTTATGCATTCACCACTTTCCGATGACTAACTATATCTACATATACACACACACACAAATATCCCACACGCGAAGTTTTGTTTTTTCTCGTGTTACCATCTACTGAAAACAAATTGTTATACACGCACATATACCGATAACAATAATAGGAAAAAAAAGAGAAAAAACAGGGGGGAAAAAGGGGAAGTTCGATCCTTTCTAGAAAATAAAAAAGTAATATTATTGATTCCCGTTTTCTCCGATTCTCTTCAATACCTTACACACCTTCATTTATAATTCATTAAATTTTCTATTATATCTACAACAAAAACAATAATAATAATAATAATAATAATAATATTTTAATAACTTTCGTAATAAAAATAAAAACTAATTATAATAATAATAGTGTTGATAAAAGATCAAAGTTGAATAATTTTGTTAATAGCAAGAAACATAAGAATAATATTAACAACAACTTAATACTTGATACTAACCAATAATAGAAATTGTATGCCAGACATATAGCGTACACTATTACTTGCATGCGTGCAATATAGCTGAATTCATTAATTGTTAAGCATGAAGATAAATTTATTAAATTGTTTAATTTTCCCAATGGCCACTTATCCATGTGAAACCCTCACCGCTGAATGCATCAGTAAAATAGATGAACTTGAAAGCCGGGCTTATAGAAGAATATTCAGAATGTCGTGGACGGATTGAGTGTTTAATAAACTGAACATAAAAACACGGTTATCGAAATGAATAAGAAAAACACATTTAAGATTCTTCGATCATATAGCACGGGATAAAAACCCAACTGCGGCTACTGTTAATTACTGGGAAAGTGAATGGCAAACGATAAATAGTTAGGCCTAGAACAAGGTGGATATATCAATGAAAACCGATAATTGGATTAAGCCTGCATCGGACGCTTTGATGTTCGCTAGTGACAGATCAGCGTGACGCACATGACAGCTTCATAACGCCACTATGCCCTTGCGAGGGCGAAGAAGAATGATAATAATAATACAGTATTCATATAGTAATAATTAAATCGATCAAATTTATTTGAACATAATACAAAATGTTACATTATTTTCAATATATGTACAATTATTTACTATAAATATTTATACATATGTGCGAGTCTAAAATTAATCTCATTATACATTCTGTGTAGAAGTTGAAGATTAAAAAACACAGTGTTGTCTGACTCCTATGTGAACATAAAACTCTTTTGACTTCGCAGTATGTTTCGGTGCACCCATTTCAATTAATATTACTTCAAGAGTTTCTGCTATTAGACATTACCAAAGACTTTCTGATAACCAGTGAAACATCTCACATTCCTGTGCTTTTCTACCAATAATTTTATGTTAAGAATCTGCTCTCGTGTGCTCGTTAGCCTTTTTTATCGCGTTAAAATGATTTTATGTTTTGAGATAACTTTAGTTATATATATATATATATATATATATATATATATATATATATATATATAATGTATGTACATACGCATATATCTATATATATATGTGTGTGTGTGTGTGTGTGTGTGTGTGTGTGTGGTGTTTATAATAACTATAAACAATTATTTACAAGGGAATTATTAGTAATTCGGCGATGGTTATTAATTCTATTTAATAACGTCACTTATTAAATTATTAACTTTTAAATAAACATTTATGTTTTTAAAAATTCAATTAATTAACTATCAAACAAATTCGTATAATCTATTATTGATTATTGATGTACGTATATATATATATATTAATTTATCTCGTTAAAAATGTATTTTGATCTTGAATTTAATTATAACTTTTATAGTTATCGCGGAGGACTGGATACTCAGTTCGGTCAAACCGGTGATGAAGCGGTTTTTCAGGTGTTTAAAGACCGTGAAATTATGTTCCACGTATCCACTATGTTACCATACACCGAACACGATCCTCAGCAATTGCAACGAAAAAGGCACATAGGTAAAGAGCACGAATAAATTTGAATATTTTCGATTGAAAGAAATTTTGATTCGGTTTTGCATATTTTCTTTGTGAACGAGCTTCTGATGTTTATTTTTCAGTTTTATAAATCTTCGTGTTTAACATTTAAATATATTTTTTTATTACTATTTATTTATAGTGCACATACACACGCACATTAATACAATGTAGATTTGTTTAACTTAACGCCTGATCATTTGTCAAATTCACATACGCGGAACATGCCAGTAATAAACTCTCTCATTAATGAGATCATTTTTAAGAAAAATATCGCAATTGAAATATTTCGAAGCATCCGTTCGCTGAATGATTTGCGGAAGGATATTTGTCGGAATATTTTTAACGTATAACTATTTCAAACTGTTTTTCGAATTGATGTTAGTTAAACTTAGTCATCTTGTTACATATGACGTCTTTCAGATCTGCCCTGATCTTTCTCATATGCACATCCTCGACTCTAAAAAGCATAAATTTCCCAAACAAAGAAATTATCATCATCATTATACGTGTAACGTGATGGAAGCAGTAAAGTTTTTAAAAAATTCTTCCTCGAAATAGTAAGAAATTGAGTGTCTTGTTATAAACTTTTATACGATATAATAAGAAACTTTCTCTCTACATGTATAAAACAAAAAGTCGCTTGCGAATATTTGAGATATTTTTATAAAAATTATTTTCTCGCGGAATCGTTGCTATTTATTTGTTGCAATTTTTCTACTAGGTAGTTTAAAAATTAAATCGAACTCTAAAAAAAAGATTGCTAATACTGGCAAATTTTTCGAAATATTTGGGAGTACGTAATAAGTTGTGTATCAAAATAAACAATCAGAAGTCGCGATTTGATCGAAGAAATTATGAAAAACGTACATCGTCGTAGCACCACGCGATGAGGAGCTCCTGCCTCTAAAAATTTCTCAAAATTTTTTCGAAAGTTAATTTTTGTACCGTAAACAGTCAAAAATTGCGTATCTAAAAGGATTCGATTGGCTGAAAATGGTTAATTATTTGCAATGTTGTATATACATATCGTTAAACAAGTATAATTGTCGACGAAGTATTAAATATTTTTTAAATAAAAATTCTTGAAAATTTAATTACGTTTTGTAATGCTTTGTTTTAATTAAAAAACAATTTAAAATGTACACATTTACTTCTCTCTATAATATTGCATATCTATACTTCATTTCTGTTTTAAATAAAATTCGGATGTTAGCCTATTATTATTATTAAATTAAATTAACGTGCCATGTACAGCAGCCAAGGCTAGAGGGACGATAGGAAAAGAGGATTAGATTGAGGAATAGAGACGGGATTGATAGAGGAAGATAATTAGGTTCGACAATGAAACATGATCATCTTTGAAGAGGAGTACTACAAACATAATATAACGTATTTATTATTAATTTTGAAATAAGATTAATTAGCCGGGGAATTTTTTTAAATGGAATTTCTTAATCTTATTTATTTTTAAATAAAATTTGTTAGTCATCTATTAATTTTTTTTTAAATTTGCACACAACGGAAAGTGATGGTTGCTTAGTATTATCTTTCAACTCATCTTGTAAATTCTAGAAATCCACTTTCGAAAATTTGATTTCAGTATACATCATATATACATGTTTATATGCTTGTGTGTGTACACAATTCGAATAGTATATAACGTATATCGTTTGTAAAAATGGATACATAAGAAATCACTATTAATTATAATTATAATTATTATTATTATTATTATTATTATGTGTTTTTTCATTTAGGTAACGATATTGTAGCCGTTGTTTTTCAGGAAGAAAACACTCCATTCTCACCGGATATGATAGCGTCGCATTTTTTACACGCTTTTATCGTCGTGCAAGCTATCGAACCTAACACACCGAATACTAAGTACGTTTAGTGATTTATTTATATATTTTATATATATATATATATATATATATATATATCTATATATATATATATATATATATATATATATATATATATATATATATATATTCCTGAATATGCCAACTTAGGACTTCTTTTCTTTCTTCGGTCCACAATTTTCCTGTGCTTAGTTTCCGTTTGTCCATGAATTTGACATATTCTGCCAGTGTGTTTTTTCCTTCAATGTCACTCGGTTTATTGCCAATTTTGTTTAGATCATTAGACTTTGAATGTATGTAAATATTCAATTAATTAGCTTTTGTGGGGTTCGAGCGTTGGATGTGACCATAAAACATACTTCGCCTTCTTTTCATCATATCAGTTTTGTATATCATTGGACTTATGTCTTACTTTATTTGAGCCTTAGATACTTCATAACACTTTCATTTTATTTTTTGCAGTTCTGTATGTGTAACATCTGACTTCCAACTTTATTAACTATCCTCTGGTATATGATCTAGTATTAACAGCTTTATTCGCTTTTAACCTTCTAATGGTTTGTATTATCTTTTTTTGTCAACCGTTTCTTGTATTTCTTTTGTTTTATCGCTCCAACATTGTTTTTCCAGTTCGCCTTTGTAACCCAGTCTTCAAAGCCACAAAATGTATTCCCTTTATTGTATCATTTTTCACGCTTATTATCTTTATTTTATTTCTACTGAACTATCGACAACCCAGTCCCGTGAGTGTTTCCTTACGTATTTTTTTTTTTAGCACACCCTCTATTCTTTAAGAAATTTACATTGTATGTTTTTCTGCATTTTAACTGATTTCTTTGGATGATGTTCTATAAGTGGGGACCAGAATTTTAATCACAATGGTATGAGTTTAAGCAGTCAGTTTTATGTTTATATTATTATTTATTCACATCCCAATTTTTTATGAACTATTGTTGTTCTTTTACAGACTCTTGACTATGATATATGTAATCCTTTGAAACTTTGGTTATTACCTATATATATATAATATAATTTTTTTTCTCCGTGACCTGTCCAGTTCCATTTCAGTTGTGCTACACACTCAGCTAACTTTGTCAGTTTAATCCGCAGTCGTATCCACTTATTTAATGTCCCGATTTCTGGCGTCGATGTTAAATAAATATTTACTATCGAATATATGGATTATTCAGTGCAGAGTTTGAGTGTGTTAAGTGAAACAAACTCTGCATATAGTTTTATAGAGTCTTATAGTTTTACTAGGAGCTGTCCAAGGCTTCGCTTGTGTAATTATTTAATACAATATTATTGTCTTTCCACGCCCCTAACGCAACAAAACGTGATTTACGTGTTTTTTATGGCGGGTGTTTCTAGTGAAGGTACATTCGAACCGGAAAACGTGTTAAATTTTGAACGATTTAACAGAGATATCGCTGTCTCCTACTTTTGAAAATTTTAAATTATTTTATAATTTCTGTCCTATTTGTGATATCAATGTGAAACAAAGCTTAGAACGAATCCGATAATTTAGGCTATAAGCTGTACGAATTTCATCATTATTGCTTTAATAGTTTTTAGAGTTAAATCGAAACAGACAAACAAATAAAAATTTAAAAAAAAAAATCGATTTTCTATTTAACAATACAGTGCTTATAATGAGAATATTCGCAAATCACAGACGAGACACTATAGTTTTATATATTAGTGTAGATGTTTCATCAGTGGCAGCACTGTTTATTATCTTTCTTTTCTGGTTTTAGTTGTTACGTTACGTTATTACGTTGTTGGTTTAATAAAGAATGTACACGTTTCTACAAGTTTATTTTAACAATTAAAAAAAAAAAAAAAAAGTTTTCGCAATATGAAACCGATGTGATTATTGAGAAGAACTTTTATCACGATAGGAATGATAAAAATACGTGGATATGCGACGTGACAATCTTGTGACGTTATTTTAAACGTGACATCCTTATAAAAAAAGAAGTAGACGACATTGAAATTAAAAGCGACTGAACGTATCGCTAAATTCGAATTTTGATTTTTTTCTTTTTACGAAATATAATTGTAAATTTCCCGATTGATCGTGGTGAAATCGAAAATAATAGACGCGATATTTGTACTTATGTGAAATTATGCCAGTCAATCTGTTAGTTATGGTTCAATTACTACGAGTTACGCTTTTCGTATCCGGTGAGCTCGTATATTATATATATATATTATATATATATATATATATATATATATATATATATATATATATATATATATATATATATATATATATATTCGAAGAATTTCGATGACGATTATTTTAGAGAGTATTTATGCATTATTACCGTTATCTCCGTTATCACTAATATTATTCAAGGGGGAAAAATCGCTTGGAAACGTTTCTGCCATTTTTTTCTTTAATCCGATTGCTCGTTTTTTTTTATTCGTCGAGATTAGAGAATATTTTTTTAGGCACGCGGACTTTTATAAATGTTAAGTTTTGATAATCATATAATTTCGTGTTAGTCAATCGTGTAAAACTTCTATAATTTTCATTCAAATTTTCGTTACTAACGATAATTTCGGACACGATTACTGGTCGACGACAAATTCTAAACCTCGACTGAGCCAGCAGTTGTTAAAACATATTTTGACCCATCTCTTGTTATTTATTTTGCTTTGTACGTCGTGATACAGATAGATATACATTCCATCGATTCTTTTTTTCCTGCTATGGTCTACGCCTAGCCTGTTTAGTCCATCACTAGATGTTATCATAATCACTTATAGCCCACATCCATTGACGGTGTGTTTACATAGCTGCTTTTCATCATTACATTAACTAGAGTAGGATAATTGCTGTCCAGTTGGTATGTCTATCCAACCGTCAGTATGCTTCTTTTCTGTTTTCTTAGTGACTTCTTGCACATATTGGTGTACATCTAGATCACGGTGTAGTGTTTCATTTCTTACGTACCAAGGGCTATCTACTACTGTTCTCAGAGTTTTATTCTGAAATGTCTGTATTATTTTTATATTACTTTTCGCACTGCATCCCCGCAATTGGCATCCATATGACCATCACGAGTACCTGTTTATAGAGCAACACCTTACTTTTGATTTTCTTCCTAAAAGCTAATACATTCGCCTTACTTTTATATTAAGTTCCGTTCTTTTAGTTGTAATACTCTTACGGCATATCATCCTGCTGTCCAGATATAATCCAAGGTATTTCACGTCGTTTTTAATCGGTACGATGTTATCATTCGTAATAATATCTTTTGTAATAATTCTCCTGTTTGTAAATGTAACATACGTTGATTTTGTTTCATTAACTTTGATTTTCCATTTCTCAGATTTACACTTGTCTGCAATATTTCATTCGCTTCATTAGGACAGCTGCTTTAACATAAGACAGTCAACAAATGTGGCAATTAAATTAGTGTGATTATGGCTAATATTATTAATTTCACGATTAAATTCTTTGCAATATTTACCTTGTACTGATTTGTTATCATAGTGTTTATATGAATTTTAATGTTCATTAAATCTAAATTTAATTTGTCTACTTGTTTCATATATATATATATATATATATATATATATATATATATATATATATATATATATGTATATGTGTGTGTGTGTGTATTTATAATTACTACAATTTAATATATAAACGTTTGCATTAACAGTGGTTTACTATTACTGTACTTTTTGAATATATCTAGGGTAGTTGTAGTTTCCTACATAATTATTCAACCTGCGGTAATTCTAATTTTTTTCATTATAATAATATTTCTTCCACATTTTTATACGAGAATTGTATTTATTATAAATCGCTGTTCGTTTTATAATGTTTATTTTTCTTGGTTTAGTTTATTTGTATCTCTTTAAATTATTTTTGCTCTATGAACATCGTAAATTAACTTGTTACGTGTGTTTATTATATACTATTGTAAATAGACATATTAGAATCAATTAATAACGAAGTTATTCTTGAAACCCTATTCCGTGAAGGTAAATCTGTCTGATATTTATGTATCATTAAAAATACGAATCTCGTAATTGTTCGGTATTATCTCACCGTTATTTGTAATAATATTGACGAGCATACGTCGGAGTGTACTAGTAAATTAACTCTACGGTAATTTAAGTCATTTGTGTTATTATTTCCTTTTTTTTTTTATCATCGATGTATAACTGATATATCTAAATTTTAAAATATTGTAAAGTATTAACACAGTGTGTGGATGGCTTGAGTTGTTACATTTAGTTTGATTGTAAATACGTTTATAGATAAGAACATGCGCTAAAATAAGAAATATATGTTTAGTAAAAAAAAGATATAACAGTGGCGACGAGGACGGTCGAATTTATGCTTAAATTGCGCTGACAAATTAGTAAAGTTTGATAATTATGTTAATCATCATAGTTAGACTTAAATTGTTTTCGTGTAAAAAGTAAAATGAATACTTAGAAAATTTTATCAGTAAAAAGCATCAGCAGTTGTTTTGTTTTTTCGCGCTATGGATCCTAAATTAAAAGAATACTTTAGCGAATTTGGGAAACAAATGTCGATAATATTTGCAGCGCAGTTGAGTGACACAATTAAGGAGTTAAAGTCACCATCGCAGGTTTCAACATCAAATACCGACCAGATAACGTCAAAAACAACTGAAGGTAATTTAAATAATAATTACATATTTTGTCAATTTGAAGCTACCGTAAAAACGTTTATACAATATATAGAGCGTTTAGAAAACTATTTTACGTTAGTTAATATTATTACAGACGAAAAAAAAGCTCAGATACTCCTAAATTGTATCGGTGCAAAGCATTACGGGTTATTATCGCGATTAGTAGCACCAAAGGCAGTTAGTGACATTAAATATAAACAAATAGTTGATTTATTCATTTATGTCCGAAGCCAAACCCAATTGTAGAAAGGCATAAATTGTTATCTACAATGCAAAAACAATCCGAGTCGATCTCAAATTACATTGCGGAATTAAAACAGTATGTAACTACATGTGAATTACGTTGCAAGGATTGCAATGCAGACAATCCAGAATTGTTGTTACAACCACAGTTTATTCGAGGTATAGCAAATGAACATATAACGATTATTACAAAGCGGTGAAAAAGATTTTAATGCTCTTTTTCAACTTGCACTTTCACTGGAGGCTTCATTATTAGATAATAAAACATTATCAAAAAGTGGTTCCGCTGAAGTTCACAATGTGAATAGCCATCAAAGTCGTCATGGTTCTTACCAAAGGAAACAACAACAACGGCAAAAATCACCGTCAGACCGAAAAGTAAATAAATACAATCGGCAATATTCTCATTCACAAAAACGAGTAGATTTTAAGCAGCTTGCAATAGCAGGTGCAAACGCTGTGGCAAGGATAATCACATTACAAAAGAATGCAAAATAGATCGAAATAAATTACACTGTAAAGGATGTTCAAAAGGACATGTAGAAAAAGTAATCAGTCATCCATCACAAATTATGTGGAAGTAAATAATCTAATTAATGAGGAACGCCCATATAAATTCTATACAAGTGTGAAACTTGAGAAAACACTGGTTTACATAGAAGTAGATTCTGGGGCAAGCTTATCAATGTGGAAGGCATTGGGATTACAAAAGCAAATTTTAAAATCTGACAAGATTTTCCGTTCATTTACACATCACTCATTTAAACCAATTGGAGAGGTGATGGTCACCGCCACCCATGGAAAACAAAAGTATACAGGTAAAGTATACATTGTGAAGAATAATCATACACCGTTATTAGGTGGAAATTTTATACATGGCTTAAACATTAGTTTACTTAACTGTGATTATATTGAACCACCAGGCAACATAAACCACATAAAAAGTAACTTAGCACATTCAGAAGCAATTGAGTCTGAAGTCAAAATCTTAAAAGAAAAATGTATAAATACTTTTCAACAGCGAATTGGCAAGATTCCAAACTTAATTTGTAATTTGGAACTTAAAGAAGGTGTTAAACCCGTCTTTACTAAGCATAGAACTTTACCTTTTGCACTCAGAGAAAAAGAAGAAAAAGAACTTGATGAGTTAATTATCTCAGGTGTTATGGCTCCAACTCAATTAAGTGATTGGGGTTCACCTGCATTATTCATTCCAAAACCAGATGGAAGTGTTCGTATGTGCATTGATTATAAGATAGGCGTTAATCACCGGCTACGAGACAACCATTATTCTATACCGAAGATTGAAGAAGTTCTCCACCAGTTGAAGGATGCTGGTTATTTTTGTACTATTGATCTGTACAAAGCCTATCATCATGTTCAGGTTTCAGAAGCTAGTGCAGCTATTCAAACAGTATCAACACATCGTGGCATTTATCGTTTTAATCGTCTAGCATTTGGAATCAAATCAGCACCTGCTGAATTTCATAAAATTCTAGACCAAGTTCTCCAGGGCCTTGATGGCATTGTATCATATGTTAACGATATTGTAGTTTATGGTATTACATTTGATGAGTGCCGTGAACACTTATATAAATGTTTGGAACGTCTTGAAAAATTTGACCTACATGTAAATGAAAATAAATGTTCATTCTTCAAACAAGAAATAAATTACTTAGGGTACCACATCGCCAGAAATGCTATAAGAAAATCACCTGAAAAAGCTGAAGGTATTTTGAAAGCTCTAACTCCAAAAAAATAAAAAAGAGCTTGAACAATTTTTAGGATAGATAGCACATTATTCTAAGTTTATCAAAGATGTAAGCACCATCACTTATCCATTGAGGAAACTTAAAAAAGCAAATGCCAGGTTCACATGGGGACCTCAACAAGAAGCATCATTTATCAAGTTAAAAAATATTATTGCAAGTGATGTTGTACTTAGACCTTTTGATCCTAAGTTACAAATTATATTAACATGTGATGCGTCTCCAGTGGGCATTGCTGCAATTTTAGCACATAAAGAAGATAATGGACAGGAACAGCCAGTTATTTTTAAGTCATGTTCTCTTAACACTACAGAAAAATCTTATAGTCAATTGGATAGAGAAGCCTTGGCAATATATTGGGCATTCAAAAAACTGTACAAATACTTATATGGTCAGAAATTTTTATTAGTAACAGATAATAAGCATTTATATCATATTTTTCATCCAAATAAAAATTTACCATCTATAACATCGGCAAAGTTACTTAGATATACTTCTTACATGTCAGAATTTCAATATACAATCAGACACAAGCCTACAGAAGAAATGTCAAATGTTGATTACTTTAGCCGTTCTCCAGTCAAAAGTGATGACATAGAAGAAGAAGAGGTTAATCAAATCCAAGAGCTTGTTGTTCAGGACATCAGCTCAGTAGCAATCAACAAGGAAAACATCAAGTTAGAAACAGAAAAAGATAACTGTTACAGCTCAAAACTACACTCTTATCTGGTGAAAATTTAGAAAAACAATTTCAATTGTTAAATGGAATAATTTTTAGGGACAATAGAGTAGTTATACCTGAATCATTACAACTGATAGTTCTTCAAGAACTCCATGAGACATATATTGGAATTACCAGAATGAAATAACTAGCTAGACGCTATGTCTATTGGAAAGGAATGGACAAAGCGATAGAACAATTTGTCAAAAAATGCTCCGAGTGTGCTCAAGTACAAAAAGAGCCCAAGAAAATATATCATATCTGGGAGACACCAACAGAGAATTTTTTGCTGGCCCAGTTAATGGTAATTACATATTGATAGTTGTTGATGGAAAATCTAAATTTCCATTTGCAGAGATATTTACAAAGCCACCAACATCACAGTCAACTATAGAGACGCTAAAACGAATATTTGCTGTACATGGAATTCCATCAGTATTAGTATCGGATAATGCTACCATTTTCAAGAGCCAGGAATTCACAGATTTTTGTAGTCAACATAGTATAAAACAAAAATTTAGTGCACCATTCAATCCAGCAACCAATGGTCTTGCAGAAAGGATGGTTCAGTCAGTAAAGAATAAGCTGAAGGCTATGGATAACGAAAATTTACCAATTGTTGAAAAGCTTCGCAGAATTCTTTACAAGATGCGATCAACACCACTAAATGATGGACTCACTCCAGCTGAAAATTATTTCAATCGTAATTTACGCACCAAGTTTGATCTGCTCATCCAGTCAACAGGACCTACAGACAGGGAAGTTAAAAATGCTCGAGTACCACGCAAATTATGTGTGGGAGAAAAGGTGTACACGGAACTACATTGGTAAAGAAAAATGGCTGATCGGAGTAATCACAAAAACCATGGGAAACCTACATTATGAAGTAAAGCTGGATAATGGACACATACAATAAAAAGGCATATCAACCAATTACGGAAGACAGAGATAACTTTTCAGCAGCCACTAAAAATGGTTTCTTTCAAGCTACCTCTTCCACCACTAAAGAACATGCCAACACAAAGTCACAGTCAAACACCAACGGATGCACAAGAGAGCCAAATGGTGGCGACAGAAAACTTAGTTCCAACAGAAACTCCAGTTAGCGCCAGTGGAAACTCAAGAATCAATACCAGTGCAGATACAACAAAGAAAATCCACACGGCAACATCATCCACCAAGATATTTACAGGATTATGTTTGCAAATAATAATAATAATTATCACTCCTATTGTTCAATTGAATTTCAAATTATGTGTGGGAGAGTGATATATCTAAATTTTAAAATATTGTAAAGTATTAACACAGTGTGTGGATGGCTTGAGTTGTTACATTTAGTTTGGTTGTAAATACGTTTATAGATAAGAACATGCGTTAAAATAAGAAATATATGTTTAATAAAAAAAAGATATAACAATAACATACATTATTATCGTCCACTACTTGCTATTTTAATTTTTTGCGCTTTTGGCCTAAACCTATTTTTTCCGGTGTGCAATTTTTAAAATCAAAAACAAAATAAACATTTTCCTTTGTTTCATCAGGTATAAATATTAGAATTCGAGATGCTTCTTTAAAAACATATTCTAAAGAAGTTTCTTTTGTTTTTATTAATTACGTACACTGATTTTATTAGAAAAATTTTTTCACGCGGTTTACAGTTCAGACGTCTGCACCTTATTCGGAATGAAAGAAAGCTGTCGAGGAATCTTTTTAATAGTATCATAAATTTTCGTGAAAAAATATTTCGCGACCAATATTTGTTGATAGACTTTTATTTTTTGATGATCCACAAATTCGGATAATTAAATGAAATTAGACGATCACTTTATTTGCATTCGTAAAGTAGTTTTTTTTTCTTTATGTATTAATATTTTTTATAATTAAATGAAATTATTTTCCTAATAAAACTAGCAGAATTAAATAGGACAAAATTCGATGTACAGTTTTATAGTTTCATTTCGCATAAATATATTTATGTTTATGTACATATCAATATATATATTTTTTATAATATATATATATGTGTGTGTGTGCGCGCGCGCGCTTATACGTGCTCGATTATTTTAGCATACGTGATTGTCGTCACAATTAATAAATCAGTCAGTCTAACCGGATTTTTTTCTCGCATCGGTACAATCGACTGTATTATTTATTTACGATTGACAAAATTTAATTTGTTTATTCAATAATGATTTATTCGATGGCCAATGTACAAAATTATTACAAGTAAAATTCATTTATTACAGAAGTTTCAATTGTCGATATAAACTTATAATCGAAAATATTTTTCCTAGCATTTTCGCTTATTAAAAATAATAATTTTCATCGTCTCTAGCCAACTCAGCGTTACATTCGATTTGTTGCGGGCGTTATTCACGAAGGTAGCGAGAATCAAGTTTTCCTAAGGATTCAGCGAAAATTGTGTATAACATTTTAACTATATACGTATAACAAAACAACAATGAGCTGGCGTTCCTTAAACGTGTTAGTAAAATTTTGTAACAGCGAGAGTGTGGGAATTTGGTAAAGAACATCCGTATCGATATACATCTGCGTTAATTATCGTGTCATAGCCAAAAGGTGGTAGGTGTATACAGGACTGTTGTCAAAAGATTGGAAACAATTGCTGACGGTTGAAAGTTTGGAAAAATAATTCATTAACATTAAGCGTGCGAGATGGTGTTGAATGGTTGTAATGTCGTAGATTCGGACAAGTTTCCTCGCAGAATCAGAATTTCAAGTGCCAAACTGAAGAAGAAAGAAGGTTTCCGTTGGAATGTATTAATAATAATATCCGATCTGTGTTTAGAATCCCTTACAAGATTAAATGGCCGGTAAAGTGAAAATTTCAAAACTGCACGCTGCGAACGTAAATTCCATAATGCCATGGTTCATACGGTCTGAATTACATAGGTCAAACGGTTAAAACTGTAACTGGACGAATAAAGAAATACACGGCTAATTGCAGGCAGAAAAATAAAACGCGGATAAATCAGTAACAGACCAACGTTAAATGGCTCTAAAATTTTGACAAAAATTGAATAATACTATAATTGGCCGCCGTCGAAATTTATAAATATCGACATCTAACTGAGAAGACAAGTCTTTACTACATTGAAATGCGCGCAGGTCGGTAATATTAATTCCAAAATGGTTCATTACGAAGAAATCAACACCCGGGTAATATTAAACGAAAGATTACGGTAGTAAAAAATTTCGAAGTGATTTAGATCGAAAAAATTAGACGAGCGCAAAATCGAACTTTGTAAAATTGAATCGTGATACGTTTGAAAGTTTTCAATTATTCGTTAAAAGTGACTGCACCGTTATATTAACGTGGAAGGTGTTTAAAATAATTCAATTAAAAAAAACCCGCGTCGTAGCTCGCTTGTAGAAAAGCTTTATCAAATTTACCTATGTTTTTCTCCGGTATATTTATAATTATATTCATTATTAGTATTCGGACATTGCAAAATCGCAACTCATTAACGAGTGATTATATTTAACTATTTGGTCGAACTCGAGCTGATACATATAAATAATAGTATTTCTTATAATTTTAGTCGATATAAAATTATAATTATACACCACGTGTCAATATCGATCTATGTTTTTTTTTTTATGCGTATAAATCTAAATTATTATATACCATATATATGTGTGTGTACACGTTATATATATATATATATATATATTAACGGCATAATAATTTGTTTATATTAAAATGAAAATTACTGCGCTGATAGTACCGTCTGCGACTGTTTTATTCGAAATGAGCGCGTAGGAGTTAAACGAACGGTCGTATGTAAATACGTTTATAAATAAGCGAGAGGTTAGATCGCTTTTTATTTATACAGCTAGCAGTATAAAATGGTCGCCTAATTTAACCGGGTTAAGGATAATTCGCGTTCGTTTATAATGATAACATATGTTTCTTTATATTAACACATTTACGTTGTCAATGATAGTTAGCTAGCGCCATATTTCAAGTATACACCTCTCTATACGTACGATCGAAAATTTATTTACATTAAAAAAAAAGGGGGGAAAAGCGAAACAAATAAAAATAAATCCATCGATAATGTGGTGCTGTTTATATTAGTACACGGGATAATATCTCTAGTGCACGGGTTTTCTAAATTCTAACGAATCATCGTGAGTTGATACTACGCAGGAAAATTAAACCGTAGTAATAGTATTTTTATTCTCGGGGGTTTTATCTAGCGAAAAAGCGTTTGTACGCGGTCGTGGAAAGTTACAATACGACGAATCTGATATTGTTTTTACCTATAACCGTGTAAAGAACTGAAACTTTATATCATCCGTGTTAAACCACGTGGTCAGAATTTATCACCGGTGACATTTCGGAGATACTTACAATCTTAATTTTTCAATAGTGGACAAAACTTTATAGGTGGTCTTAAAGAAATAAAGAATATCGCAAAATCTTGTTCGAATTGTTCAAATTTTGGATTACGCACTCTAAACGACCGACTGTTTAACGATTTCCAGAAAAAACGAAAGAATATTTACGCCCATCTTAAAAATATACAAATATTTAAATCCTCCGACCTTTGATCGCTTTATTTTAATCCCGGCGTGAAGGTTAGTTCTTGTCTGGTATATCGGTTTTCTCATCAACGACTACCAAAATTTTTTTTAGTACGAAAAATTCAAATGGTTTTCAACCGAAATCGGTATTTCTACAACTTATCCGAACGTACGTAGTATATACGATTGTCGTCCACCTCGGACGAGATTTAAACCTTATTAACATTAATAAGGAATATACTAATACAATTTGACACGACGGCGCAAAGAGATACTTGTAAAAAGAATCATATATTTGAAATGTAATTTCACATTTTTCTAAAAAATGTCGGAAACATCGTGTCTAAATGAAACACAGTTAAGGTGTAAAAATGTTTAATTATATCGTCGTTTCAAGTTTATAAATTAATCCGAGACGATGTTTGGCATTGATTGTTATTATCCAAATGCATATAGATTAGAATTTAAGAGAAAACTCGATTCACGAACTGAACGGAGAGAAGTGAAATTTATCAATTTGTATACAAAAACCAATCTAGTTATTTCGAAACAGTTTGAAGTAACGACCACTTTTTTTTTTTTAACTATCCGAATTTATTATAATAATTTTTTTAGCCTCTGGACGTTTTTGATTTTTGTTGGATGCAACATTTTTCTATTGGCGTTATTTTGCTTTTCTTGAAATCAAATTTACATCGTTTTATGCTGCGAATATCTTATTAAAATAGCATACGAAATTTCACAAATTACGTCTAGGAGTAGTTTTTCCTATATTTACAGCTTCAGCGATTAATACACACACACACGCACATATAAATCTGTTAAATTTTTATTTTAACTGTGATGCATTAACCTCGATTTATTTGTATCAATTATTATACTTCTAAACAACGACAACTATTTTCCAGGACCTCGTTATTAATTGACTAATCAGACATTCGACACGTGATGTGCGCGTCGCAATAACACCATCACTTCTACAACATGTATCCTCTCTTCTCTGTTCCTATACTTAAAATAATAATTATATCCTCGATGCTGATCACATTTTTCTAGGATGATCTTTCTATAACATCTCTGGTAGAATGTTATACGATCATTTTATAACGCTGAAAATCTTATTAAATGTCAAGGTCTCCTATCTCATTAGGCACTACGTGTTTTAACGTATAATTTCATTTCATTGTTTATTTGAAGAAATATCTTAAATATTTAGAATATATTGAACACTATACAATTACAACCGACTACTAGCGTGCACAGTACGTTACCGCGCAGTAACAGCAACAGTTTTAGTAACATATATATATATATATATATATATATATATATATATATATATATATATATATATATAGCGCGAGGTTGGTAGTAATGTATTATGTTGGGTAAAGACGGACTAACCAAAAATATCGTACACTCCATTGCAGTTAGAGATTGACATTATTATTATTATTATTCTTTTTATTTGTCATAATTAGTGAAAGCAAATATGGATAGCATGTTTTTAATGTATATATAACTTTTAAGAGATTTTAAATATATTAGTTGAGTCAATAAAGTACAATTAATTAAAAAATGAATTGTTTGTTTTAATTTATATGGCAAAACAACGTTTGCCGGGTCAACTAGTATATATAAATATATATATATATATATATATATATATATATATCATCATCATGTATAGGGTATCGTGATTAATATTTAGTCCGCTATTTCGTAATTTTCCGCCATTCATTTCGATCCTCCGATTGCCGCATTCAGCTAATGACAAGCCTGACGTTTTTAATATAATGTCTGTCTATCTCGTACGTGTTCGTCCCGGTGGCCGCTTTCCACTAATTTACCCCATGATCATAGTGCTTTCCATATCTTCCTCTTTTCGTATTATGTGTCCAAACAATTTCAACACCCTATTTACCACAATAATTGACAGCCTTCGTGTGAGACCAATTTCTTGTAATACCGATTCATTTGTACGTCTTGCTGTCCACGGAACTCTAAAAAGTCTGCGCCAGCACCATGTTTCGAAATTGTCAGTTCTTCTTCGGTCCATTTTCTTCAGTATGCACGTCTCCGCTGCGTATAACATGATAGAAAATCAGTATTTTATTTTCTGCAAACTTACTTTTACACAAGCGAAACTAATTTATGTTTATTTACATTTTTAAAATTTATTTTTCGTTTCATTTAATATTGTAGGCTATTTCATACGATAAATCAATATTTAATCTTTATACCTTTACGTGGAATTTGATGCAAAAATTACTTGCAATAAATTTCCGTATAATCTTTACAATAATTTTTTATTCTCGAATTCGCGTGCTTACAAAATTCTTTCTTACTTTTCGTACGTTGTTGTTTTCAGTTTTTGACATTTCTTACAGACATCGCGCATTTTAATCGTTTTTTACAGTTTTCTCCCGTCAATATTATTCACGCTAAATAGTCCGAAGAACTAATTAAACACACTTTAAACTGAAATTGTATTTTCTATTTTTGCTGTTTACCGTCCTTGTTGATTTTTTTACACACACACACATATATATATATATATATATATTTGAATTGTATTTTTTGTCTGATGTTATTTTTATTTTTATTCGCTCATTATAGAAATTAAAAACCACGGTTATCGTCATTTTTTTTTCAGGTATCACGTAAATGTGACAGCCAGAGACGATGTCCCTTTTTTCGGACCAACTTTGCCGAATCCTCCCATATTCAACCACGGAACAGAGTTTAAAGATTTTCTACTAACCAAATTAGTAAATGCCGAAAATGCTTGTTATAAAGCTCAGAAATTTGCTAAATTGGAAGTAAGTTATTATCACTTCTTATTTAGAACTAGTTTAGATATACGCCGAACGATATTAATTAATCGATCGTGTAAAGCTAAAATGATGTTTAATACTGCCAACGTCCGAATTGGAAAATTCTTCAAATTTATTAAACGTCGGAACAAGAAAAAAAGTATTCTAATAGTTTATAATGCGAATATGCTTTATGGTCGCACGTGTATAACATTTTTATTTACACAGTATATTTTTACGTGTGAATTTTGCTCATAAGTAACATTTTGAAATTACCATTATTTTTATACTTTGTTGTTGCGTGTGTACTTAAAAAAAACTATATTTTCCATAATACTGACGTTAAAAAATCAATTCGAAGAAATGTTTTAATAAGAAGTATAAAATAATTTTTACGCAATTTAAATCAGACTGCGCGAATTATCGCACATTTGATGAAACAAAATATTTTCTCGATAAAATACGCGCTTAAAATAATTATTTGTACCGAGTTTATACTAAAATTTATTTAAATATTTATTTATTTAATTTATCGTAGCTAAGAACGAGGTCATCTTTGTTACATTCGTTATGCGAAGAATTACGTAATAAAACCAAAGAGTTCCTAGGTTTCGATATTGAAACCGAGTCAAATCGTCCAGAGATTAACGGACCGAGCAGTGGAAGCGGTAGTCGTTTCATCGACACAGTACGTAAAGCTTTGATCGCTAGAGTGCGCACGCAAACCACTTCACAAGATAGCACCGTTAACTTGCTCTCGTCCAGTCAGAAGAAAGTTAGCACTACTTCTTTAGATTCTTCTGTACCTTTTGTAAGTATTCTATAAAATACGTATTACGTATACAAATAATATTACTGAAAACGATGCGATGTAATGGAAAATAGTTGTCTTGCAAACGTTACAACTTTTTGACAGTCATTATAGAACGCGTCCGACATCGTAGGCGATAAAGTAATTAATCGATGCAACTCGATCACGTTAATCTAATAGTCTGCGATGATATTAAAATACGGTATAGTAATAAGATACGCGAATTTTCGAACATAATTATTTAGGCAAATTGTTGAAAAACTTGCAAGAAATGATTCGTTGTTGAGTATTACTTAAAATCGAATAACATTTTTTCGATACCTGACGAAAAATCGATAAGATATAATTAAATATCGTCGATAGATGTAAAATTATGAGATCTACTGAAAAGTGCTAACATTATTATGTTACCAAAAATATTAATTCACTTTTTTTTTTGTTTTTTCTCGAAAAGAGAATAAAATTTGTAAAAATTATATTTCATTATTCTATATTATCGTTATTATTTTTTTTTTTTTTTTTACTAATGTCGAATGCCAAATATATATATAAAAAAATATTAATGGTTTCGAAGCTATTTTTAAGTAGCATTTTGTTATAGCACATTTTTGGTGCAAACATAATTATATATATATATATATATATTATATATATATATATATAATATATATATATATATATATATATATATATATATATATTATATTATATATATATATATTATATATATATATGTTAATTTTATTTATTTAAAAATAAGAGTTTAATATATCAGTACCGGTGTTGAAACAAATTATAAGTATGTATAACGTATTTTCAGAGTACATTTACCTTGTCCTCAAAAAATGGTAGTTGCAGCAGTAAGAAAAGCACATCGCCATCGCCTGTTTCGACGCCGGATATGCAACCAGCACACGCTAATCAAAGGTAATTTTCAATTATTCTCTGTGTATAATTTTGACATTCAATAATTTTATATATTTTACTACATTTTCGCGGATTTTTATTTTCGTTAATTTCAAATTCGTTCTTTATGTTACCAAAAATGTTAATTCACTTTTGTTTTTTGTTTGTTTTTTTTTCTCTCGAAAAATGAATATTGTAAAAACTATATTCCATTATTTTATATTGTCATTATTTAATTATCAATGATTTTGAATTTACAATTTTTTTATCGAACGTGAAAAAAAAAATAAACTAAAAGAAAAAGAAACGAAAAATATTTTTTCATCTTATATGTAAATGTATATATATTAAAAGAAAAAAAACGGTTTGAATAGAAATTCTATATGTATAATTTTAATTTTTTTTTTTTAAATGGGGGTGCCTTTACAGCTTACCCAACGTGATACTGTGGAGACTATCTACATATTAATCAAGCATGCTGACTTCTCTAAAAACGTCGCTATATGGGGGAACAATTGTAGATTATCCAGATGTAAAAAGGACGATACATTATACGGAGGTGTAATACTCGAAGAACGTAACAAGATAAGGGAAAGCTCGGAGCGCAACGGTGCTACAGCAGAACATTCAAAAAAGACATGATCGGGGCTGCAGACTACCTGTTCAGAAAATGGAGGGGACAGAAGGGACTTTCTCTAAGCTGCATACGGAAAAGACGGTCAGGCAACAAATGATGTCCAAATCGTAATCTGCTGATGAGTACAATTCCCTTACGACTAATTTTTTTAAAAAAATAGAACCATGGGAGTTTGGAGAGAGACGGGTGGAGGTGATAGTAATAAATGAGAGGTGATTGACTAATGATCTTAGTGTAGATTAGCTCCCATTGATCCCTATGCTCTAGCTGAATAAAGTGAATGATATCTTTGTGAGTTATTAAGGAGAGCTGTACACCACTGGACGACCCGTCTTTAGCCAATGAGTCAACAAATTCGTTGTCTGGAATACCTCTATGACCCGGCACCCACAAGAAGGGCACAGATATTCCCACACGTTCGAAATTATTAAGTTTTAGCAAAACTAAACCAATTAATGTATCTGACACGCTACGTTTATTGTCTACAGCCTTCACCACGCTTTTGGAATCGGTAATAATAAGGTAATTTCCGCGAAGATTTAAGTCCGGTAGAATTGACAAGACTTGTAGTACTGCTACAGTAAATACTGAACATTCTTGGCATAATTTGTACATGTTACTAATATTGAGAGCTGGAATGAACACTGCTGCTCCCGTTCCTCGAGTTGACTTGGATCCTTTCGTGTAAACAAGGGTGTGTAGTGGAAACATTTCTGAGATAATACTATTGAAATTGGCACGGATTAGTGTAGGAGGATACAGACTACAGTTTTCAGGGGAAAAGGATGAATTTTGTTTGTTGAAGAAGTAAAAATATGGTACCATAAATTGAAAAGGAGCTTGCATGCACGTGAGACCTGCACGAAACTCCTCCAACCTTGTTATAACGGAACAGAGCAGGGGCATTTTTCTATTTGAAAAACGCCAGTTAGAATGGATATGACTGAACATGTTAAACAAAGGGAAGCGATCATTATTCATTCTACGTATCAACAGTTTCAGGGCTAAATAACTCCGTATAAGTTGTAAGAGTGGAACTTTGCACTCTGCCATTAGTGCTGATACCGGAGTGCTTTTAACACCACAAATACACAACCTAATACATTCATTTTGCACACGATCCAACTTGCCTAACAATACTGTTGACGCGGTTCCATTGAACAGGGAATCATATTCCAGTTTAGATCGGATTAGTGATTTGAAGAGTAGTAATAGAATAAAAGGGTCACCAACCCATCGTGTATTATGCAAAATACGTAAAATGTTAATAGCGCGATTGATAGTTGTTAATAGTTTATCAATATGTGGGCGCCATGTTAACCGAGAATCCAGAATAATTCCTAAATAGCGAAATGACGAGCAGAAAGGAATAGCGCCCCTTTCCGTTGTAATGAAAAGGCCATTTGGGTCATATCGGCGACATGAAAAAACTACTGCTGCACACTTTTCAACGCTAAGGTTTAACTTTAAGTCGGAAAGACAATGTTCTATTGTAGCAAAGCATTAATATTGGACATGGCAACAGAAAAACTCGAATTTGATGTAAACACAGCGATATCATCTGCAGAGAGTAAAATCCTAGAGCGTATGTGGAGCTGCGACAAATTCAAAATATAAAGATTAAAAAGGATCGGGCTTAGAGAAGACAACTGGGGTAAACCGTTGTATACTGTACGTTCATAATTAACTAACCTTGTACTTAATGATATACAACGCTGCAGAAATAATCTACAAATAAAGTGGCAACAGTGGTCAGGAACACCTATGGATAATAACTTACACTGCAAGGTAGACAAATGGACACTACCATAAGCATCCATTTTATCCAGAAAAACAGTAATGTTAAAATGTTTTTAAATAAGATTATTGTATATATTGCCTAGCAGGTCACCCACACAGTCCAAAGTGCTCGTATTACTGCGGAAGCCGTACATATTAGGAGGAAGGATTTGATTGTGTTCTAACCACCAATTAAAACATAACGTTAAAACTGATTCACATATCATCCTAAAACAAGAGGCCAAAGAAATAGGTCGAAATTTTCCATTTTTCTTAGGGATGGGAACAACAACAAATACCATCCAAGAATTGGGATCAATTTGGACTGCCAAACTTTATTAATATGTATAATTGATTCGTTCGCTATGAGGATAATTTTTTATTAAAAATTCGGTGTCTATTAAAAAGTCGAAGCTATTTTTAAGTAATATTTTGTTATAGTACGTTCTTATCATCATTCAAATTTTTTCATATATATATAAACTCATAATTGCTACGGCCTGAGAGCCCGCAATTAAATTTTATGTTTACTTAATAATTCGTGTTAGGCAGACTCATTGATCCACCCTAGGATATTAGACTAATATATCATCTTGGTGTAAGATATGATTTTAATCTTGTTCTTATCCGGCTGTTGTAAAGCATGTTTGACGTTCATTGATCGAGTCAATATAAGTGTCTGAATTGAACCATATTTATGAACTTGTCCACCACTCGCCATAATGATTATTTTTATTTATTGCGTACTAGGGAGTATTGATTCGGAGAACTTTATTTTGAAATCGTTCAATTGTTTTGAACCTTATTAGTGAGCACTACCGCAGGACAATTTTTGAAGGTTTAACGTGAAGTTGACGTTGTTTTGTTTATTTGCGTTCATTTTGATTCTTAAATTTACGATCAAATTTTCTATGGCGTTCAGGTGTTTGTGCAATTATTGTTGTCTTTGTGGCTTGTTAAAAGTTTAATGTCGACGATAAACGTATCAGATCAGCGATGAATATTTAATAAAGGATTGGTCCTGGCACACTGTGTTGAGGTTATTTCTACAACGATAGCCTAAATTTGGGATAAATTATTTACATTAAGCACGGTTGCGTTATTTTTGTAGGGAAAACCGTTGCAGTTGTCGCCAAAGGTCAAGTTAATTGTTAAATTCCTTCTTCTTTCTTTTTCTCATCAACCCTTAGGTTGGTGGGAAGTTACATCAAATGAATCCTGTTGCCGGCCATATTCTTTATTTCTTGATATCCTCTCCCTTTTCTAACATCATCCACACATTTTTTCCGGGGTCTTCCTGATCCTCCTTCCATAATTCCTTAAATTATATTTGTGATCCATCTTGAATGTCTTAGCAGATGTCCAATCATTCTATTTCTTCTAGTATCTATTTCCTTAATAATATTTCTATTTTCTTTCGCTATTTTTAGCACATTTGTGTTTTTCTCCGTCCATTTTATTCTTAACATTCTTCTCCAACACCATATCTCGACGCTTACATTTTTTTAATATATGCTTTAGACAGGGTGCAAGTTTCCCCGCTCCATACAGAGCAACGCTCCAGACAAATTAATAAAGTGCTTTCTAGTTTCCAGCGAGTTGTTTCTGAATGTCAGTAGGCTTTTCTTACTTATGAAAGCATTCATTGCTTGGGTTATTCTCGCTCTTATGTCTATTTCATTCCACCTGCTGTTATGATACTCCCCAACTGTCTAAATTGTTTTACTCGAGTTATTCTTATTCCGTCTAGTTCTATATTTATTATTTTATTCTCGTCTCGGGGACAGTTTCATTACTTTTGTCCTAATTTTGTTTATTTTCATTTTACACCGTTTGGTTAAGAGCTCGTCCGTTGTTTTCAGCTTTTTTTGTAAATGTTTTTCATTTTGTGCTAGCAATGTCATCAGCAAATCTGATTGTTGAATATATTTTTCCATTTATATTCACTCGCCGAATTCTTAAATTCTGTCATAACTTCTTCCATATATATATTAAATATTGCTGGCGACAGTTTCTTTATCTTTATTATCTCCTTTCCATTCTGGATACTGGTCATTTGGTTTTTATAAAGCTGATATATTATTCTCCTATCGTTGTAGTCTATTTTACACTTTTTAAGGTGTTGAAACATTAAGTTCCAGTCTACATTATCGAATGCTTTTTCCATGTCAATGAATGCAATTATCACCGGCTTATTTAGTGCTATCGATTTTTCTATTATCAGACGGAGACTCACTTCTCTTGTTCCTTTATTTCTTCTAAATCCGAACTGGTCTTTCGATAAATTTTCCTACGTGATAATTTTATTTTAGTCCTAGAAAGAAATAATTCGGCGATACGATTACAAAATATTTAGTAGGATCGATGTAAATACACTTTTAAACTTTCATCGTTTATATCAATATGTTAACGTTTTTTTTTATTCCACTTTTTATTTTCAAACTGCGAACGGTTATGAATGCGTAGATATATTTATAGACTTAAACGAACACAATCCAGACTTAATGTTGCCCAGATTTTGTAATAAACAAGCGCCCTGCTAACATCCATTTATCAATGGTTTTTGTCATCATTATTGTGCGGGTCACTGGAGTTGTTTTTATTTTAATTTTTTTTTTCTCGCGATGCAATGACTGGTAACCAGATTGAATTTAGCTGATCTGATGCGAGCGTGAGTTACGAAATTCAATTTAATGAGTGAAATCTCGCGTACCTTCCGAATTGTTCGCTAAGTAATTGAAATTTTTAACCATCCAGATTTCAACAAACAGGATGGATATCAGCTAAATTTAACCTGGTTACCAGTCATTGCACCGTGAGAAAGAGATAAACGGATGTGCACGTGAGCAGGGCACTTGTTTATACCAAAATATGAAAAAAAAAAATTAATCCTATATTATGTTGTTCTAAGCGTAATAGTATAAATGTACATATTCATTCACAACCGCTCTCAGTGTGAAAATGTATTTGTCTTCGAAATATCGCGTAATAAAAGAATTGATATGGTTTAAAAATCGTGAACATGAAGATAGATGTGTTCTAACAATTTATCTCTATTTATTCGCTGCGTGTAATTCTATTTATCTGTAACAAATATTTTTTAGGATAACCGTATCGGAAAGTGATTCGTCATCTTTGAATAGCGTGGATTTGGACGGAGCGGTTACATACGCTGATAGCGATACCGGAATGGAAAGTATGTCGTCAGCAGAAACGCCGAATAACAACAAAACTTGTAATATTTGTATTGATTGTTCGAATGATAATAAACTAATCGATTCTTTGCGACAAGAAATTACTAGACTAAAGTGCGATAAATTAGATCTGTTAAGACAGAATGTGGTAAGTATGAATAAAATCGTACAATGATAACAACGATGTGCGTTATTTATATTTTTCATATTTGGCGCTAATAAAAATACATTTGTACGCATTTAATACTGCTGGTACGATTAAAGAAATCTCTGTTTTATATATATATATATATATATATATATATATATATATATATATATGTATATATATATATATATATATATACTTTTTGATAAACAATGAAAGGTATGTTTAAAATTTAATAATAATAATAAAGTATTTTAGAAATGTGCGTTTATTTTTCATTAACGCAATATAAAATTATTAGAAAAAAAAAAATGTTATAAGTACAATATACAACATCCGTAAATCTCTAGAAAAATCAGTCTTACATTTCGTATATAACTAAAGCAATTACTTTTTTTTTTGTTTGTTTAATATTACTTTATCGATAACACGGATTAACGCAATTTATGAAAATTGTGTTTTTTAAAATGGTTTATTTATAATATTATCAGTGTCCAAATTGTTAACATATATTTGTTATAATGTTTTTAAAAGTAATAATCGTAAATAAAACGGTTTGCAAAGCGTTATCTTATTAATGCGTGATTACTTGGCTACATTGCGAGTCTATTTTAAAAAATACATCGATTTATTAAAGTTTAATTTGAATATTTAATCGTTTTGTTTATTGCAAGGCTTTTTGTTTGTTTATTGTGTAAATTTTAGCATGCGTGCATTAACTTGCAATCGCGAAGTTAATTTTTTTGGAACTTTTTCGCAACACTGAAATTTCCGATTATTCTTTCAATTATTCAACAATGGCAATTTCCAAACGAAAACACGCCGATATAATACGAGATCTATAAATAAATGTTTGCGAAGTAACACAGCGATATAATATTTTTATTACAAAGTTTATAAAAAAATTTTCATACATATAAACTTGTTGCAGTCTTGTCAACGAGAAATAAAAAGATTGAAGGAACGAGAGCTACAATTACAATCAGACGTGACTGTGACATCGAAGGAAATGGTTAAATTAAAAGATATGTTGAAGGATTATACAACTCTAGCGGATGGATCTGCTGTTTGATGTAAATGACCTGTTTTTTCAGAATGTCAATGCTCAAAATATTTTCCATTTCCAAGTAAGTGTTCATTCATTTTTATGTATATATATATATATATATATATATATATATATATATATATATATATTCAAATAAAATTCATAAACGACGGTTCATTTAATGTCAGCCTAATTAATTAGACAATTTGTATTAATGTTTTTGAACATTTATGTGCAAATCCTACACTGCCAGATATACAAGATTACAAACCATGGTGTTTAGGTATATAGATCTGATAAGGATCACACTAAAGTTAAGTGCAAACATTTTTACTATAAGACTTTAACGAAATACATACATTATATTAGCATCTGACTAAATATTAGTATAAAATTCAACCTGATATATACGACAGAATTGTGAATCTGGTATGAATTAAGGCGTATCATTACTGAGCATTGTAGGACCACCTAAATTAAAGCTATTCTACGAAAGTTCCCGATAGTGATGCGCACTTAATTTAAATCTATGTGAAAGATAAAATCAAGCATCTAGTGAATGACAATAGTGACGGTTAATTTATTTCCATATCGGTTTAATCGATTACTAGTGATAGAAGCTAGCTGGAGGGTGATTTAAATACATTTTCCATATAGTTTCCTCCTCAAAAATTGTTATTGGTTCTCTAGGTCAGGTTGCTATTACGTGCGTTAAAACAATAACCATTCTTTATTAACTGCAACATTAAATGCAGTCTAATCAATGTGTTTATTAGATCTAACCACTATAAAGTAGTAGACCAAAAGGAATAACTGAAATATTAGCAAGATACTACCAAAATATTTTCACTGATTGTTGAATAAGTAATGAGATAAGTACACCGGGAAAACGTTGTTTAAGATAAAGATAAACGAATATCAACTGAAAATAAGGTGTAAATCAATGAAACGTTTGCTATAAATCTAGACTTTCATCCCCGGAAATATCATTTTTTGTAGTTTTTTAAATCTAATTTCTTAGTGCTATAACATTTTTTTTCCTCATTGAGAGAAGCGGCTCACATAATTTTATTACTGAAATTAGAAAAAAACAATGTAAATTTTTAGGAAAAATGTAAATTCTTAACGATGCGGTGAAATAGATTTTTACTATTAAATTTTAATACGGTTTTTACATTATAGACCATATGGTAACATTAGAATAAGAAATCTTAAATACATTCATCTATTTACAAGAGGATTTAGATCGTTTCAAGAACTAAACTTGAAGGTGATAAAAAAAAAAAGAGTACTTTTAAGTTGCTTTAAGCGAGATCTTATCTTCTAGTGTACATTTACAGCATCGCTATTAGGTCTAAGGTTGTGTATCGCAACATTCAAACATAAAGTTTTTTGTTTTCTTAAGAATATTTTAAGCAATCAATTTTCTATTTAAATTTATTGAAGCGTCTATAATAAGGAAATAATGAATATTTCCTAGCTTAATACTTTGTTCATATTTAACTGTTTAAGTACTTACAAGCATATCTGTAGAATATCATATTTAAATACTAGTAATACGTAATTAGAATAAATAATTTTTCATTTAGTTGTGTGGTCGTTTTCTTTAGTTCAAGGACTCGCATTTACGCAATACATAGTTTAAATGCCCCTATAACCCTGTGTACATTTAAACTTGTATACCTAATCATATCTGTGTAAAATTGCTAACCCTTAAATCACGCATTATAAATGTTTTACACAAAATTATACATTTTGGTTTCTGAAATAATTTAAAAAAAAATAACACGAAGATGTGAAAATATGAAGTAATATTCTTGTATTGCTATTTAGATGGCTAGATAACTTTAATGAGTTATATAAATATTTCTAGAATCTTTTAACGTCAACCAAATGTCCCTTATAGAAATATTTATTATTAAACGATTAAGCATATGACAGATATGTAAATAACATAATAATAATAATTAGTAACCACAGTACAATTATTTAAATGATAAACCTCCGACGAGATATTTTTAAATTATTATTTTAACATTTATCAAAAAATACTAGTTTGACAACACTATGGGTGGCGTAGTTCATATATATATTTTTTTAACGTTAGGTAATTGTAAATTATGAGGCTATTATCGGCTACACTGAATACACCAGTTTTCATTTTACCTTAACAGTAATTGAGTGAGCATGTTTGTGAAATTTAAAATAAAATACAATTTAAAATTTTACAAGGAATTTTGACAAAGAAAATTGCCCTCTAAATGTATGTGACGTATATGTCCAAATGGTAAGTTTTGGGTTAGTAAATAAATGGTATAGTGTTTAAAACCCGGTAGTGTAAATTTTTTACTTTATTCTTTAATACTTTTTTAAATCACGTTTTGTTAATTAATATTAATTAATATTAATTAGTTCAAATTTTTAATGTGTATGAAAACATCTTAATTTTTAAATTGATACAATTGTTTTGTATTATAAAATTTAAAACGTAACGCTCGCGTCGGTACCATGTAATAGTGTTGTAACTCATTTTCCATTTTTTCACTCAGTCAGTTCAGTTTGAAATTTGAAGTTTATATTTTATAATGGCAGTTCACATTTTCTGTTTAATTTAATGTATTTATTTTATAAGTGAATAACGACATTGTTTCTATTTGTGAAATTGTAATTTTATGGTAACTATAAAACTTTTAAATTCGTTTAATTAATACTTTAAAATATTTCAAATTTATGGGTTTTGATAATATTGAATATTTCAAGTTAACAATTGAGTATTAAGAAGGATGCTAGTTTTATTTTTATTACATTATTATTTCGATTCGTTTTAGTTTGTTTTTAGGAGAAATGAGACATTTAGGTTTCAAATTTATTAAAAACAGTCATTTTTGACATATTAATGAAAAGTAATGTTGAAGGATATTGTTAAAATTTTGAATCACATTTAAACAAAATTTATTTACTACATATTGACGTTATTAGGTATGCGAAATATAATTTTCCATAGATATTCATTCAAGCATGATAGTGCTACAATGTATAATATGGTTTTTAAAACATAAATATGTAATTAGATTAAACATAACTAGATAAAATGGCGCAGAAAATGAGAAATCAAATAAATATAAAAAATTATCCGAGGTAGTTGTTACATGCTTGACGCTGTGTAAAATTTGGAGGAAGTTATGGAAGATCGGAGAGGGGGCGCTAAAAAGTGTATTGCATTAAAATTTGATAGTTTTACTTTTAATATTTTAAATTAATTTCTTTTTGGTTTGGTAAAAATTGTATTTATTCAGGTATTTCGAAATTATGTTCGCTTATTATTGATTTGTTTATTTCAGTTTCCAAAATGTGAATAAAAATGGTGGTCCAAATGAAAGCGTAAATCAAGTTGTAGTGTTGTAAGTAATCGAATGTAGTTTCGCAATTCGTCTTTACACACGTAATGTATACAAACATTTTATAAGTTCTTTATATTGAGTATATAATATAAACGTATATGTATATATACATATTTATATATATATATGTAATGAAATCACCTCTTATTAATAGTGTTAATACTGAATATCTTATACCAAAGTCAACCTATACTATAAGTTACTACAAACATATATAATTTATGTTTATACAGCTCTGTTGTCCGTTCCTATAATTTATGTGTAATGTATTTCAGAAAATCATTTCTTAATACAGTTTTTTATATTTTGTATTTGTAACGATTGTACATATAACGCTGGTATTTTAATTATTGCTAGTTATCGATCACCTATATGCATAAAAGTAATCCTTCTCATGACGTATTTCTTGAATATAATTTGTCGTGAACTATTACCGTTAAAATATTTTAGTTTAATTATTGTAATATTTTCTCTTTATTTGTTAGTTTTGTATAATTCTAGTCTTTATTGTTCGCTTTGTTATCACATAATGAAATCATTTATACACTATTATCAGTTAGCTTATTCATGTGCATTTTCTAAAAATATGAAATAGACACCAGATATAAGAATAAAAATGATACTGTGAAACAGAATAATTGTTTATTTTTAATATATGTATTGCTTTTTTTTTTTTTTAAATATTCTGTTGACATAAAATAACTTTCTGCGTTATTTTTTATTTATTTGAAAAATCTGTCGGATGCAAACATTTTTTTTCGGCGAAGAAATTTTTAAACTTAATACTGATAATTCTTTTTGACGTATTGTAATACATATTGCTTATTCTTTTACAAAAGTACGCATAACCTTAAATTAAAGATATGTTTAGATTTTGTCTCGAATTAGATTATTTTAAAATGCCTATTATTGGCGTGGTTTAATTAAGAATTGTTTCCAATGTATTGTGCATTATTTTCGTAGTAAATCGCTAAATTACTCCGACAAATTTAGCTAACCTTAATATGTGATTCTAAAATATACAAACCTACATTATTGAAAGAGTGCGGTTTCTAATGCGCAGTAAAAAGTGAATCTTATTAAAGGTTAAATTTTCTAAATACATTACGATATTTAATTTGTATTTTAGCTCTAATTTGATTTGATTGCGCAATATTTTACATTTAATTTTACATGCTGTTTGAAAGAACACTTGCTAAATATTTGATTTGAACGTCTATACGTAGTATTTAAAAATATTACGAGAAACGGTGACAATTGTGTGTGAAAGTGATCGAATGTTGAATTTTTATGAATCTACGAAAATATGTAAGAACGGACATGTTACAACACCGTCCAAGCTGACAAACAAAAATGATGGACATGTATGATTAATCCGTTTTTTAGATCCTACTATTTTGCTGGTTTATATTGTAAACTGTCACGTAATAGTTGTCCAAGTTCAAATTTGGTAATTCGTCTAATTTGACAGTTAGTATTCATGTTGGACAAATAACTGAAATTTTCGATTACAGTCAACTGTTTCGTTTTTAGGTGGAAAAAGTGTTCTTCGTGTATTTTTACTAGCCGTTATTTATTTACGATGTAACTTGACGTTACTTCTCGAAATTGCGTTTTAGGTTAAAGTTAATTCTAATACACCGTACCAGTTTTTATTATTATTATTTTTTAAATTGTTACGTACGTGGATTGGCGTTGATTAAGTTCAACTTTTCCTTATTAAAGTTTTTATAAACGTAGGTGTCAAAGAACAGCTTTTCGAACTTAATCAACCCGTTAAAAGTACGTGTAAGTTTTTTTTTTCTTTTTCAAAAATGAAATGAATATAAAAAATAATTTCATTCGTTAGTAGCGTGTTAAAATTCATTCGTGAATATATCGGTTCCGTTGAAAGAAAATACTGCTACGCGTTGAAATTAAATTTAAATATTGCGCATTTTTTCGTGTCAAATATGGATTTATTGCGTTTGGTAAGCAATGAGAATGAATATTGTCGCATTTGTTATTTAAAATGTGACTAAAGTAATATTATATTTGCATTATTACTGAATTCGATGTAAAAATTATTTCAAAATTCTGTTTCCTATTGTTAGACAAGTTGTTTATTTAGAAAATTGGTTATAAAGATTTATTTTACAATTGCGTCGCGAAACAATTAAATTTTTATTCGTTGATGCTTGAACGGAATATCTGGGGTGATAAAAATTTTACGCATGCATTTGTTAAGGGTAAATATCTGATTATAAATAAATTTAATTTAATTTAATCCCTGCATTAACATTGTGGGTCCGTTTTGACGTCATACATTGTAAAAATTACGGGATGATAGTGACACGTGTAATAAATGTCTTCAAATTTTATTAGCGATCCAGAAAAATTTGTTAAGTAGGTCGGCTAATACCGACGAGTACTCGTACAATTCTATTAAGACTTCAAATTTTGCGTTTTTATATTGCAATTTATAAATGTCGTTTAAAATGGAATGTATACTTTTTTTTTTTTATTATTCAAAACATTTATGAAAATAAAAAAGTAATTCGGCATTACAAATTTACATTGTGCGTGTCTGCATTGATATATATATATATATATATACATATCAATTTGTGCCTTCGTTTGTCTCATTCTAATATTTAACTATAAAACTTAAACTTCTTGGCACGCAAAAACGATGAATTTATGTCACCGACTTTTGTCGTGTCTATATCGTGAGCTTTATTATATCGCATGACAATTTCTATTTCAATCCAATCCACTATGCATAATATCGGCATTGTATTACCAGGATTACTTGCTCAGTTTTATGTAATGATGCAAAAATATTAACGTTGAGCATTTCGTTACTATTATTTGTTATCTTCGAATTTCCAAGTTTTTTTTATTGTTTTTTTTTTTTTTTTTAATTCGTGGTGTACACACGTCATCTTCATCCGGCTTAGCTATATTTTACTCATATTTGAATTAGCTGCAAACAATTGTAGATTGTAATGGAAAATCCAGAACAAGATAGCAGATTGGAATTTATAGGCAACTACGTGCAGAAAGTTTTAAAATTAAAATCGGAAAAATGGTCTCGTTTGTTAACCGTGATAGAATATCGTGGTGTAGTGTTCGAGTTTTTGGATAACACAGAAGTTAACGTACTAATTATTTCTCAAGTAAATAAATACAGATTTATTACCGTCTTTTTTAACAAGCTCATATTTTTATTCTTTTTATAGATTTACTGAACGAGTAATATATAAAAAAATATATATTTTTACATCAAAATTGCTCTACTATACGTAACATTAAATAATTTATATATATATATATATATATACTTTTATTTTGATCTCGAATATTCTTAATTTCTTACATTTGAACGTACAAATCCGAATGTTGCAAAAATGTAAAGTATCATTAATTAATTTAAATACGCGTATTAAAATCAGCGAGAAGTTTTTATTAGTATTAAATTTTAGACTTTTTTATTATCGTAGTACAATAAATTGTTCGTGTTGTCATCATTCAGGAATTTTCTAAGTGAAATTATGTCTATTTGTCCGATAAAAGTTATCTACGGAAATGAAGCATAGAGATTTGGATTATTTGTAGCAGAGAAGGCGTGCGATATTTGTATCACTATTTTTCTTCCGGATGAATAAACAAATAGCGAAATTCCTTTTTTCTTTTTATTGTTCTTAAACTTCTAACGGCGATAGTTATGTGAAATGTGTTTTTCGCGAGGTTTAGTTTTTAAACGTAAACTGTTGTCAAATTACCCGAAGAAATTCAAAGTATTTAATTTTCAGAAATAAACTAAAAATCGTAATCCGACATCAAAATATCGGATAAGAAAATGCCTTCCCTCTAACTTTCGACGATCAAAAGCATCGTTTATCTTCATTTGAAGACATCTAGGTTTTTTTGTTTTTATTAATGCATTTATTTTTCTTAAGATATTAGTGAATACAGTTTACTATATATTATTATTATTGGATGACCGTTCATAATTTCATTCGTGCGGACTGTGTACTTTCCGATGAACCATTTATTCACACACGCATTCAACGGGTTTACTATACAATAATTACAATGTTTATATATCTAGAAAAATATTTATAATGATATATCGTACATAAAAATTTGCAAATATTTACACATAATTTTCATATTCTGAATAAGTGATCTAGAATTCACATGTGGTATCATCGAGACGACATTGAATAAACACACAAGCACAAACAACCACACACACTTTTACACGCGCGCGCTCACACACGCACATATACATATAATTTTATACCAACATTGCACCACTGCGCGAAGTTATCAGTTATTTTTGAAATCTAGAATGTAATACTTGAAATGCGATAATTTCGAAATTATTTGCCATGGACTTGTCTTTTAGATTAAAATTTGTTTCATTGAACTTTCATTATTACATAGCGGACAGCCAAATAGTCTGTTTCTACTTGGTCACAGGGGCATTTATCATCGTTCTCTAGATCAAATCTACGAAGGTATTCGGCGAGTTTGCCCTGTCCTGTTAATAACTGTGATGTGTAAAAATTTGGTTTGAGGATTATCTTATGCCTTTCCCTTACGTCTCTTATCAAAGCGTAAGTTTGACGTCCGGCCAAATCTTGCTCCCATCTGTTTTGCCGCGTTTCTAGAATATATTTTCTTATATTATTTTTGACTTAACGCGCACAAATTTTGGTGTAATTAAATGGGGTTATACGGCTTGTTGGTATTAAGAGATTAGTTTGATCAAGCAGCGCTCTGTTTATGTACGTGAATATGGTTTTTTATGGCGAACATAATTCCTCTGCTTAAGATGAGTAGGTCTAATGGACGGAGCTATTGTAACTATTGCACTATGTGAAGCTGTTCTTTAGGCTCTGCACGCATTAATTAGGAATTTTCTTTGTACCGAGATAATTTTTTCCTTACACATTTAGCCGTTGAGTAAATACTGAACTACAATATGACATTGTGTTCTCAACCAATGATTTATATAAGAATATCCTATAATTGAAATCAAATACCCATTTATTTCGACATGCTTTTAACATCTGATAATATTTAGTGTCCATTATAAATGAAATTTAAACGATAAATTGTTATGGAGTATTACTTCCAGATAATCTAGTTTGTTTACTGTTTTTCGAAGAATTATTGTAATTTAAATGTCTTAAAATAGAGAAAATATTCTATTTTATAAATAAAAAATTTGATATGTCTTCTCGAATGAGATATAAACTTTTGCCAAAAAATCCGAAAATTACAACCTTTTTTTTTTTTTTAACTTAAAAGTGATATATGTATGTGAAAAGCATAAAAAAATGTCGCGGTGATATAGTTGCTTTCGACTGTTAAACCCGGAAGGAAAAGTTTATAAAGTTTTTCATCATTACGTAACTCTTAATTATCAGGGAGAAGGCAGTGACATTCCACTCCGTATGTTGTATATAATTTTTACGTTGAATGCTAGCTAATTTTGTACGTAAAAATAATAAACGCACAACAAAACAACGATGGTGATGACATGTATTTCAGATGTATCGTGTAAAATAGAGTGCAATATGTTGATGACTAACTTTAAAAAATTGTTTTTGTTAAATGCATCATCATCATTCTCGTCCGTTTGTCCTCAACAAGGGGACGTGGTGATATTATGAAAACGACGTCCTAACTATAGTTTTCCAGGTTGTTCCATTTTGGGCAGCAATACCGCCTCATGAAGACTCAATCCAGTTATTGTTCTTAATTGATCAACATAGCGTGTCCGTTGTGTTTGTCTTGGTATTTTTCCACTGATTCTGTCCAACATTATATGGCGTTCGAGTGAATCCATATTTCGTACTATGTTGAGGGATCTTAGCCTCATTATTTCAGACAGGTGTAACCGTATGCCTAATTTTCCAAGTATGTAATCGTTTGTAACTCGATTTTTCCATGAAATTCTCAGCATTTTTATGTAAGCCCACATTTCAAACGCATTTATTCCGTTGTGGTCGGATATTGTAAGTACTCAAGTTTCATAGCCGTAGGTCGCAGTTGAGAAGAAAGCTCAGCAGTTTTAATTTCGTATTTATTGAAAGGCTTGTGTCCTTCCAGTTTCTTGTCAATCTAATAACTGCGATACGTTCCAAAGCTAACCTGCGTTGATATCCATCGAGCAACTTCCATTGTTATCGACCACTGGCCCGTGATGAATGAAACTGTATTCACTACCTCAAAATCACTAACTTCTTTATATACTTGGTTCTCATTCCCATCAATATTCGTGTTCCACGCGTTCTTCCTGTAGTCTTTGCATGATATTTTATAGTTTTTGCTTCGAGCTGTTTATAATAACGGTGTCGTCCGCATACCTTAGATTATTAATTACTCCTATCGAAATTTCGACTTCCCAGTCGTTACATATTTTTTTTCTCATAATAAATTCCATATTAAGAATAAATGTTAATCGTTTCAGGGGTATTTTACTCTTAAGGATTTTGACGTGAAACGTGCTAAATCAAATTATCCACACAATGAATTCGTTTGTTATGTTCACGAATCCCACAGTTAACTTAATTGAAGACTTAGTCAACATGAGAAAACAGAAATTTTCTATATATACACATATAAATACCACATCGAAGGATAGGACCGGCAAGTTATAACAATAATAAAAATAATCTTTACGACCTATTCGAGATTTTAACGTAGTAATTTGATCGCATTAAACATCGTGTATGTACAGGGTACTGAAGAACTTAAGCTTTCAAGTTAAATAATAAATTCGATTATTTTTACTACATAGTACGTTGATTGTAAATAATGGTGCAGATTGGCTGACGACCGAAGCATTTGTGGAAATAGGAAGTTTAAAATTGCTTTATGTATAATAATTTAACGAATAATAATTTATCCTTTATTTTCTGCTGTTGAAAAATAAAAAGTCTATAGAGACTTTATGCAACAATTCATCACATCCGTTTTCGATCTTGCGGTTATAGTTAGAAGTTAGATGAACATTATGTAAACACATAAAATACAATTTGTTTTTACTAACAAGATGCCTTTTATTAAAATCGTATGTTAATGAAGCGATCGCATTATAAACAAATTTGTGACACAAACGAGTAATTATATTTTTTTATCAAATAATTTATTTATTGTGTCGTACCTACTGATCTTTTAATTCGCGCTGTACATTGACGTTAGTTGATTAAATAATTATTTCGTATCGTTTAATTATAACAGTCTGATAGATAATTGTTTCCAGAAGATAAACGCTTTTAGCTGTATACCGGCGACAATAGTTGTATAATTAAATTCTCGTTAACGCTTGTATTTTGTGCAGTTCGTCAGTATTTCTATATAGTCTGATCTGTATTCTATCAGTATAAGTCAGGAATAGTTTCGAGGAAAGCAAAAAGAATTTTTCAGGACCCATAATTTAAAATTTGAAATCGTTATAAAAATATTTAATTTAAAAAAAAAAAACTATTAAATTACTGTTAATTGGGTTGTTGTTGGTCCAAAAGTTTATATAATTGAATTTTATGATTTAGAAAATACGCGCGTGATAATAGTATCATGTAATACTGGCTAAATGTGTTTTGTCGATTATCACAAAGCGTTGAATCGAGTGCAAAAGAATCAGCTTAACAGCACGTTATACGCTTGATTTGTTATCTATATAAACAACGCAAAACTATAATCAATAATGATTTGAGCCAACAAGGTAGCGTGTTTTCTATCGTCGCACTTTAATATGTGTCTAGAATTAATTCACATAAATATCGGAGGAGATAAATTAAAAACAAATTACAGTCAAGTTTAGCGTCTAGATCTACAGGACGCTAGATGAAATCATACAATAATTCAATAGGATATGAGAAGTGCTCGAAATGGGAATAAATATGAACAAAACGAAAATAATGAAGCTTGTATTTAGAAAGTAATAAAAAATATTGAAAAGATTATCAAAAATTTAAGTATGCTCTATAATGTTTATTATGCCGAAACCTGAAATACAACGAAATTGAATGAAGATAAACTGCGAGAATTCAAAATGGGATTTTAGAAAAGGATAGAAAAAATCAAATGCACGATTTTGACACGTATGTTCCTTATATACATCAGCGCGACGTAACGCTGTTTGAACCTGTTGCATTTATTTATCTAGTCATCGTAAAATTTTAATTTTTATCGGGTACTCTAATGCGCGCAACAAACTTCAAAAATATAAACTCCGGATGTATAACACTAGAAACCATAATAGATCAAGTTATGTGTTTATCAAGTAAGTAATAAAATGCCGACATACTTCAACAATGATAGCACGTGCCAGCAATCGTTTGTCTCTATTTTAATCAGTAATATACATGTTTTTACAAAAATGTATACAGTAGCAATCATTTTCTATTATGATGACACATTGACATAGTTGCGAGGACGCAAAGTTCGATTCTAGCTTCCGACATAAAGTTCTTCATCATCATTACCACAACGGCAATGGTATTCTCATTCTGTATCATACCATACGCGTTATGCGTCTTGAAGGTAAAAATAATACAATGGATCAAGCACGATTTTCGATGATCATCATAATAATAGATGTATCCAGCGTGCAAACAATAAATTATGATTTTGTACGTGAAAACTGTCATTTTAAGAAAGCAAATAATTAGAGATGCCCAATTATGTTTGTGTATTTATTAAGAAAAAAGACAACCATATAAAAAAAATGCAATAACATAAACAGGTATATATTTAAATATAAAAATCAATAAACGATAAATAACGTGCTCTTTTTTTTTTATAAAGTACAAACGAATTTGACATTTTGCAGGGCATATAATGTTTTATATTCTTAATATATTATTTTTCATCCTACTATAGATTACAATTTTGCCATCATAGTTTGCTTATTGAATTCGCTATAGTAAACACTTATAGACGTCAGATATCGGTATTTCATACGTGTTTTATTCTTATAATCGTATCGTTAGTATATTTTAGTTTTTTAATATCAGGTTTAGATCTAGCGCATATTATGTTAGTGGAACGTAACCTAATATCGGATAGTACTGTTTTATAACTGATATGTGCTGCAATCTCTTGGGAAAAATATTAAATATTAGTAAACAGATTACTGTTTACACTGTGTGTGTGTGTGTGCATTATTAGTTACGTGTAACTTAATAAAACGTGGAAACATGTTTTGTAAACTTTTACTTTTGAAATATCTATAAACGTTTATCGAATTAATTTTATGGTCCAAAGTAAGTACAAAATTAGTTTTATTTTGTTTATATTTATACATTATATAGTCAAATTATATTTTCACTAATATTTATATAATACTTTCATAATTTACAAAACAACATTTTCTAATATATCTACTTCCCATGTCTTAATATTGGAAAGTATCCGATATTAGGAACTAATAAAATCGTGTAGTACATAGTCTCATTTTCTATTACAGATGCCGAAACATAGAAAAAATGTTATTTATAAGCATAAAAGTTGTATAATGTGTCAAAATCAATTTTAGAAGATGTCAAAAGTGCAAAGTTTATTAAAGATTAATGACCTCATTAATATAAAATTAGGATGAAAACCAGTATTTTCAGAAGAAATTGAGAACGAGCTTATAGACTGCTGCATAATAATGGAAAGTAAGTTTTATGGCTTAAGGCGATCGGATGGCATGCATTCTCGCGGTCAAGAAAAAACTTGAAAACTCCATTTTGTATTTTAAATAATAAGGCTGTAAATTGATTAAGAGATTCCTAAAAACAAATCCTGCAGTTAAGTTTCAGCGGAGTCTATTTGTCTAGCGAATCTATTCGCATTTTACAATATTTTGAAAGATGAATTAATAAAAATTAATTTTGATCCTGTAAGAATTTTTAATGTTGATGAAACAGGGATTACAGTTGTACAACACAAAAAATCAAAAGTTTTGACACTAAAAATAAAGAAGCAAACGTCTTCCCTTTCATCTGTAGAAAGAGGGGCGTTAATTACAGTAATGGCATGTATGAGTGCTTCGGAAATTTTTGTAGCACCAATGCTTATATTTTCTAGAAAAAATGTGAAAAGCGAATTAATGAATGATGCATCACCAGGTTCTGTCTGCTTGCCATCTATTGGGTTGGATGCAAGCTAATATTTTTACTAGATGGCTTTAACATTTTATTAAAACGACGGTACCACGGCGAAATAAACAATTAGTTCTAATCTTGGACGACCATTATTTTCGTACACAAAACTTCATTGTTATTGGTTTAGTAAGCGATAATGGAGTCATTATTGTCTACATTCACACTGTAAACTCCCGACGTTTGACGTTTCATTCATGGGTCCATTAAAACGTTGTTATTCAAAAGGCATTGAAAATCAGCTATTGAGAAATTCATTCAAAGCAAGTTTATCAATTAGTTGAGCTGATAGGTGACAGTTACTCAAAACCAGCTAAAATTGAAAATGTGATAAACGGCTTTTGGAATTGCTCCATTCGATGCCGATAATTTTCTGGAGTACGAATTTGCACACATAGATGGGGCAATAGTGCTATGAAAATCAACGTGCCTATCTTAATATACAACTCTTCAAGAGGCAATAAATGCTGTAGAAATCAATACGCCTATCTCAGTGCATAATTCGTCAAATGGATTATTTCCTCAAATTGTGATATTTCTGCAGCTAAAAATTCCAAGAATAGTAGGAAGTCTTGCACACTTCGCCATGTAAAGGATAATTACAAGAGTTCATTGATACATCCGATCGAACTAAAATTATAAAGAAGAAAGCTATACCAAGGAAAAATGTTCTTAAAAATAAAAAGCCAAAGTAATTATTTGGTTAATAATTTTTACATTAAAATTTTTTTTTAGCATGTTTGAGAAATTTATTACATGTCTATTATATATTTTCGTGATATACTAATAACTAATTGTTTTTTGTACTACGAACATAATGGCTGAGACATCAAATTCCAGCCGTGAAGACGATGAAATCTATCAAAATAGTGGGTAAAGTGAATATGACGAATTCGATAATAATGATGTACAGTGTATATAACTGTAGTGAAGTTTACGCAAATAGCAAACCAAATGAAAAGTGAATTAAATGTATTTTACGCTACGATTGATGTCATGAACTGCAGGAACAAACGACTAGAAAAATTTCATTTGTGACCTTTGCAAGTAGTCATGTTCATTCATCGTTATTTTTAAAATGTATTCATATTATATACATTTTTTGCATTTAAATAAAGTTAGAATTATTATTCAATCAAATATTATATTTACTTGTATATTCTTGTAATTAAACTTCTTATTTGTGTTTATAAAAAGTAGCGCATCCGATATTAGTAGATATCGCTAACCGATATTAGGACATCATTTTTGAAAACAAGTAAAATGGAGTTTTTAGTGAGAGTAGCGGGTATAGATTATATCTTTTTGAAGGGGGGGTAGACGCCGCTCGTGAGACTCATTCGCAAATACTTATCCGAATTAGAAGAGTCAAACGCAATAATTTTGAATGTTTGGGAACGTAAAAAGCATTTTATTATAATTTATCAAACTAATTAAATGAAATTGACCCACAGAAGACGGACGGTTTTGTTGTTTTTTGAATAACTCAAAGTCGATCAAAATTTTTGAATGAAATTTTATTTAAAAATAAGAAAACTAGAGATTAGTTTACAATGATTTGTCGGACAGAATGTCGTTCAAATGACCGTCATTTGCAACAATACATTCATTCAGTCTTTAGAAAAATGTCAACGACTTTTTCGAGCATAGCTCGCTGAATTTGGGAATATACTGTAATTCAGATTATGATTCTTTATTATTTTTTTATTTTCTCATTTTGGGAGTGCCCGGGTTCCCTGGTTCTCTCCTTTGTATTCGCCATTAGTAAGAGGTCATATTACTTGAAAGTGAAATACTTTGTGTGACATTTATGGCTAAATAATTTTATAGCAAAGTATAAAGTACCTTTTTCTGTACTTATAATTCTTTATGAGTTTCATAATAATTTGTTAGAATGGTTTAAAAGAAGTATCCGATTAAACCATTTTCCCCCAGATGTAATTGTTCTGCTCTGTATTCTAATCTCCAGTTGATAATGACGATTCAAATAATTAAAAATCTAATTTAAATATTCTTTTAATTTTTAACAAATTAGTTGATTGCACACTAACAGAGGGTGAAGAGGGAAAAAAGTTGGAGAGCAAAGAGGGTGTGCAACCCTCTATTATCCAATCTGGGACCCAGAAGAAAGATGCAGATATGCGCTGGGGTGACACTAAAGATGGAAATATATATTTTATGTATAACGTGAATTTAAATACTATTAAATATTAAATACATTTAAAACAAAAATATTTCACTACCAATAATAGAACAATTTATTGTTAGATAAAGTTTCAAATTTTGACGGTTTTACAATAAATTGCTACTATTTAAGTCGTTGCGGTTGGCTAAATTAGTAAATTGATCGTCGTTTATTAAGCTAAGATATGAAATTGCGATAAAACGATGTGCAATATTGTATTTAAAAAAAAAAAAACGGGTTATATTTGTGCTTAGTTATCTATGCCATTCGCTAATTAAAATTGATCATGTATTTTTTTTTTTTAGAATAACTCAGCTCAGCTAATAGCGTCTAGTACATTTCCCGTTTGTTTAAAAAATAAAGCAACCTATTTCGTAAAAAAAAAGAAATGTACTATTACAAAAGAAAATATCAATAATTCACTTATTTTTGGAGATTTAGCAACAAAACCAGTAGAACACCTTGCTGCTTTAATATACGAGGTTTGTAATATTGTTATATACTAATTTTTCGAAGAACGTAATTTTTATTATATATATATATATAAAGGCTCATATATAATGATTAAAGTATTTATTTTCACAAGGTGGTGGTACCGTTGTTAGAAAATAAAAATAATCAAAATAATTGGCCTTTTCCATTACGACAAGATATAAAGGAACACATCCATACTTTAAAAAATACTATGTACCAAGTGAAAGGCGAGGTATGCGGTCAGACCATATTACCTATGCCGGAAGGTTTTGATAGCAGTCCTATCAATAATGCAAGTGATAATGACAACCGGTAATGATTATTTGATATACATATTTAATATTAGTCGCTTAAAAGCTTAAAATATTTTTGATCTTAATTTGTATCAATGTGACTATCACTTTCAGAAAAGTTGAAGAAGTTATAGATTTGTATATGAAGTCCAAAATAGAAGAGGTCATAATTCAATGGTCCACATTGATCTCTACTGCGTTAGCTGATGATTCCTCAACGATTGTTGTTGATTCTCAAAATCCGACCCCATGGGCTGGTAAATATTTTAATATTTATAATAATTATTCTATCATCGGTTCATTTAAATTGTACTAGTAGAATATATAATGGTGACATTATCTTTAAAAGCATTATGCAGTTCATTTCACACGTGTCACTGTAAATTGCTATAGTTGTAACATGTGCAAAACAAATGCTGCAATTTATGTTGAAAGTTTTGTAAGGATAAATCAAATACGCAATATAATGAGATTAACATTCATTAGAGGAATATATCATTATATTAAACAAATTTTTTCGATTATATGCGAATAATATAGACTATATGCATATTTAATGTAAAAGCAGCTTACTTCAATTGTCAACATTTTGGACATGTACCAAATGAATGAGTGAATGAGCTATTTATCTGGTTGTGCCAAATGTGACTTCAGTCATGCGAGTGCAATACTTAAATGTGCGAATTGTTGCGAATCACATAATGTAAATTTCAATATTTGCGTAGTGTACTGTAAGATGAACAACAACTTGGATAATGCTTCGGTTCTTGACGTCGATAGCAGTCTAAATTCCAATCGACCTAATCCGGCAGTTACATTTGTTTCAGTCATATTTCAATCTTACACTAGTGTTACTGATGAAAATAATCAGTTTTCATTTGCATACAGGAATCAGCATAAGATTTATAATCAGTTTGTTTGTAGTATATTTAAAGAAGTAAATTTATCTGGAATGTTGAAGCTTGATAATCTAAATAAAATTAAAATAATATAAATAAGAGTTCGTTTATAAAATTATTATTATTACTGAAATATTTTCCAAAAGTTTCCCAATTATTTTGCCGTTAGTCATAAAATTGATTATAAACTGGCTGCCGGAGTCGTTCAATATTGGTCAGAATAAATGTATTCTATTATTTCATTTGCAATAATCAACTAGACATAGTCGCTTTGTGTCTATAATTAGGTTGAACAGTGGCCACACTATTAAGTTACCTGCTTATCATATGATGGCGTGGAGGCGATTGAGTGTCACTTATTGTTAAGAAAACTTTATTTTGAGTTTCTCCACTGTTTCTGTAGGTAGGTATTAATGGACATTTTAACACTAACTTAAATTATATTAACAAAAACTATAATCATTTCTCTAACATCTATGTAATATATGAACTAATGTATGCGTAATTTCGCTATTGAAGTAATGGGGGCTAAAAGTCGAATGAGGAACACATTTAAAAGTTATCCTTCTACTGTGATTGATTTTTGTCTGCAAAATAATTTTAATATCCTTTCTCTACGAGAACCAGCTTTTTACCTGTACATTATAAAATTTAATACTTTGTTAAAACAAATATTTTATTATTCACACGTAAATTGATGAGAACGGTTATAGAGATAATGTTCTCTTACTTTATGTATATACAGTACATATGCAAACCCACGTATATAATTCGTATATATATATATATATATATATATGTGTGTGTGTGTTAGAGAGAGAGAGATGAGTATTAAGAGTCCTGAGACATTTTTTGCACTCTCTCTCCCTATATATATCACTTTTAAAAAATAGTTAGTAAATGCCGAGTCGAGAATCCAAATAACCAAGAGCTTGGCTTTTGTGCTGAAAATGATTTACTAATAGCCAACGCAAAATTCCAACATCATCCTTACAAACTATATACGTGGCAATCGCCGGTAAAACGAGAAATCAGATCGACTATACTTTAATAAGAAATAGATGGAAATCGTTCATAAGGAATCTTAAAACTTATCCAGTTATGGATTGCGGAACCGTTCACAATGCGTTAGCTGCCGAAATAAGCCTAAAGCTACGAAGCACTCATAAATCTACAACAAATCGTAATAGATGGCATCTAAAATATAACAATAAATTTAAAACGGAAGTGACAAGAAGATTAAGTGATAAAGAAATATTTATCCTTTCGAGCCAAATGTGTAGTTTTGGATACATTATTTTCTAGCTTGAATATCTTACAAACTATATTACCTTTTTATGTATTGAGTTGATTTTTTTTTTTTAGAAAAAAACTCAAAAATATTTTAATTGAAATACTTTTGATCATTTAGAGCTACAACATTTTTTTATCGTTGTAGGGTCTCTGTGTGGCCAAGAAAGGGTTGATAACCACAGTTGAAAAGTATAAACCATCTGCGGAAACCATGGATTATTATCGAAAATACAAAAATAAAGGAGAGCCGGAAAATAAAATTAAAGGAATTATCAACGAAAATTTAACTAAATCGAATGATGAAGAAAGAAAAAAAACGCATACCGAACAATGTGTCGAAATAAAGAACCATGCTCTTAATAATAAAACAGTCGGTCTCCTTAAGGAAGTTGCTTACTTAAACAGGGACTTTTAAATACAATATATGATTATAAACGATCATAACTTGTTTTAAATTGTGGGACGAGTACTGCCTAGTATATTATAAAGCGTAGTGATATTTTTAGAAAGCTCATTGATCATCCGTCAGGTCATTCGTGTTAATTTATTCTCGAACTTTTAAAAAAATTATTTTTTATGTTTTTTGCTAAGTGCTTTTATTTTATTTATTTTTTTATTTTTTTTAAGAGGTGAATTACTGGGAGAAACGTTGTGAAAATTTACGAAATATTTCTCAACAGTTAAATGATATCAAGGTTGGTAAAATGTTACGTGTTCTGGAAGTAACCCAAAGCGCTTATTATCCTGGATTTAAAATGATGTTTAGTAACGTATCGGCAGGTAAGTCGTATAAAACGAATAATAAAACATGTAAAATTATAATATGTAAGAAGAGAGGACCTGTATATTATAGAAGTTGAAATTGTCTTAATGTAGTTTCTATATCACTCGGAGATAAATACCTTGATTTCCATCCACGCCAATGACTGTAGTTTTATTTTTAATCAAAATTTTTTAACTTACACTATTGAACGCATATTTCTTGGAAAAATTTATGTATGTGGCGTAGTGACGCTGTAGACCATGTATGGACAATTTTTCTGATTGAATTATTTTGATCTTCCATATAACCAAATGTTTGGGTACGTGTATTTTTATTGCCTACATTCATTATGAACTATGTTTCAGCTCGAATATACGAGTAACCAATAAAGGTAGTTTAACAAATTGTCATGTGGAGGAAAAATGTCAACTTACACTTGTAAAAATGTGATACGCCGGAAAACGCGGGTCAAAATGAGCTGTTAAAAAAAGTTTGAACCGACTCCGTCATTTTTGAAGTTGTGAAGAAAATACATTTGAACTCCTTAGTCGTATAGTGCGGAAATCTGATCGTTGAATAGTGCCGATAAATAATATATACACTAAAAATATGATGCTGGGAGATGTATGCTACCTGTCCCTTAGATAGGTAGATGAACCAATATACTAAAGAAATTGGAAATTCGAAGATAATTATGTTTGGAAAGATAGTTCCTTACGCTATGTAATCAAGCTATAATATGGAGACGTTCGTTAGTCTGTAGAAGAGATCGAAGTTGTGTCCCAACGAGATTGATGGATGCAATTTACGACCTCGCGTATTGCGTGCTAATGACACGAGATCGTAATGGTTAATGTAATCTTGACAACCGAATATCAGTGGTATGATGATAATACTATATCTGATTAATACATACATGCGTATCACACATTTCCGCTCAATGTCTCCAATTTGAACACAATAAAATATGTAAATTCGTAATTTTTCGGTATCTGCAAGACCGAAATACGTGTTAAAATGTCAAAGTTTTTCATAAATTATTCGCGTAGTAGATAAAACAAATGTAAAAAAAAATAAACAAATACTATTTGAAATTAAATAACACGTGTCTACATATTTTTTATACTTCTATTTACGAAGATGGCTTTCTTAAAACGTTTGTACAATCGGATTTCATTAAAATAATCGATTAAATTCTTTAAATTTATCATGAATGGGTGTTTGACGCGTATGTACTTTATATATATATATATATATTATCGTGACCTTACATTTTTACGATATATGAATACGTTCTTTTCTGTTTTTTAGCTTTAAAAGAAGCGAAAGATATAACGATGTACTTGAAACCTCTTCATAAGCACTTTACATTGTTAGAAGATGCAGATTTTTCCGAGATTATTCCTTACCTAAAGCCGTTAATGCATGTCGTTTGTTTAGTGTGGTCTCATTCGGAATACTATTGCACTTCGATTAGAATTATAACGTTGTTAAAAGAAATTTGTAATTTGCTTATTGCTCAAGTAAGTAACTTCAGTTTGCTTGACAATTTTACACACTTTCTTTGTACGTCGAATTATATCATTGATAAATCACGAAAAATTGTTTGGTATTCCAGAAAATATTGCTGTTCTATTGAAATTTCATCTGCAACAGTTAAAATACTAATTTATGCATAAAAATTATTCTAACGGTGAAAAAATAAATATTTTTTACTTTTGATTAAACTATCGGCCTTTGGGAAGGTTAATATATTTTACTTGAACGTTTATTTAATAAAATCGTAGCGATAGCTATAAAAATGATTTCGACAAGAATGATTTATTTGCTTATTTATTATTTATATTCGGTGGTTAAAATTAACGTTGTCCGCGGTTTAACCTTAGGCTGAATTTTTTATTTCGATAGCGAGACAGTAATTAATTTGTAAAAATTTTACTAATTTTAAAATACACTTTACTTTAATTAACCAGGCTAAACGATATCTCGATCCGTCGTCCATATTTCAGAGTGATGTTGATGAAGCTCAACAACGTATTCAATTATGTTTAAATACGTTCGAAACATTTAGGTTAGGCGAATTTTTATTTACGTAGATTAATTTTAAAAAATGTTACCGGATCGTGATCGCCAATTTATTTAAATAATTAATTATAAATCGATTTGTCGTATATAAATAAAAAATAACTATTTTGATTTTTTACGTTTCTCGATGCTTAATAGATAACGTCTTCTGTACTAAATTCCATCGTGTTGTCGACTAATTTATAAGGTATTTAATTTTTAGAATATGACGTCGTAGTCAATTTATTGAATATTCGGCTACGTTATTATGCTTCTGTTATGCGAGTATTTGAACTGATCTATTCCGTCGTCGTGGACTTGAATTTATAAAATTTTAATTAATTATCATTTCTTAAAAATCCAGGTCGCCAATCTATAATATATATATTTTTTTTTCTATCTCCTAATCTAGAACTAACGTGTCTAACCTGTCATCTACCAGATATAATGAATGTGAAACAAAACATTTTTTAGAAGGAGTCGGTCGAGAGACAGAATTCCCAAGTTGTGAATGATGGCAGCCTGAAAGCATTATCTGAAGTCGGTAATACGTTTTCTCTTCAGCCTTCTAATCGCCGATTGAACTTGCAAACTTATTACCAGCGGGTTTTCGTGATATCTCGCCAGGTAATTGCGAGCAGCTCGTTGGATTACTTGTTCCACATATTGTATCTGAAGATCTTTAAGCAATGTGTCGTTAGTGACATACCATGGAGCGCCAGCTATCCTCCTAGGTATCTAACAGAAGAGTTTGAGGTATTGTTGTTCAACTTATTGAAACTTGATATTTTTTGCGTCCAATTTTTCTTTTAGTAAGTAATACATGTTTACATTTATCTTCGTTAATTTTCTATTTTCCAAATGCTGAAGTCTGGTTTAGCGCAACCTGAAGATGTCGAGTGGACGCACTAGGACACTCGTGTGAAGCTAGTATTACCGTATCATCAGCGAAGGTTGCTATAAATGTATTTTCTGGAATATCTCTCGTAAATATTGAGCACAGGAGTGGCCCCAGGGTACTGCCCTGAGGTATTCCCAGGCTGAATTTTATTGCGAAATGATTGGAAATTATTAATTATTACTTGAAAATATCATGATTTCAAAATATTATAATATTCCGATGGCAAGATTTGTTTGCATTTATAGAGAAGGCCTGTTGAGTGTCTAATGCGGAATCCCAATTTATGATTCGGTATTGCCCTCTCTTGATCAATAATCTTCTGGAGCCTTTTTTGTACTAATTTTTCATTAAAAAACACTGGAAGGTGAGAGATGGGTCGATAAGATGTAATATTTTCTGGAGGTTTACCTGGTTTTAATATCATTTTAATATTAGCAAATTTCCGTAGTATCGGAACATACTGAAGTCTTAGCATTGCATTATAAACGTATGCCAGAAATACTAGAGATTTTCTTCGAAGTTGCTTAAGGATGTTTCTAGTAATTAGATCATACCACGGTGCTTTTTTTATTATTCGTTTTTTTTCCATTTTGGCTACTATCTCCATCGGATAAAATGGTTTTATCTGTCTATGCATGGTTGCTGAGGAATGTTTGAGATAACCACGAACTTTAGTTGCAAGATGTGACGCGATTGTGACTATCGAATTTAATTTTTAGAATAAAATACTTCGTCGTTCAAAACCTAAATTAATACTTTCACTAGTTTTCTTTAGTAATGCGCTCCGCTATTCTGCTACAAATTAATGTACGATGGAAGAAATTTTTGTAAATCTTTTAATTATTATTGATCTTCGTTACGTATTAATTGGGAATTTGTAAGATATGATATGCTGTATGTATATATGTAAGTTTTTAAATTGGAATTAAAAAATATATTTGAATTTGAATAATTGACACGCACATAATTATGAAATCACGAACAAAGAAATTATATAAATTAGTATGTAAATATAGGTCGGACCGATATAACCAAACAACACAAATAAATTAAAAAACATGCTAAGTACGTATATGCGTAGGAATCATATGAATAATAAAAAAATTACTGGACAGTAGACCGCCGATGTTTTGACCGCGTCCGATAATCGTAGGTAAATGTGAGCGATCTATATTGCTTCTGTAACGAGGGTGTATTTCAAAGAGAGATAATACGCCAACGAATACGATTTATTTCGAAATACTAATTGACTAGTATTAGTATTATTATTAATATTATTTATAGAAAATTAATTTACATGTTAATGTTATGTTCTTTTACGCGTTAATGACTAGATTACTATTGTACGTAACAACGCAACGAATATTTTAATACTTATGACCCTATTTTGAATTTACAATATATATATATTGTAACGACCTGGCCGACATATATACATATACACACGTAGGGGTGCTAATTTATGTGACGACCCGTACGATAATTATATATACATACACATATCTACCGATCGTTAACACATATATATATTTACGTTATATACTTAAATATTAAAATATAAATATTAAACATATAACGTTACCGACTTTCTGATTTTGAGGTATGTCCGGGATGCCACATGGGAAAGGCCCATGACCGATTATTAAATAAATTAAATAAAAAAAACGAATGAAATAATGCACGTTTATTTTCGATAAAATTTATTTTAATTTTTTTTTTTTATTTTGTTTTCCGCGTAAAAATTATAAACACTTATTTTTTATAATAACGAAACTTTTCCTTAATCTGGATGGCTAGGCTTCGCGATTGAAGTCCCCACGGTCCATCCTAACTTCTTCGACCGACGAACGATCCGACTTAACCTGTCTCTTACCTCGACTTGAACATTGACTAAACTGACTAAAACTGACTGACTAAATTCAACTGACGAAAACTGGCGAAACTGGCGAACTAAACTCCGACAAAACTCGTCTTTTTATTTTTTTTTTACTCTCCAGGATTCCGGAGGCAACACAGGTATTTTATCGTTATTATACTTATTATTTCTTTTACTTTTGACGAAATGCCGGTTTCTTTACATTTATATTTTCTCTTTTCTACATCTTTTTCTCTTCCATAATGGTTTTTTGTCTATTTTCGACGAAAATAGTTGAACCAAGGATTCCATTGTCCCTTATATTTTAAGGTTATATACTTATACATATATATATATATAGTCTTATACATAGTTATTAGTACGGCAGCCAGCATCAGGTAACATAATATACATATACACATATACTCAACATACTTGTTTTTCTAGGAATTCTATATTAGAAATTTCCTAAATTGACTGTTTTCGGCGGAACTCTCCGATTTCTCTTTTGGGATAGCCAATCAGAAAATTCGGAGCTGTTTCTTTTAAATGCCGACTGAGCCCATTTTATGAGGTATATTTACTCTTTTTGTCTGCTCTTGCCATGTCAATTCTTAATTTATTATATATATAACCTTTCAGTATTTTTTCTATACTAACTTTGATGAATCTTTTACAATTCTAATCTTACTGGCGCCAGTGTGCTTTCCCCAATACATATATCTATACCTATATCAATCTAGCTCCATTCTATTTCTTTTTTATATTTCCTTTTTTCTATCTTTTCTTTGGGAAAGTCACGTTCGCGACGCCGACCGGATGTACGTACACATATACGTATACATATACTATTTCTTTTCTCGTAATTCACCTTCACGTACATTATTTACTTCCAAATATACATTTTAATTCTAATTTTAATTTATCACTTTTAATCACTCACTAACACAAGTAATGCATGGTTGTTACAATATATTATATATATATATATTATCTTTTTTACATACTAACTGTCGTCGACATATCTTTACTTATGATCTGGGTTTCGTTCGTAAAATTCCCCATAGTCGATGTATGTAGTATTGTAATATACAAATGGTCTTATAATTTATCCATAGACTACAGATATCGGTACGAATATATTTCTCTCTCGATTTTGTCGCGAAATTTTATTATTCTTAATTTTGTTGTTATATCTTATTTATTTAAGTTACCGACGTACCCCTCCGCTCTAAGAATACAATAACATATATTTTATATATATATATATATATATATATATATATATATATATATATATAATATATATATATATATATATATATATATATATATATATATATATATATATAACAAGATTCCTCGTATATACTATTATTAATATTATTATTTATTTAAAAAAAAATAAAGTATTTATAAAGAAAAATTTTATTTTATATTTAAAAAATAATTAATATATATTTATTAATGAATTAGTTATAAAAAATAATAATTTAATTTACTTGAAAATAATAAATAAACTAACCCGACCGGATTTGTAATTACTGCCTGGCTATCCTTCTTCATTAAATCGTAACTGTTTTGATCAAGTAAACTAACGACTGAACTTTGTCACTGAAAAAACTAGAACTCTCTTGAAAATGAACAACCATCCCTTTTTTATACATTTTTCTTCATTATTGGCTAGATTTATTTGGTCAAACTAATTTACTATTTTTTCTTCCATTGACTAACTGAAATTAATTTTAACTATTTTATAATAATAGTTTATCTACTACAAATCCGGTTTGGTTATATTATAATAATTTTAATATATTTTACTTTAATTAAATAAATAATTATATATATATTTTGTTTTATTATATTAATTAAATTAAATATTAGTTTTCCACCTTCAATATAATAAATTTAGATTTATTATAACGTGAACATACGATGATCGTCGTAATATATATATATTTCTCGAAATAGTTTTTATCGTAATGAAATGTTTAACTGTGCAAACAGGAATATATTTACAGAGTATTCGGACAAAATTGATACGTATTTTAAAGACGATAAACCTCCGATATTGTGGACTTTTGATTCGCGTATCGTATTTAAACGATTGCAAATATTTACAGATCGTCTGCTTACTATTCAGGTAGATATTTTTTGGTATCGTCAATTTCGCAATAAGTAATAATCTCTGCGCTATTTATCTATTTAAAATACGATCGCGACATAATGTTCCGGGATTTCATTTAGAGACGATTAAGTACAGTATATGTGATATCGTTGCGACCAGGAAAAAATTTATTAAAAAAAAAACCAGCTCATTGAAAGATTTTCGCCATTTAAACCTTTCGTGCACTGTAATTTGTCCAAACATAGGCTGACGAGAATCTGTATCAACTTTAGTTCTTTCAGTGCTGGAAATGGCATTTCTTCTGGAGCAATACCGAACGATTATGATAATTCAGTCTTTGTAGGTCTAAGACAACCTGTTATAATCCGGCAATAACTAAGTTAGGATATAATTTTTTTATTTTTAATATTATTTTCCGATTATTTGGCATTTCAAAAATTAACGATAATTTTTGTAAATGATTTTTCAACATTTCGCGATGTTATTAATTTCGACGTAAAAATGTTGTTTTTCGTAATACAAATAATCTGTATTTCCAATAAGAAATACGTCGTTATATGAATTTGAAAAAAATACACGACTTTTAACTATTCATTCGTCTCTTACGTGTATAGTGGATATTCGATACTGTGAAAGAATTTGCGAAATTGGAAAGAATCGAAATAGGCGGATTAAAAGGTAGAATATTGAGTAGTCGAATAAATCGCATTCATAAGGAATTTATCGAAAATTTCACCTTGTTTTCCATGAAAAATTACGACGTTCTAAATCCGGAGGATACGAATTTATTAGAAGATTGCCAAACATTTCGGCAGATAGTTAACGAATTGGATCGTAGACTGGCTACGATATTATGTCAAGCGTTCGATGAATGTAGTAATACCGAATCCGTGTTTAAGGTTAGTATTTTTGAAACGATTCTTCGAAAATTTTATATAGACCTATCCGATGTAGTAATACGATAATCGCATTATGTTATATTGTGATATTATTACGAGTTACTAATATTTATTTATTTATTTATTACACAACCGCGATGCCAATTTCGCTTAGTCACGATATTCGTGGAGTACAATACTAAATATAGACTAATATTATTTCTAACACGCTTTCTCGTAGCACAATTCTCATAATTAACGAACGACTTATTAGATAAATTTAAACCGTTCGCACCGTTAATAATTAATTCATTATCAATAAGATAGCCGTTTAACTAATATTTTAAAGACGCATCAATAGTATAAGTGCATTCAAACAAGACATGACAAACTGTATCGGGAACGTCTAATGTGCAGAATTTACAAATACTCGAAGACGTAATTTTAAAATGCTCCAGATATGTTCCGAAGCTACCGTCAGTTAAGACTTGACTAATAATAATTTTAATCTACCATTACCCTGACTGTTCCACCTGACTTGCCATATATTTAAAATTATTGTTGCAATGAAACGTTTAAAATTCGTAATATTAACAGTATTATCATATTTTAAATTTACATTAAATTTTTCGTTAAATCTCGAATGCAATAGTGAATTATAAACGATAATCTGAACATTTTAAAACCAGATAATATTCGCAGCTTGATACATACTTAAATTAGCCGGTAATATTCCAATAACAACTGGAGCTGCCGCTGTCGAAACGGTTCTATATAGAGAACCAAAACATAGTAGTAATTTTCTTTGGGCTTTTAGAATTTTATTCGCGGCAGATAACTCTATTATTGAAATTAACACCGCCTATGTTATCGATAATAACGTATAAAATATTTTATTTACTTGATCGATTACTTAATCTATACGCTTATTAAATTTAAGTTTATAGTCTAAGATTACTCCTAAGTATTTAAAGTACTTAACAATAGGAATACATTTACAACAAGAGTAATTTACTTAAACTAAGCTTTTTTTTTATCTCGCTGGTTTGCTTATTTCTGCATATCATCATGGCTGTCTTATCAATTGAGAATTCAAGACCACATTGACGAAACAAATTTTCAAATATTTTACAAATAATTCTAACGTTATCAATTTCGCTAATGCTATGCAGGTTAACTACAGCGCACAAGTCATCGGCAAAGCTGACATGCGCTGTAATCATAACGCGTACAAAAAAATTCAATTTGCTTATGAATATACGAATACATTTCATAGTGTCGGTCCTAGAACGGAACCCCGTGGCACTCCGCAACAAATTACGCGCTTAATAACGTTGTTTTCGGATTTAATTACGGCAACTCTATTTGTTAAATAATTGCAAATTACTTTAACCAAATTAGAATTGACGTAAGTTTGTAATATTTGAACTGCGGGTTGTTACTAGTCATATAGATTAAAAAAGCAGATAACATTCTTTTACGTGTTTATCAGTGCGATTATAACCAGTAGTTAGTTGAATAAATACTCTGCAGTGTATTATACTCGTATATACGCAAACAAATGAAAATCCTTTGTACGCGATTTCTAATTACGGTGCGGAATTTGTCAGCTTTGCCGATGACTCGTTTTCTTATTGTTAAATTAAAAAACGATACAGATGTTGATAACGTTAGAGTTATTTGTAGAACTTTGGAAAAACGTTTTCGGCATTGTTGTCTAGAAATTTCAATTGAAAAAACCGAAATGATGGTGATTGGCAACAAGCAAACTACTGAAATGAAAAACAAATTTAGCATTTGTAAATTGTTACGTGATAAACCGATTGTGAAGAATTTTAAATATATGTTAGATCCATAAGCTTTGTAAACTACATAATTGATAAAGCAAACAAAATCTTGTACGTTATTAAATATTCAACCTAACTTAGGCGGTGTAAATTAGAATAATAACATATAACAGTGTTATTCGAGCAATTTTCAATTACTGCTCAAGTATTTATATTACAAATACAATCGATCCTTCGCTGAATTAAATTCTAAACATTCAGAGGAAGCTACTGTTAAATTTTGGCTCTTTGTATAGAACTGTGTCGACGGCTGCCACTGGAGTTTTACCGTGACAAGCATATATGGAGCTGTGTTAGATGAGCGGCATTCGTGATAAATTTGGTACTCCGTTTGAAGCAGATATGAAGTTAGTACCACGAAAAATGCCAGTTAATGTTGCCGTACATAGTAATTCCTTGTAGATTTATCACGAAAGATGGAGACACGTATCAAACAGAAGCTCGAAAAAGAATTAGATACTTAAGTAAAACTCTCTGATAATATCTATGAGCTATGTATTTTATGATATTGCATTTTCAACTAATGTTTGTGGGCCATTTGATAAGCTGTTACAGAGAAACTTATATCAAATTATATTTTTTTTTTTGTATGGTTTATTTGGTATTATGGACAAATAATAATAATCGTTAATTTCTTTGCATCTTTCACATAGTTAATTGATATTGTCGGATCGGTAATGACGAGACCTCATGTTAAAGATGATCTGTTAAAAAAATACAATATTATTTTGGATATGCTTGAAATTGAATTAGACAATTGCGTGGTAAGTTAAATGATTTTAAAACTGTATATATATATATAATATTTGACGAATCTATCTCATAGTGGTTTGTCTACAATTGATTTTTTCTTTTTTCTTTCTTTAGAAGATATTTAATGAACAAATGAAAATAAAAGAAAACACTGGTCGCATACCAGTCGACAGGCATATGCCTCCATTAGCTGGTGCTTTATGTTGGTCTAATGCATTAAACCAGCGAATTACTGGTCCTATGGACAATTTTAAAACTCTTGACGAAACGTAAGTATTAATTTTTCACATTCTAGTTTAAATTGATGACATTTTATCTTCAAGGCAATTAGAATTAAAAAAAAAAATATATAATAAATAAAAATTTAAAATAAATTGTATAAATGAATGAATGAATCAAATAAAACAGAAACACTCTTTTTATTAAATTGTTCTATTCTTACAGTATCGGATTCGTTATATATACTTATACGCAGATAAATACAGTTCAATTTAAAAGTAATAAATCAGATTAATAATTCCTATGTAAGTTTTTATTAATGCGATAAATATAAATTGAAATTACTTTCCCTTAGTTTGGAACAATTTTAACCGCAAAATCTCGATCGAGTTTTTAACTTGATCACTTATATGGATTATAAATATCTTAACTGAATTTTTAATCTTATCATCCTTTAAAAAAAAAAAAACAGACGACGCACATTATGCCGCGTGTAGAAAGTTAATCTTTCGGATGTTTTACTGAATAAAAAATGTTGTAATTAATTCTATATCATTGCTCGAGTTTTTAATTTAAACATTTTTCAATTATATTTTTAACAAAAATTGAAAGTGAGTCTAATAGTTTTTAATATTATATATAAAATTTTCTTTTATAATATTACGAAATTTGGTTACATATTGTTAAGTTGACTTCTGGCATTAAAATATCATGGTCTTGGAATATTATAATTTCTTTATACATGAAACTTCAATAGGAGAACATTTTTTGTTATTATTTTTGTTGCTGGTAGATTAACTAGCAGTTTTCAAGGTGTGGAAATAATAAAACGCTATAATCAATTAATGGAATCGTTGGCTGCATTTGAAAAAGACTTACAGGAGAAATGGATTAATGAAGTTCCAGCGCAATGTGAAAATAATTTAAATTTGCCATTATTGCGAAGAGATGAAAATAAAAATCTTTGCCTCAATTTTCATCGTGAAGTATGTAATTACGTAATTTTGATGATTTACGTTTCTTTAGATTTATTACGTTAATAAATTACATAAAATTGTCACGGACAATTGGGATTTTTATTATAAGACATATTTAAAAAAAGTAATTTTATAAGATACGTAAGAGAGAAAAATTACTGTAATTGTAGTTATGCGGTGAATTATAAAAATAATTCATTTTTGTTGAACTTTTTCATATATTTTTGTCTGGAATTTGAAACTATTTTTGTATTATTTACAAAGTTGCCGAAGTACTTATATTCTGAAACATTAGAACTATTCCTTTTATATTCCCGTAAATTTAGATCTAAGGTATCATGTCTATGAAACCGAGTGACGTACGACATCTTTATTTCTACTAGCAGCAATCTATTATGTTTCTGAACACAGTGATCTTGCAGGCAGCGATCATCGGCCGATTTTATAAATTTTCTTAAAAACATTCCAATAATGCAACCACCTCCAAGATGGAATTTTAAGAAAGCCAACTGGCAAAAGTATCAAAATGACACAAATCAAATAATAGTTCACTTTGCAATAGAGGATGTTAATTTAATTACCTCAAATTTCTCAACGGATATATTAGAAGCTACAAAAACTCAATACCAGAGAAAACTTACTTCATTAGGAACAAAATTAACCCTTGGTGGAACTGTGATTGTAAAATAGCCCTGCGAAATCGACTGAAAGCCATAAAAAAACTAAAAAACAGTCCGACACTTGGAAATCATATTATCAAAATCTAAGTTTATATTCAAACAGGCAAAACGGAAATCATGGAATGAATTTACATTTATAAATTCTACAACCTCGACTACAACAATATGGAATAAAATTCGCATGATGAATGGTAGACCACAAAATAGATTTTACAGTATTCTAATTAAAAATAAAATATATAATAACCCGCTCATGTTGGCAGAAGCATTTGCAAATTATTTAGCACAGATATCAAGTAATTGTCATTTATCGAATGAAGAGTTACAACGTCGGCTAGAACACGAATATTCTGTGCAAAGCAGAAAGGAGCAGGTAGTACTGTCCCATATCCGTATTGGCCACACGGCACTAACTCATGGTCATATTTTAAATAAAACAAATCCACCTTTGGTGTGATCATTGCGTCCGGATGCCCTTAACACTCCAACACTTATTTTTTGATTGCCCACAATATTCTGTATACCGTCCCCAAAACTTCAGTTTCTTCAAACTGTAAATATGATCAATCTCATCTAACTCATATTCGCTTTCGGGTGATTTTGGCCATACTACTAGCAGTAGGCGATTTGGGTAGTTATTTTGTTTCCTGCGTTGTATGTTTAATATATTCAACATTTTCCGTTACTAAATATTGACTTACATAGTATTGTATCAATATTATTTCTGTGAATTCTTAGACGTGATTAGCATAGTTCACAGTAATGGACCGATTATGTTCACTAAATATAAAATATCGTCTATTGATTACTACGCAGTACACATGTATTTTACAAATTCTAACAATTAACATCATTATATTTACTTTCGAATCTTCTGTTTCAGTTAACCGCAATTTTGGCAGAAGTACGATATCTAAAATTATTCAGAAAGAATGATATATTGCCCGAAGCAGCGTTAATGTTGTATGAAAGAAGCGAACTATTCAGAACATACACATTGCGTTTAAATGAAATGATTAACAAGTAAGCAAATGTTTTCATAATAAAAAATATGGACGAACGTTAATTTGATTACCTTCAAAACGTTTGAAATAATACAACATTCAACATAATTATCTGGCTAGTACATTTTTGAATATAGTTTTATACGTTCGTTGTAGTATATTTTGCAAATATATTGTTAAATGTTTTGTGTTAAATATGCATTCGCGAAATAAGTGAGAGCTACTTACAACATGTGAAAAAGAATTTATAAGAATGGCTTAAATTATTTAAAATTTATAGAGAAAATTGTAGTTTAGACGGCTATGTTGAAAATCGGCGATTTGTTTTTCAAAAATCACATTTTAATAAAAGTGACCAGTAATGAGGTTTTTTTTTTTTGTGGAAACTACAGTTTCACGGGAAAATTAAAATTTTGAAAAACGAGATCTTCTGGATGTTTCGACACTGCCGTTATCTATGGAATCTATGGAAACAGTACAAATCATACTTCCGATAATAAGCAGTAGCGTCGATTCCTACAATGATTTCTGAAATATAAATTAATTATAATCGTGAACGCTTTAGTCCTCGATGATTCGAATCAAGAAAAATTCGTTGAATTAGCTAGCAGACTTTCACTACTAACTATTTTTATCAAAAAGTTCTTTTTGTCGATTTTTAACAGGCTGGTGCACTATTCTCATTTTTTCATTAATCATACTTCTAACAAACCCAACCTAACAAAATTAACAAGCGAGCTTGTACATGTACTAAGTTGTTAAAAACGATTTATTAATGATACACATATTTTAAGCAAATAAATTAATAAATAAATTTTAAAATAACTAAAGTAATATATAAATTTTAAAATAACTAAAATAATAAATAACAATGGAAAAATTAGACCATGGAGAATAAAACAACAACCATAAAGACAACAATGAAGGAATTTAACGATCTCACCCATTGAGAAATCAAAATACATAACTACTTAAACAAAACAAAAAATTTAAATAATAATAAATTTTTGAATAAAACAACTGTAAAATAATATAATTATTTATTATTCTAAAAAATTATTCACAAATAATTTTTAAAATACATGATTTTATTTATTATTATATATACTAATATATAAAACTAAAGTGTCTGTCTGTTATTTGCGAATATTTTCATTATAATCACTGCATTGCGCTATTTTTATCACACATAAAATATATTTTTTTAAAATGTTTGTTTCTCTTTCTGTCTGCTGTTCCAATTTAACTCAAAAACTATTAAAGCAATAATGATGAAATTCGCACAGTTTATATCATATATTATCAGATTCGTTCTAAGCTTTGTTTCACATTGATATCAGAAATAGGAGAGAAATTATAATAAAGTTTTAAAAAGTAGTACACAGCAATATCTCTGTCAAATCGTTTAAAATTTAACACTTTTTACGGTTCGAATGTACCTTCACTACCAACATCCGCTAGCTGTGAAAACCCATTTTGTGGTAACTTCTAAATAATCTAATCGACACTACCCCTAGCGTTTCTACGAAGAAACTCCGATCTATTTCATGTAAAACTTGAAAAGGCCAATTTAAAAGTAACTTTTCAATAGTTTTCAAAAAATAAATCACTTTTCCGATGGTCGTCTAAACTGCAATCCAGCCCGACCTCCGTATATTTCATAATATAATACAGACAACGTTATTTCCATCAAGAGAGTTAAAGTTGAATCAATAATTTGTAGCCAGTTATAATTAGAAACTGTTGAAGTATAATTGAAAATTTAAGTTTTGTAATAAAAAAAAAATATATTATTTAATTAACAACTTTTAAAAGCAACTTTGAGGGTAGTCATTATAGTATAACGTAAATACATATTAAAATAAATAAAATGATAACAACATATAAAATAGAGTAACATCTGAAATTATCTCAGTCATTTAAGTTGTGTGGATGGTAAAACTATTTAAGTTTATACCCGCTTATTCAAATGTATCCACTTGTAAAATAATGTTTAAATTTTTATTTTTTTCTTTTATCGTCGTTCAAGCTACAATAAGGTATGGATCAACTGTCGGGATGTAGAATTCGAATTGGTGAAACATGAATTAAATGAAATAGATAATTTGTTATCCAAAGGGGAACACACATTAACGTGGAATTCAAATGGTAAGTTTTATGTGAATCCAAACTGTGTTTCTTCTTAAGCAGGACAATTATTTATAAAATTAATTTTCACGTATTCTGTATACTAATATTTATACATATCTCTTTTTTTTTTTAAGATCTTATGCCATACATAGAAAATTTACGCATTTTGGTGTACAATTTACAACAACGACTGCAGAAGTCGCAAATGAATGTAGAAAAAGTTAAGGAGACGTTATATAGTTGGTGTAATCAACCGATTATCGACAGAAAAGATAGCAAAAACGATTGCATGTTAGACGTTGAAACTAAAGAAGATAAGTTTAAAAAGAGGTGAGTTGTTATCACGCGTATTCATTTTATCTAAGGAATCAAAAACAAATGTGATGCATATAATTCAAATTAAAAATGACAAGGCAGGATTTATACAGTGATCGACATATTTTCCAGGACACCCTTAAGTGTTTTACTATCTTAAATCTTTAAAATATCGATTATACAGAGGGCTCTCATAAAGAAAAAACCACTATATCTGCTATTGGTTTTCTACTCCTGCTGAGGTTAAAATTTATAAATTGCTGCATTATAGCAGTACTTTTGCATGAAATTAAAGTATTGTGTTGAAAGATAGTTCGTTTGGATATTTGTAAGTTACAGATATGCCAATCTTAAAAGATTATTAAGAATTTAATGGATTCAAATTTTGTCGAATATGAAATATGTGATGTAGGTAGGAAAGTTTAAAATATTAAAACGAGAAAAATTATATATCCAGGCCAAATTTTGGGTGGGACAAAGTATGACATTCCAAATTTTGTCGGAAATGTAAGCTATTGTATCATTTCGGAATAAATTGAAATAGATAATTGTGCTGTTTAAATTTTTTATTTTAAATTTGAAAATATTTTTATTAGAATCATTCTTTAATTACACATTTTAGTAAATGTTCTATTTTTCGGCGAAAATATGTTCTAAAGAATTATGTTATCTTGAACATTATTTTACTCTTAGGTATTAATTTTATCATCGATGAAACAGATTACAGTGTGGCATTATAAATGATATGCATGAAATATTTATTGAACTTTTGTATGTACACTGTTTATATTCTGCACAGTTATATAATTTTAGATATAGTCAGGTAATCAATACGGGTGAATGTGTCCAAAAAATTGTGGAAGAAAATTGTGTCATATTTGGGATGCAAAATAGCAAAAATATGTCTGCATGGTTAAATTACGAAACCTACATCGATTCAATTGTATCTGAGGCAATAATTGTCTCTGTTGGTTGCAGGTATAAAATAAATTATATACAATTTGGCAAAAAATTTTTCATGGGATTATTATTTGTAATTTTTATAAAGGAACATTGTCGAATCATATTACAATTTAAATTATTATTTTTCGCTTGGAACAATTTAATTAAGTATAAATATCCAACAATTTGAAATTATCTTAAATGTGTAGAATACAATTAAACGTTCTGTGGATCGCACCCCGTAAATATTTATTTAATTAGTAATTTTTTGTATTTTTTTTTTTTTTTTAAATTGTATATTTGTATAATCAGTGATACATGAAAATACAACGACATACAATGAAAATATAAACACATAAACATTTGTAAACACTCATACTCTCACATAATTATTTATAATATACATATTTTTTTATATGTTCCGTCAAGCTTCCGCTTGCCGACAGATATTTAAACTATATGAATATACATTATTTTACTAATTATAATGCTATATCAAGAATTTTTAATCCACATATATACGCATATACACCAAAATTCTCAATCATATCTCATTTACATACACATCCTCTCTCTCACTTACTCTCACACACTCCTGGAGTTTTTCCTTTTTTACAATTTACATCAGGTAGTAGTAGAAGGCGTTGTTATAGTTACTCCTTTTATATCCCGCATCTCCTATTACATATACATTCTTTATTATTATTCTTTTTTTCTTAGTTATTGGTCATTATAATAATTATTATAATCATTATTATTATTTATAAACGTTATTATACTTTTTATATTCTCTTTATGTTGCATCCAACGTTTCAGTCCTTCCTTCAGTTTGCCTAATCTTTTTTCTTCTATTATGCTTTCCGGTATCGTGTTTAGCAATTTTGTAATTATATATTTATCCAGTTGTTCACCATATTTTGTTCTCCCCACAGTCAATCTATATTTCTGAGTCTTCCTTAGTTCATATTTTGTACAAGTATTTTCTTCCAGTTTTACATTATTTTTTTTTACTAAATAATCCCAGGCCTTTATAAAGACCAGTTACATGCAATACATTGTGTTCTTGTAAGAGTTCATTCAATTTATTCCCCTCAGTTTTACTTCTGCGTTTACCTATTAATTCCAAGCTTCTTCTTTGTAGTCGATTTAATTTTTCTATATAGGATTTCGATGCTAATCTCCAAGCTTGTATCCCATATCTTAATCTGGAGTCTATTAGTGAAAAATATACCATTCTCATTGCTTCCTGACTTACATAATTTCTTAGTGTGTAAAGTGTTGGTATTACTGATCGTAGTCTCTTTTCTATATTTTCTATCTGTATATTCCATCTCAGATGATTGTCAATTATTATTCCTAAGTATCTGTGCTCACTTACTAATTCTATTCTATTACAACCTTTATTTATGCATCCCATGTTTCCAATCATATAATGAGCACATTCATTTGTATGCATCATTATTTTTGGCTTATAAAGTTCTAAATCCCCCATTGGTTTTAGCAACATACATTTCGTTTTTCGAGTACTAACTATAAGATTATGGTCATGTGCCCATTTACTTATTTCCATCAGATATCGATTCATATATCTTTCTGCTACTTTTGAATTCTTATGTATTGTCATAATTGCAATATCATCTGCAAAAGCAAACACCTTGCCATAGTTTATTGTTTTCTGTAATCCATTTGTATATATAATATATAGTAAACGTGCTAGATTACTTCCTTGTGGAATTCCAATATCCATTTGTATAAACTCACACAGTATGTTATTTATACTCACCACTGTTTTCCTTCCACTTAGGTAACTTTCAAACCATTTCTTAGTTTTATTTTTTATTCCTATTTCCTCTAGTTTGTGCAGCAGTTTATCATCGTTGACAGTATCAAAGGCTTTTGTAAAATCAATAAAAGTCACTAGTACTCTATTTCCCTTTTCAAAATTTATTCTTACTTCCTCAACAAATTCACCTAGTGCTATTGAAGTTGACTTATTTTTTTGAAAACCATACTGTTCCTTGTCAATAATATTATTGTCTTCTAAATATCGAAGTAGTTGCTGTGCAATATATTTTTCCATTATTTTAGCTATGACTGTGTTTATAACAATTGGTCTATAGTTTGCATACTCTTTATGATTTCCCCCTTTATAAATAGACCTGATTAATGATATTTTAAGGCCTAATGGTATTTCCCTATTTTCTAATGTCTGATATATTATCCTAGTAATTATAGTGATAATTTTACCTTTAATATTTTTCATATCTTTAACTCGAATTCCATCATAACCATGTGCCTTTTGCACTACTAGTCCCTCTATTATCTTGTCAACTTTTTCATTTATAACTTTAGGTATGTGCATATTTACCTACTCCAATTCATTCTTGTTTTTTATTAATTGCCTATCACACTTATGTTCTAGTATCTTTACTGAATTTTTAAATTCATAACCAAACTTCCTTATTACTTCACTTATTTTATTATTTTCAGCTAGATATTTCATTACAATTTCGTCTATACTCAATGCTTTCTCTTTCCCTATAATATTATTTATGTTCTTCCATGTTTTCCTGATATCCCCCTTAGCTTGTTGGAAACATTTTTTAACAAATTCATCTTTTTGTATTTTTATCATCTTGTTTACTTTATTTCTTAACATTATGCACTGTTTCCTTATTGGTTGATTAAATATATCTTTTTTACTTTTCTTGTACATTTTGTCACGCTCTTCTATACTATTCAATATTTCTTTAGTCATCCATTGTTTTATACCCCTTATATTTCTTTTTCTTTATCTTCAAGCAACAATCATTATATGCTAGCTGAAATATTTCCTTTATCCTATTATATATCCTAGTTGGTTCTTCACTATTCGCTATACTCACCCAGTCTATATTGTTTAATTTGTATAGTAATTTATTTTCATTTAGCTTTTTATCTTTAATTTGTGGAGTCAATTTTCCTAATATATTTTTATTTATATGTACTTCGCAGCAAATTATATTATGATCAGATATCTTTATCCCCGTGTTTACATGCTTAAAGTCCATACTTTTATAACTTTGTTTAGTGTATACATGATCTATTGTAGTTTGCGTGAATATATTACCTTTCCATTCCTCTCTAGTGTAGCCCACCATAGTACTCATATATCCCATTTCTGCCATGGTCATTTCATAGCGGATTGTATTTGGGTTTTTGTTCGCAGTATTAATATTTCTATCCCCTATATATATTACGGTTTTTTTACTTAATTCTTGCTGATTTATCAGATATATTTCATTCATATATTCTTTCAAATTTTTTGATGAATGGTCCATATATAAATTTTATTTTTATTAATTCGAAGTTCTGTTAATAAACATTCAGCATTCACCATATTCTTCACCCTCACTTCCGTTTCAACATTCAACTCACGGTTTATAAACATTACTATACCACGTTTATTATATTTCCCATCAAGATTATGTATCCTATCAAATCCTTCTATTGTATAATTCTTTATTTCATATTGTGATACATTCACCCCCGCTATTATGAATATATCCACATTCATTAGTTCACATTGTATTAGAACTTCACCCCACTTTTTTCGTAAAGATCTTATATTAACATATGCAATATTAAATTGTTGTTTTATTTTTGTAGTTTAGATTAGATTATTTTTTTTACACATTCATTCACCATTCATACTAATTATTACTGTAATTATATATAATGTAATCCCTACTTATTTAATATACTTATCAACATCTTCCTCCGTAATTATGCGACACGAACGTGATCCAACTTCTTTTCTCACGAGTAGCTTTCTCCTCTTAAACCAAACGTATCGAAATCCTGCTTCTCCGGCTTTGATTTTAGCTTTCCACATCAATGCTTTATTAATGCCTCGTTAATATATATTTTCGTATTATCTTTGCTATCGTTTACGATTTCATTATTTGTTATTTTCTCTTTCGAGTCATTTCATCCGCTTTCTTTCGATTGATTTTCAATATAATCGGCCTGACTTTATTCTTATTTCCTCGGATTCTATGAACTGCCTGAACATCGTTCCTTTCAATTTTAACGTCCATTTTTTCACATATTTTAATGACCACGTCTTCAAGCACTTCATTTTCCTGCTCCTGCACACCATAAATTTCTACTGTGTCACGACGACTATATTGTTCCATTTCAATTATTCTCACATTCATTTGTTCTATAATAACATCTTTTTCCTTACCTCGTTGCATAATAATATCCATCTTCTTTTTTAATTGCTCATTTTCGTTTTTAAGTAGCTGATATTCACTTTTCATTTCGGAACGAAGATCTTCCATTTTTCTTAATATTTCACGTAAGATATCAACATTTATCAACATTTATCTCATCTTCATCATCATCATCATCATCGTCGTCGATCTTATCGCGATTTTTTCCTCCACTATATTTGTGACAACGCCACGCATCCTTATCTTTCTTACTTCTCGTCCGATACGTCGACTGTGTTATAGTCGTACAGTCGAAGTGGTATTTTCTACTACAACCGGCTTTACATATAACGTATTGTCCGTCCTTCGGTAGTTGTTGTTTACATTCCGCGCACTGTTTATCCATCAAACACTACGATTAATAATATTAGATGCGATCGTTCAATTTTACGCCTAAAACTTTATCAATGTTAATTTAAACACTACTACTACTAAACTACTCCGCCCTAAAAATAACGATCAAAACGCGACTATTAAAACGCACAATATCACGTCCGACCATTACAATACATTCACAATTAACATTTTCCACTTACACATCGGCTTGACAATCTCAACTATTATTTCAATCTTCACTTTGTACTTTGTAACAATAATTTCATCTTTAACATTAAGATTTCTTTATTTCTTTCATTTTTTTTTTTTAAATAAAAAGTCACTTTCATTTTTCACATCCTCATTATGTTTATACCTCACATGTTACGTGTTAACACTTAATCAAATGTTACTATCTTCAATACAGATGCTACTAATCGTACTGTTATATTCATTTCTCACCTTATAAGATGTCTTTGAAACATTAAAAAGCATATTCCGGTGATCAATTAAAAAAGTAACTATTCTGTCTAATTCATTTGTATTTAACTGGTTTGAGCAATCGAAGTAAAAATTGTTATAACTATATAAGTTAGTAAAGTTCCAACAACGTGAAAGTTAAGTAAGGAACCTCGCCTAAGCGAGAAGATTGATAATGATTGACCCAATGTCCATCCAGAGTAAAAATTAAGTTTTACCTAAACTCATGCTGTTAATTTGTCCAAATTTAACGAAATAAGGATTCAAATCGTTCTTTTATTCGCTTTCTGTGTACTATGCGTGATAAAAAGTAATATTTATGTAAATTTAATTCGATGTTCGCGGTAATTTTATTGACGTTCAATTTAATTCTTTTTACATTTTTAAATAGTTTAGTATACGTTGCTGAACATATGAATCCTGAAAATCATCTACCTCCATTATTTGAAGTTCGGCTGGAACTGAAAGAACCGAATATGATTTTTGTACCGCTTCTTGATGAAACTGGGAACGATAGTTTTAAAAATTTAATTGTCAATATAATAGATGGAATAACACATGTGGCTAAATTGATGCCGAGAGTAGCCAGTGATGTAAATAAACGAGATTATTCAGTAAGTTTGATTCCATAATAATTGATTCGTATTTGCTAGATATGTGTGTAAAATTCAAACAAATTTTTTACACCTAAAAGTTTTAGCAATTAATTTTTAATACTGATTTTTTTTTAGTTATTGAACATTGTTTCATTTCTTTATGTTGCACGAAATGTGCATCACATTTTGTTAATTTAATTTATTAAAAATGTAATTTTATCATGTGGTTATGTTTTTCAGTATATTGTCGAAAATAACGAAGATATAAATAAGGTAAAAGATGAAATATTATGTAACGTAGCTGTAACAACAAAAGAGGTAAGTATTTTTTCTTGAGATAAGTAATGATGATACCAATACAGATGATTAATTTTATATATATATATATATTTTTATAAGTTAACTAAAACGGATAAAAGCATAATTTGATTTTTTTATTTTTATATACAAATTGCAATTAATGTTTTACTTAAAATTTGATTAAAAAAAACATGATTTTTAAAAAAGCAAGAATTGTTTATGATCATAACAATTAGGGCAGCGCAACGTATTAAAAATACTCTATTTTTCTAGTTTATTGCAAATTATCATCTGATTCATCTTCGGACGTATTTTCGATTGAAATCATTTCATTAACAGTTACGTATTCCAAAACAGATTTTTATGCAAACTTAAATACTAATTTTCAACTTTTATTATTTATAGACTCGTTTATTTCCATTTTTTAAATCAATATTTTTGAGTAAATTATATATTATTTTATTAGTAAAACAAAATTATTCTTTGTCAGATATATTCTCCGAGTACTACTTCTAAGAAATTTAAATTAAAAGTACTCATTTTCATATACATGTGTATAAAAAAAGCGTGGATAAATAATCGGAAGATGTATTAAAATGGTTAATCGGTTGGTGAACATTAGTTCATTTTACTATATTTAGGTGACTTACTGAGGAATTTATTGAGATGGAGGGTCAAGGTTATAATAATTCCTTAATTTAGCTGCCTTCCAGTATAGGTAGCTTATTCTCTCTTTTTAAGTGAACAAAAACGGTCAGATAATCACAGTCACATTTTTACCTAACGATTCTCTTCAATTTTTTCCTGCTTTCTGACTTATTCCGATTTTGTAATATTTTGTTTTGTAATTTATAGTTTATTATTTGTTTTAATTAATTTGGCTTGTGATTGAGATTAAGATCATTTTATAAATTCTTCAATTTTGGATATTACTTTCTTAATTCTTGTAAATTGTTAAACAGGCTTTTTATATATTTTTTAAAATTTTAATATTCTCAACGCATAACATTTTCTACATTGTATGTATAAAAACTATCATATCAATATGTATTTTTGCATGTGATCATGTACAAACATAGTGTTGTTCTCTTAACTATAGTTTAATAAATTATAATTTAGGTAGTACATTTTAGTTCTAAATTCGAATCCTACTCCTATTTATGGTTGGATGATCGAGAAATGTACATGCAACAGTTTCTAACATACGGAAGACAATTAACCGCAGAAGAATTTGATCGTATATTAATGGAGGATATTAATGCTCCTCAGGAAACTTCTCCTGGAATTAATCAGTTTAAAGAACAGGTTTGGCATTTATAATTTTTATTACTGCATAGGTTTCGTTAAATATGTTTCTTAATTATCGAAATGCAAAGAAATCCGATTTTGCTAAGTAGAATATCATTGCCATGGTCTGTTCTTGAATCTATACTTTGGAATGTATTATACTCTAAGGTTCACTTTATTTACAGCGAAATTATATTAGAATGAGCTGCTTGAATTGTTTTCATATGCTGATATGTACCCATGCTCTTCATTATTGCTAGGCTCCGATCTCAATTTGGTTGAAATAGTTTGTTTTATCTAGAGAAATTTATGAATCACTTGCGCGTGTATCTATCATCTTCTGCTACTTAAACTTTATTAAATTAATATCCACCTATACAACCAATCATATTAAAGTATCTGAGCTTATCCAAGTTGTTTTTTATTTTTCATATTTACTATATCAATTTTTTAAATGTCAAAATGGTTGTTAGTGCAAAATACAAAATTATATATGGTGCCAGTAACAATGATCAAGGTAACGTTGGTACTGAATAAGATATCAGCACAAGCGCTATTACATATAAAAACTGTCGGAAACAGGTTTATGTTGGCGCGCTATACATAATCTCCAATAGACTTAGTATATATGTCTACGTCAAGCTGTGATGAAGGAGAAATGGAAGAAATATATGAAAAATTAGAAGACTTATTAAAAAAAAATGCGTGCTAAAGACAATGTCATCTTAATAGGTGACTGGAACGCGTCAGAAGAGAGAATCATCGTCAAGTATGAATTAGGGACTAGGAATAGGGTGATCGCCTGATTAAATTTTGCAGTCAGAAGCAACTTTTAAGTGCAAATACTTACTACAATGCTCCAAAGGGCAGATAATACTCATGAAAATCCTCAGGAGATGAACATAGATACCAGATTGATTATATGTTGGTAAAACATATATATAGGAAACAGAGAAACACTAGCTTATCCAGTAGTAGACACAAACTCTGATCATAACTTAGTCGCGTTATGAAGGCAGTGCTCAAACTGATGAAAACCTTATCTAAAAAAAGTTCAAGAACACGCCTCGTGAGACAAATAAATCTAGGAGGTTCTAATATAAAATTAAAATAATTTATAAAATGTAATGACATAAACTTATCTTACATTTTTGTCCACGTTTTAAACTAAATAAAACTGGTTTAATGCGTTTAAGTTCTATTTAATTTTAAAAAGATGATAATCTATTGAATGTTCTTTATAACTAATGAAATTCTGTAAAATGTGGAAAAAACAACAGATAATCATAGAGTTAAAGAAGGAATAATATTTATAGCGGACAATTAAAGGATAGTTTATGGTGTGGATAGGGACGATAATAAAGGATCATTTTGCAAAAGAAGAAATTTGAAAATAACGACTGCTCGAACGACTTGTGTGGATGATAGTCCAAAATACGAAATGTAATAAAATCCCCTGCCGAGGAGAAACAACGATAACGAATATTTAATCCGAAAAATATACGCGAATTCAATAAATAAACATAAAAATCATTTAAAAAAAAAAGTGAAAAATATGATAACTATAATAAGTTTTTTAAAAAGTTTATTTTTATGTGAAAAGTTTAACCTTTTATTTTTTTTAACGAAATTTAAATTCTTATATATTTCGAACTTTTATTTACAGGTATCGCTAAGCCATTTAGGTGATCTTCACTCATTGAATTCCTCAAAACGTTTTTATTTTTTTTGAGAGTGTAAAAACATCGCTCTGCCACGGGAATTGACATTGGAGTAACTAGAATAATTGTAATTCATTTTGAAATATCCGAGACATCATATTAAATAACCGACAAAATTACTTCATGTTTAGTCTTTAACTTATTTTTTCTAACATGGGGAAAAATTGAATAACGGATTAAAAAGTTGACGTTGGAAATTGTTTAGAATAATTTGTAAAATTATCAGTGGAATTTAATAATGCTGCTTTGAAGTGACCCCAATAAGGCAGTCTGTCTTTTACTTGAAAAACTATGGTGACTCATACTTCTTTAGCGATAGCTGAATTTTTATTTTATTGATCCACTTTTCGTCGTTTATATTCATTATCGGTTATTTTGAATTCCGTTAGTATCGAATAGTGGATAACATTTTTTCAAAGTCTTCTTTATCTCCTAAAAGCTGACTGCTATGCTTATTTTTAGACAGAAATTTATTAAATAATACATCTACATGTGGCATAATTTTATGGAATAAGATAAGCCAAAATATAAAATTGTAAGATCCTTGTAAACTATACGGTTCCTTGCATGTAATATTTTTTTTTTTTTCTTTCTAGCTCTTTGAAACATTCTATTAATTTTTCTCGATTTTCGAAAACAATATTTACTGTACCTATATTGTAATTCCAATGTGTAGTGACAGTTGTAACATCTATATGAGTAGAATTTGAAAAAATGTTGTAGCGGACGAATTTGAGAAAATTTTTTTGAATTCTGGCTTGTTGCTTTTTGCATAACTAAATTCAGTTGGTACCCATAACAATGGTTAAAGTGAGCGTATTTATATTTTTGTTTTATCTTTGCGTGTACATCATTTATAGAGCCGCTCATTACATTTTCTCAATCATAAGTTTGAGCAATTAGCTTGAAATATGAGTCTCCAATTAATTTACCTAATTCAGTTTCTATGCATTACGTCAAGCCGTCAGTTGGAACTTATCAGTTATTTTTAAAAAACTCAAAAACCGTTCATATATATTTTGTTCGTTACACTGAATGCCTAATAATTCATTTTCCTGGATCTTTTTTTTTATACACTTGCAGCATACTTTCTAAGATATCATTTTGTATTATTTTAGATATAACTTTGAAAATAGTGGCATTATTTAAATGTTCATTTAAAATAGCATCTAATTCTGATGAAATGTCAATTAATTCCCTGAAAACTCCACGATTTTGAGAATCTTCAGATTCATCATATCCTCTTAGAACCAGTTCTATCGTACTACAAAACTTTATGCAGCTAGTTATTCTTTTTAATATATATACCTATCTTTAGCGACTTCCTCATTATATTTCATAATGTTTGATCTATAAGCAGAATCTAATTTTGAAAGACATTAAACCTAGTTCCATGCAACAATTTATTGTGCTTTTTTGCTATTTGATTTAAATGTGCTAGATCATAAAATCCTAATCGTGCCCGTCTCTTCCATCTTTGAAAAAAAAGTACACAAGGAAAATAGAACAAACGATTAATTATTTCACGTTCACATATCCATTGAAATGTAAAAGTGTTAGTGTTTGCTCTATAAACACCTTCTTACAAATTCTGGTCTGTAATGACTCGTAAAACGGATTCGGATTCGTTTTTTTACGAAATATTTATTCCATATTATTATTCAGTTTTATTTCGATTAATTGAAAGGTGTTAAAAGCGGATTTTGATCGTAGATGAAAAAATTTTATTTTCATTTTGCAGATAGATAATTTCGAAACAGTGTATTACGATGTTGACAAATTGGAATCTATTCACGTGTTCAATAATTGGTTTCGAATGGATGCACGGCCATTTAAACAAGAGTTGTTGAATATAATCTGTAAATGGAGTTACATGTTCAAACAACATCTCGTAAATCACGTTACTAGCAGGTGTATTTTCCTTGAAATAAGTAAATAATTATGTTTGCACCGATCGAACGGCTCGACATTAATTGTTATTGGTAATATAAAGCATAATTTAAACAGTGCGGATTGTAGTGATTATCTAAAAATAAACAACTAAAAAACAAAAAACCGATATCTAAAAAAACCGCAATCTATTATCAACTGGATATAAAGAAATAAAATATAAAAATATATACCTACAGTTTATAAAAATTAAAAAAAAAAAAAACGTGAAATAAATTATAAGAAAATACTTTAACTTAGATTGTTTTTTCTTGTTTTTCCTTTTATATTTCTTATAAATTGTATGTATTTTTATATTTTATTTTTTTATGTCTACTTAATAATGGAGCCGTAAAGCTTTGTAGTCCTTTTATGTATAAAAATTTAGTGATTTTAAGTATTTTTCTTTTATTTTTCACGTTTTAATATGAAAAGAACGTAATTCTGTTATTTTTATATATTAATATTGTATACACATTTTATTACGTTCGTTTTGTCGTACGACAGTATATCATTAAAATATTATAATTTAAGATACAGCTTTAATTTTGCTATATAAAAATGAAGTTAATGTTTTTTTGTTATATTTGATCAGATTTTTACCAAATTTCTATTTATTTACAGTTGCTTTCTATCAAAAATATTTATTTTTCATTAAAAAATTAAACATTAAATTGTGTTTCTTTTTATGTCTGCAACGCGCCTAAATATTACGACACCACGGTGTTATATTAACCGCTAAATTTCATTCTGTTTTACAATTTTGTATAAAACATAGTTTTCCTTTATCTCAACAACATCGCTGCAAAATTTAGTATTCAAACTCTAGCGTATTTACCGCAATAAAATTATTTCCATCAAAATGAAAAGACCCCAATTTGAATTATATTTAATGTTTCTTTAAATTTGAAATCTCGTATAATGAATCGAAAATAAATTTAAAAAACTCTAAAATCTCTACATATTTTTGAGTATTCATCATTCTCGGACAATCTCATCGATTGACTGTGATTATTTCCTATATTGAATCAGTTCACGCTCAAATATGCAGCTTGTATAAGTATTTATTAATAATGTTTGAATAATGAAATTGATATATATGTATATATATGTTATACAGTTTGATGGATTTGTCTGGTTTTATACAAGTAGCCGACGAAAATATGCTACGGCCTGTAGAAGAAGGTGATTATCAAGGTCTTGTAAACGTCATGGCTTATTTGATGAATGTGAAAGAACGTCAAGAAGTAACTGACGAAATGTTTGAACCGCTTCGCGATACTATACAACTATTGAAATCGTACGATCAGGATTTATCCGAAGAAGTTAACGTGTTATTACAGGTTATCTATTAACGACGTCACTTGAAGCGAGCTTCGTACAATCTATAATTTATTTTTATGTAAATGTATATTGAATTTTATTTGGCCACTATTGTACAATTTATATACAGCGGAACCGTGAGTAATGTCAAAGTGGCTACTTTATGACACATCGCTCATTGCTCAAAGAAGCATGAAGTTACAGGAAAGCTCGGACGCTGTTCTCTGGAAAGTAGGAGTGAATCCTGATAAATGCACCCATATCTCATTAACTAATAGAACTGATCATCATAATTATCTATCACCGGGTAAAAATATTATAACAAGAAGCATCAGACATCTAGGAGTACACTTCGATCGTACATTAAGCTGGAAAATATACATATACAAAAAACAAGAAAACAACTAGATATCAAATTAAGATTTACCGGCTAATATCATTCGAACCTTTCCTCGGCCGATAGAGTATTAATATATAATGCAGAAATAAAGTCAACATGGACTTACGCCGCGCCAATATAGAGATGTGTACGAACAGAAATATAATACAACGTTTTCGAAATAAAACTTTAAAGCTGATATACAAAATGCCGTGGTACGTTACTAATGAAGCTATTATCGCGGCCTGCATGGTCAACGATGCAATAGACTAGCCGGCTCGAAGTCGTGCAATGAGCTAACGTCACGCTAAAGACGATTGGAAATAACTAGAATTCGCGACCTAGTTTAAGAAATGAGCTGAATATATAAGTGGATGTATTCCCAATACAAGAGAAGACGTTGATACCCTTCATAGATAGTCTGTATGGATAGGAACGAATAGAAGTAGAAAAAAAATCAATAAATTCTTTTCATATTACAGGAATTGCCCGAACAATGGAGTAATACGAAAAAGATAGCGACGAATGTAAAACAGTTGGTAGCGCCGTTACAAGCGGCAGAAGTGCTTAATATTCGGAGAAAAATAACGGTTTTCGACAATCGTCAAATTCATTTCCGAGAAAGATTTCGTCGGGCTGAATTTTTAAGGTAAGTCCGGTTACGTGCGAATAACTTATTGACGCGAATGTTAATAAAAAGAAACGGTAAATCTAGACGACATATTTGTGTTTTTTTAAATTCCCTTTTGAATTTTATTTTTTAAAGGTATAATTGTAACGAACCGTACGAACTGCTTCAACGAACGCACAACGAAATTAGCCATTATGAGGAGGAAATGCAAAAAATTCAAGAATCGGCATCTTTATTCGAGGTTAATGTTCCCGAATTTAAACCATTGAAACAATGCAGGAAAGAGTTGCGATTGCTGAAGGTAATAATAAAAATTCGAGGGGAAATTTAAAAATCATCTTCGGTGTTTATGACTTTCTGTTTTGATGTCGCCGATTTATTTATTTTTTTTTCTTTAGCAATTATGGGATTATGTGAGACTTGTTCAAACAAATATCGACAGGTGGAAAATGACGCCTTGGAGGAAGGTAGACGTTGAATCGATGGATATTGAATGTAAAAAATTCGCGAAAGAAATTCGAGGTGAATTCGCAGAAATTACTTAACAACACATAACGTATTTAAAGAATTTCTTATTATAAATATCGCGTCGACTAAATTATTGAGTTCTTACTAAAAACAAAAGGTCGCATAATAATTTTATTTTTTCGTACGAACGTAATATTCCAATTTTCGGTTAGAAAAATGATTTTATTCAATGGTTATATTCAGTGGAATGCTTGTGGATAATTACTTTATTTATATATATCTAGCTCGTTAGGTTATTTAGTACCAATCCCGAGATACGTACTTCTAACCGGAACAGAGCCTAGTAACGAATAACGGAGTGCCCTGTAGAAATACTAGCTGTCAACAATCAAGTAGTCGCGGACTAAGAGCAACGACTGATATAAAAAGTCTTAACGATTATATTAGTGACAGGGAAGAATAAGGGATACAGGGTCATAAAATTGTGATTGTCTTTTAGCCCGCCTGATCAAGCTGTCGTTAAATTGCTACTTTCTCAATAACACTCGCTGCATTGAAATGAGATATTTTCCAAATTCAAAGACTAGGGTGCCACCCGAAATAGCGATATTTCCTTCCTGGTTCATTTCATAGCCTTTCCTTTTCCCATTTTCCTTTTTCCGTTCTCATTTTCCTCGTAATAAATCGCGTTGCACTCTCGAGGGCATTAGCTGCCTATAGGCTTATGTTCTAAGTAAAATTTTAAATCGTTAAAATACAATTACGTGCTCAGTAATTATAGTTTTAACGTAACAGAATAGAAAATTTATCGGAATTAATGGTGTATATACGTTCGGGTTATTATAGACTCGTGAAATTCGATGAATATATTAAATAAAGAAATATTTAGACAACGCGCATTTATTTAGTTACACAGGTTTTTATAATTTAGGTGACATTCCTATAAAAATAAAAAGAATATATGTGATATTCCGCATTCATAGTGAGAAAATTAATAACCTTAATAATTATTAAATAAATTATTCCATCAATGAAAAATAGAGATAGATAAATATGGTTGTTAACCATTTCATACCTTGTGAACATACTATTTTCTCACTTTAATATCTCAAGAACTATATGCTAAATATTTTCAATTAAAATTGTTTTTATAAATAATTTCGTCTTAATTTACTAATCACATATTTTAATTTTGTATACAGATATACCATTAACATCTTTTTACGCGTAAGTCGATTTAAAAAAAAAAAACTTCAAATTTTAATCGTAACACTTTCGATCATCTGGAGCGTAAAATTTTTTTATTTTTTGGGGGTCTGTGTGTAGGTATGAAATGGTTAATATTTACAATTAGCACCCTCAAGTAGAATATCGTTATAATTACTACCATTGCTCGAGGAGAAAAAATAAATTGGGTAGGAAATTGGTACGTTATATTACACTAGAAAAATGTATCAATAGACAGGAAGTGTGAAAGAAGTAAATCGCGATCGGTATAAAATTAGATGCTTGCATCACAGAGGGATCAGTTTGAACATCGGGTCGTATTATGTATATGAAACTACATTTTCTTAATGTACCGATTACAATTGTTAATGCATACGGGCCCACATTAAAAATTACAATTGAAGAGAAAGAACAAAAAAATCACGCAAATCGTAACATTATTGTCGTAGTAGATTTTAATGTCGGCAGAACATAGACCTCTGACAGAGAATAAAATTGACAAAGAACGCCAACATGGTGAATGTTTTTAGCAGTTTTATAGTTTATTCTTTGCCAATATAAATTATAAGCTGAAAAACAGTGATCATGCTTGACTATGTAATAATAAAGAACAGAAAACGAATGTCTCGCAGGTAATTTTGCGTTTACAATTCCGCTTTACAAAATGTTTGTATTACAGTGCTCGTAAACATACATAGTATAAGTTAACGACGTTAAATCATGAGTATTTATTGTTTAGATATGCGCGTTAAATATAAACTGTGTATTCTAATTAATAATTGTACATTTTGGAGGCGATGAACTTGTCTAAAGTGCACATTTATTGCAGCTCTTGATAAAGAAATGAGATCGTGGGATACGTACACTACATTAGAGCGATCCTTAAAAAATATGTTGACGTCTTTGCGGGCTGTCAGCGAACTACAAAATCCTGCTATTCGTGAAAGACATTGGGAACAACTAATGAAGTCGACAAAGGTAAGTTTAATTTTGTTACAATATTTTAATAATTTCGAGATAATTATGGTAAACTTTATTTCAGCGTATATGCTTGTTTTGGACAAATAATCTTTTTAAAAATATTCCTGTTCAAGTAAAAATAATGGCGTAATGTTTAAATATGGACGTTACGCTGAATAAAAAAAAAATACTTTGAAATTTCGTTTCTACAAAACTATCTAAAATAGAATATTTATTCAGAAAATCATTTTAAAATAATACTTCCGAATTAATTTTAACATAAATTCAAATGCCTTCTAATACAAATTTCCTATCGATTTTCACGAATGTGTATGTATTAATATATATATATATATATATATATATATATATATATATATATATATATATATAATATACCGTACCGTCGTTTATTTGGGCATATTTCTCGAAAGTATTGGATATATTGTTTTCAATAGTATTCAGTTCAAATCAATTTTAATATACGATTTTGGCGCATCGCTTTATTGTAAAGGAATGTTTTGATCTTACACATTCATATACAGCGACGCACCCAGGATTTGTATCTTGGGTGGGCTCAAATACCCCACCAAAAAAAAAAACGTAATAAAAATGAATAAAATATACAGAGCCGAATGTGTAACAAAATTGGACAGACGAAACAAACTATAAACGATCACGAGCAACAACAGAACACGTAATAACGACAACAAAAAAAAAATACGATCTGGGTTAGATTCGAATTCGGAACAGCCCAACCAACGGTAATTTTTTTTTCTTTGTGTTACGCAGTCAGCTGGATTTTCAACGTCATTAGCAGACAGAATGTAACGAATGATTTCTAACAGTGCGTTTTGCAATCTAGGCTGTTTTGTACGCTCTTCAAGATGAGGTTTTATTAGTGATAACGCGAGCTCTTTCAAATATTCTCTTCTGTTTCTATTTTAGCTGCGAAATTGTTTGGAGCTTACAAGTTACGCGCCTTCATGATATGTGTATTTTATACTTTTCTAAGCCCTCTGGAGGGCTTAAGCCCGGTATCCCACCCGTGGGTGCGCCACTGTTCATATATAAATCAAACTGGACTTTCAAGAGTCATGCTTGAAATTTTAATTTTAAATATGAAGTTGTTCTTGAAGAATAGTAGCACTGTCTTATAAATCCGTTAGTAAACATAATAGCTGGTAATTAGTTTATTTATAGTAATAAAAATAAATTTAAAAAGATCTGAAATGTAAAAAAGCGTCGTATCAAGTTAACAATGTTAAAAAGTTAATTTGTCTCCTCCATTTTTAAAAAAAAATAATTTATAAAGTAGTTTTATTTTTTATTTTTTCGATTATGCTTGAAGTTTACCGGGTATTTTATTTTTAATTACATAATCAATCGACTAAAGATAATTATTAATTACGTATATTAATTTTCATCAATCGTTGACAATGAAATCAAAACTTGAATACATAATAAATACTCGGCGGTACATCATGAAAAACAAGAAGCTATTCTGGCGTGGTTTCATTTATATTCGAAATGAGTATAATTTTGAAACGTTCACATAGGACGCGTTATATATATATATATATATATATATATATATATATAAAAACTGTAAGCATCTCGACATGAAGATTTAACCTAATCATTTCCCAAATTTTTATACTGTGGGCTGTCCTGTGTATATTGCGTACCTATGTATGGCCGAAATATTTTATTATGCCACGTGGCCATCTTGTTGATCCTTATTTCCATGTTCGTGTATCTTCCGTTTGTCAGTTATGTTACATGGCTTGTCTAATTTAATTTGTTTCTGGCTACAAACTTTGTGTTTCTCTGTATATCGGAATTCACGATTCTGTCCTTTAATCTTATTCTCAGTAACAGACGTTACATTCGTCTTCCCGCTTTTTTGAACTTATCTACCGTTTTTTTTTTTATTATTATTATAGATCAGATATCCGCTACATAGTTTCTTTCGGAAACTTATGAAAAAATTACACGATCCATAAATTAAAATAAATACATATAACCGTTCGCAATATAAATTAATTTTATGTTTTCATTTGTATATCTACGCTGATAATTTATTTTTTAAACGCATCGATTTAAAATCAAAACGCATTATACTTAGACGTATTTTTTAAAATTTTCAAATTAAAATTTATAAATCAAAAAAATAAGTAATGTTCGATTTACAATTAAGGTAAAACAATAATAAAAACATAAATGTAGTATGAAAAATTATAACATTATGGGTTAATTTTTTTTTTTTAGACGCGACGTCTCATCAGGATTAAAAAAAGTTCATTATGCGCCTAATACATGTAAATGCTGTTTTTTTATTCTGACGACGGTTATGGAAATAAAATTAATAATTATACGTAATACGATGATTTTACTCAGTTTAAATTGTGACCTGTATAAAAATTTGAGATTTTTATTATTTTTATATAATTTCGAGTTAGTTTATGATGAAGAATGTTAACAATTACGAAGTCTTAATTTAATCGTTGTTCCGTGCGCCATTTTCTTCCTTTTAAGTTATGATTATTAATTTGTTCAGGAAATATTTAATTAACAAGAAAAACCATAACGCGGCAATAGTAATTATAACCATATTTACAGCTATAATATCAAAACGCGGACGATAATTGACGTCTATATAATACGTGTATTAAGTATTTAACGTATATTAAACGCGCGGTGTAAATCTGTTACAGCACGTGGATGATTTTCAAACGTCTTTCGTGAGTATAAATTCAAGCCAAAATATGTGAAGTTGATTTTTCTTCTGTTTATTTCGCCTTTTGTGTTCGTCTTGCATTTCTCAATAATTATATTCGTACATGAAACTTAGCTTTTTGTTAATTGTATCGTCCGTAGAGTTAATTGTTACGTGTGTAATGTTCTCTTTTTATTATTAACGTTACATGCGTACGTTTTTTATGTTCGTCTTCGTTAAGTTCTCATAATTTTATTTTAAGTAGATATACTTATTGAAGCTTGCTTGAAAATGAAATATTTTTAATTTTATTTATAACCAACTTTTATTTTTTTTTTTAGCGATAGTAAAAAATGTCGATGCGTAATTTAACCACTCGAAATGCTGTGGCCTATACTTGTCTCGAATAATAAAATTGTTATATTGTTTGCGTATATAATCACAATGCTTTTAGAAGTTAATAGTTCTCGCAGTCCATTAGAATTCAATATATTTTTATTTAATAAATTAATTACTTAGAAATGTTGGTAGTATGAATGATGTATATATAAACAAAGTAGTTAATTATTTATATAATAATCACGCTGTGAGAAATGTCTATAATAGAATATAATATAGGGCAATCTATTTCAGCAATTGTACACACGTTCAAAACATCTTTTTTTTTTTTTCATTCACTAAGTAGTTGTTAGAATATTATTTTCGATGTCTAACGATCACATGATTTGTAGAACGTTTTTCCCATGATGTAGTTTATCTATAAGTATTTAATGTTTAAGACATGATGCAGACAATGTATACATTTTTTTTGTACTATACTTAGTTCTAGTCACAAAAATATCGAGATATTTCGATCACTCGTTGTGTATTTAGTACGTTACGCCTGTATCAACTCACTGCTTTTCCAAAGTCTCCAATCTTCCGCGAAGCGATTCAAATTAATTTCGATGTTGTTTCTCGGTCCAGTCATTGAATCAACTAATTTTCTTCTTCTTTGTTGACACGCTGTGTACTGTCGGGAATTCAATGAATTAAAATGAGTTAATTGGACAGCTAACGAGTAGATGTTAGATTGTAACATGGGAATTGCAGTTGGAACAGAGTGGAAGAGATTGATTTGATACGTGTCTATGTGTGAGTTTGGAGTGTCGTCCTAGGCGTATTCATTTCTTCTGTTGACCGATAGTGATGTGTCCATGGTTGGATAATTTGGCTTAGTTTATTCGTGTTCAGAGCTCTGGTTCACTGTTGTTGCCATATCTGTAATAACTTCATTACATGTGGTTGAAGATCCCTTGGTGGTATTTTGATGTTTGGTACCGGAAAGAACAGCGAGTCTTCTTTTGCTGCAATGTCCACGAGCGTATTTCCCTGGATTCTAACATATCTACGCGAACGAAACACGAGCATTTATATCACAAAGAGCGGGAATAATTTTTTGGCTACTGGATGTTGTTAGGACAGCTTATATTTCTGAAGAGAAGTAAGTGCGGTTAGCGAGTCTGTGTATATTAGGAAAGAGAAATGAGGATTAGAGTTTATTACGTATTCTATAACAAATTTTATAGCAAACAGTTCTGTCGAAAGAATAGTAAATATATCTGGAAGAGAGTAACGAATAATAATTTCTTTATCGCATGCAATTCCACAACCTATTCCCCGAGATGTTTTGGAGCCATCAGTAAAGAATATTTTCAAACTGTCGTATTTTCTGATCATATGTTGATATGTAGAAAGGAAAGTATTGATATGCGATTCTTTTTTTTGAGAATTGTTGCAGCTGAAGGTCTATCTTGAGATGTAGTTTCGCCCACGGTGGTGTTGTTGCTATGGTTAGTTGATATGTTGATGGCAAAGTGAGTTGCATCGAGTCCAAGATTGTAGTAACTTGCTTGTGGAGAGCGAGTACCGATGTATGAAGTAATGGTTGAAGCGCGTTTAATGAAGGAAGATTTGACGTCGATTTGAGTCGAATCTACGTATTTATAATACTCCGATTTCTGTTAATACTGAAAGGAGAGATACCAGCTTCACAAAGAATACTAATGGATGGAGAAGTGGGAAAAGCTCCAATAGCGAGTATTATTATTTTTTTTTTTTTGGTCAGTTTAAACCTTTATCTAGTTAGTGTATTTTAAATTTCAATGCAACTACACTTGATAAATTTATATAAACTAATGGTTCAGAAACAATTAACTCAATATTCACAGGTAATGTGTGCCACTTTTGTAAAATACTAGAGAACAGCTCATCCCTATACTTTAGAAATTTCGGACAAACCCAAATTTGATGCTCAACACAGTTATCAACATAGCACGTATCACATGTACCATCCGGAATTATGCCTAATTTAGCAAGATGGGAGGGAGAAAGATTATGCCCAGTACATAGTCTAAATAAAGTTGATATATAATCCCTCGAAACGTTCTGGTATAATTGAAACCATGGCTTACTGGAAACCGTATGAACCAAAGCAAAGTACTTTTTCCCTTTATGACTTTCGGCAGAGTAATACTGTTGAAAATACATTAGTAAAAATCGTTTAATCTTTGGTAACATTTCAGTCCAATTCCACTTAATGTTCCCGCAAGGGAAACTTGATAAATTATAATGCGTTAATTTATCGACCATCTCGTTTCCAGTAATACCACAATGAGAAGGGACCCACTTAAACTTCACTCTAGACCCACGATTCTGAATAACACGTTGTCTCACATCAAATTCCAACTTGGACATATTGAGATCTGGGAACTTAGACAATTGTAACAGGACACTCGAGGAATCAGAGATGATTAGAATATTCTTTTTCCTCAAATCTTTAACTAGGTACAAAGCTTTGTAAATGGCAAACAATTCTACAACAAATGAGGAACCTACAAAGGATAATCTGTATTTGATATGCCTTTTTTTCGGGTAATATAGAGCCGAAGTACAATTTCCACGTATTTTATCTACCGACCCATTTGTAAATATGATTCCATAGTGGCCAAATTTTTCATTAATTGCTTGCCTAAATGCAGCATTATTAACGCTAGAAGGAAGAGTTTTAGCAATATTATTATCAAAGGAAATTAAGTCAATGTCTAACGAAAAATAAATTCTGAAAATAGAATCGGTAGAAGGGATGAGAAACATTTTGGATAATTTCAATTGTTTCCAGTTTATTATGGCTGGAAAGAAGAGGTGGTAGACTTTTATTTGACCAGTATCAATTATGCTGCAGTCTCAGTAAACATCGAATTTGTTTATTAATCATATGGGTTTTTCTCTCTTTCACTTTGAGATAAAACTTGTTCGCTATATACTCCTGCCTAAGTTTTAATGCAGGTTCAACCATCTCGACGTTTAAAGTGTGTAGAGGCGTGGAGGATATCGCTCCCAAACATAATCGAAGAGCCTTATTTTGCACAACTTGTAATTTTTTCACCTGTGTTCTGTTGAGATTTATGAATGGCGCTATATAGTCCGCATGCGATCTGATGAGGGATTGGTAAATCCGCAGACTTATTAATGGATGTGCTCCCCATTTAATACCTGTGATTGCTCGGAGCAGATTTAGACCCCTATGACACTTCTGCAACACAAACTCCAACTCTGCATTTCATAACAATTTGCTATCAAATACCACTCAAGTATTTAATTGTTGTATCGAATTTTAAAGTTTTTTTCCCCAGACGAAGTAAAGGGGAGACACGATTTAATTTCCTGGTAAACATTATTCCATTAGATTTGTCTATATTTATAGACAGATCTAGATCTTGTAGAATCTCCTGTAGGTCAAAAAGCGCCTTCTGAGCTTTTTTAACCACAGTTTCCACTGATGCAAATAGCTAAGTCATCGGCAAACTGAAACATTCTAACAGACTTATTTTGAACTTTTTCTATTTCGTTTGTGTATAGGAGGTATCAAAAAGGACTCAAAATACTCCCCTGTGCTAATCCTTTACCTGAATAGACAGAGTTATACTTTTTACCTTTATATCTGACTGTTAATTTTCTCCCATTAAAGTACTCAAATATCCAGGAACATATCATCGCTTCTCGGGCTGTTGGCTAAGATGAAAGTGTAGCGAGTCTTATGGCAATATGATGTATCGTATTGAGTGATTTGATAATTTTTTGAAATCAACTAATTTTAATTCACGTAATATTCTCATAATATCGGAGTTCGATATTAAGCATGACTCTTTAGTGCACCGTTTGAGTTCTTCTAATTCGTCTAATTATTTGTTTTGTAAAACTTATACTCCTTGCGTTAGAACTAGCGATACATACTGATTGTGTACATTACTTTTTAAGCTGTAGGGCATTTAAAACGTCGCTTAAATTCCCGAACGCTATCCTAATAAGAGATGTTCTCCTTTTTCAGTTGCGTAAACATAGTCTTTTCTATCATAGTTTCTTTTCATAAATACACGTATTACCGTTTCAATTTTTTCATCATTTATAGAGTCAGTGTAGAAGATTCTTGTACATCTACCGTGTATAAATATGATTTATTAACAAAAAATTATACTTGCGTATTTATTTAAAATTTTTGCACAGCCGTAGAAATCTTTAACGCAACGGCTGATTGTGCGTTGAATACAATGAAAATAATATTTTTTGTTTAAAGCTGTATATAGTATTCGGTTTGTCAAATATATGTTAACTTGTTTTTTTTTTTAAATAGCTTAAATTTCAGTTGTATTAAGTACTTTTTAGAAATGTGAGTATACTTTAGTTTGCTTTCAAAATTTTTAAAATAAAATTTATATCCATAGCAGTTGTAAATTTGTTGTGTGAAAATATACTGTGTGGCGTTAAATTCGTTTTGGAATAGAGATTTTCAAATTCAAAAATGCCAATATTTCTGTAAAATCATTATTAATCCTTCTAATGTTTGGTTAAATTATTTTGCACGAGTTTGTAGTTAACGAGAATAAATAATTTTTCTAATTGACGGACAAATGAACACGTGGAATATTTTAAATTCAAATAATTGACGAAATGTATATCCATAATAATCACAGAATTATTACAGGTGCGCATAGAGTATAATTAAGACGTTTACACAGGTTTCTGTAAGTTTCGCTTGTTTTATGTGAATTAATTCACGAATATTTAAATCACGCTTAAATCCATAGTTTACATATTAAACTTTATTCGAAAAAAACAAATTAAATTATAACATATTGGTTTTATATTTATTTCGCGTGCGAAGAATTTTATTTTATTAGATTTGTTTTATTAAGAAATATCCAAAGATAACACGAATGTCTGCAAATACGATAATTCGTTTTTATTATTTATTTTTATGAACTTTTAAATCCGACAGAAAATCGTATTTTAAAAATTGTTATTAATTATTTGTCTACATTTATTTCGCTACGAGATGAATCTTTGAATATAGTTAGATGATTTGTTGACGATTAAGCAAATCTATTTCGATTTCGATATTATTAGGTAGCATTGATTCTAACGTGAATTGTAGCAAAGATGATAGTAATTGTTAAATTAATAAACCTTAATTCGATTTATAATTGTAACACTTTCGTTAAATTTAATTCGTTACAATTTTTTTATGACCTAGCGAAAGTATTTATTGTATCAAGATGTTAAATTTTTTGTGTAAAATATTTCACATATTTCGTATTAAAGGAAACTATTCATTAGTTCTTCGGTGAAACGCGTGTAATAATAATCAGATGTACCGAAATTTGTCCGCGATGAATTAAAAATCGGTTTTATTTAAATCTGTACGTTATTTTCAGGTACAGTTTATAATGGGAGATGGTACAACGTTAGCAGAATTGTTAGAATTAAATCTGCACGAATGTGAAGAAGAAGTGAAAAACATAGTCGATAAAGCGACGAAAGAAATGTCGATGGAGAAAATTCTCCGAGAATTAGATACTATATGGTTTAATATGGAATTCCAGCAAGAAGTTCATCAAAGAACGAATTGTATTTTATTACGGGCTAGCGAAGAGCTGATAGAAACTTTAGAAGAAAATCAGGCAATTTATAAATATTTAATTAAAAATCCCGTTTTGAAATGTTTTATATAAAACTGCGCTAAATGCGTACAAGTTGGCGCGATTATAATTTTTTATCGACTACCTTTCGATAGGTACAATTACAGAATTTAATAACGTCCAAATTCGTCGCTCATTTCATAAACCAAGTGTCAGAATGGCAACAAAAGTTAAATAGAGCTGATCAAGTGATTAATTTATGGTTCGAAGTACAGCGTACGTGGCTTCATTTAGAATCGATTTTTATGAGTTCCGAAGATATCCGTAAACAACTGCCTGAAGATTCGGAAAGATTTTTTCGTATAGACTCGGAATTTAAGGTATTTAGACGATCAGTTTTTATGAATTGTAATCTTAAATTAATATTTTTTCATTTTATAGATCTTTTCACATGTTCACTTGATATAACGACCTAACTTTGTGATTTTTCATAAAGAAGAAATTTTTCATCGATTTCAACTTCTTTTTTGTTGTTTATTTTAGATTGGTTTTTTATTTCGCTTTGATTTTTTCACAAAATCGGACAAACTTCAGTTGCGAATTGTATTTTGAACGATCGTTTCCTGTGCATAATTTTATGTTCTCACATCGTTCGTTATTTTGTATTAATAACAAATTTTCGGCCTTCTTACTGTTTCATTCGATAAATTTTAACACGTTTGATGTGGAGCAAAGTTTTCTAACTAGCTTACGAAGACTAGACAATTTTTTCGCTTTTTCTGAATTTTATTTATGAGCGCATTTTTTTTTCTTTTGAATGAATATGGATGTTTTACGCGAGAACTAATCGTTATTTCGAAAATCGCTTCATCGCGAACGCTCGCTAATCAACTGTTTAAACGCTCGCGTTGATTCATCGCTAGACTAAATAAAAAAGGAAACACTTTCCTTTCCCGTTTGAACGAAACATTGTTTCGCTAATTCGATTATAGAGCGCGTTATAATTTTTTAATACGCATTGTAGCTATATTCAAACTGTATTTTATACTCGTAAGAAATAGTACGAAATATGTATAAATCTCCGACAATAATAATTTCCAGCGTGAAATTTAAACTAAAACGATAAATTTTGAATTCGTTAAACTTGCAACGCGGGAGACAAAATAATTACTCGGTCAGCAAAATGAAATAAAATTTTAATTTATGTTCCAATTCCGATCAGCTAATTCACCCAATATTAAAACCATTATTATAAAAGCTTTTAAACGTACATTTATCGTATTATTATTATTAGTAAACACAATCTGGGGAGGAGTTTGTTTTATAAACCATTTATAAGCGCTATATTTGATTGTTACTCATTTCGTGTATAATAATCTGATCTTACCCAAAATACTTGACCACCAGCGATAGTACGAGCTGTTGTTTTCATACCAACTTCATATTTACAAGTGAAAACATAAATTCTACCGTTCGCTATTTGAAGCAAACGTTTAGGCGATAAGTTTTTATTTCTACGCGCCATTACGATTATAATTCTTTATCTGACGTATTTCTGAACTTAGTCTTGGAGATTTATTAACTATGAACTTTCTACTATTTACAACTGCGCAAATAGATCAACTTTTAATGATAGGTTTGTAGTTAGCACTAATTTTCTAATTTTTTTTTTCGCTCATTTTTAAGACAACTTTATTAGGTTAAATATTGATATCAATTTGCTAGTAATATTACTAACTTAAACTAGCCTTATGTTCATATTTTTTTTTTTTATGTGTGTGTGAATCATGCCAATTATTACGTGACGTTTCAAATACATACGAATCAGCATGTGAGCAGGCAGTCGCGTCATTGTCCCGAGTCAAAAAGTTGTAATTTTCTATATTTTCATGTGTTTTTTTTTTCATACCTATCATTTACCGCTTTATGTCCGGTGGTGCTATGCCGCGTAATATTTAACATAACCTAACCTAACCTCGAGTGTCCTGCAATTATTCGATCGGTTTCATGTAGTGCTACATCTATACTTTTTATATCTAGTGAATTCCGCCACACGGCGCTAGCATATTCATTTACGAAGTTAACCTGCGCCCTAGATGGAATCAATCAGTTTTATGAATAGTCCATTCTTTTATATGTTTCGGTTTGTTGGTAGACCATTTCTTGTATCATTTTTTTTTTTTTAGTATCTCGGCCGCAATATTTTTAATACGTTAGGGCTAGACCAAATATTTGTTTGGTTACGTTGAAGGAAACGTATAAAAAGATTTTGATTTTTTTTTGTTAAAATGTTTAATTTTCTGTTTTAGATTTTGATGGAGGAAATGTCAAAACTGACGAAAGTAATCGAAGCGACTAATCGTCCAGGCTTAATTGAAAAATTGACTGCTCTTCAGAGAGAATTAACTCTTTGTGAAAAAGCATTAGCCGAATATTTGGAAACCAAGCGGCTGGCTTTTCCGAGATTTTACTTCGTTTCATCGGCAGATTTGCTGGACATTTTGTCGAATGGAAATAATCCGAAATTAGTTACTAGGTATACAGATGTGTAATATTATTTTTTAAGTACATCTCTTCACGCGTACATATACTGTCTAACGCTTTGAATAATCGAAGCAATGTGTAAATATAATTTTATCAAATTTTTGATTCAAATTAGCGATTAGCCAGTAATAGCACAAATTATATTTAAAATTTGCGTGTCGAGGATCATTGTATTACTGGATTAATTCGTGAACTTGGTCATCTTCAGTTTTGTCTTTTTGTTCGGAATACGATGGTACTCGATATATTCAGCGTAAAACTGTATTCTGTAATCGATGTATTTGATTTGTATTTGTTTTTTATTTCACAGCCTCATAACTGTAAACAATTCATACTGGTTTCAGCGTGGTTTTGTAAAAGAACCCGATTGGTCAGGTAACTTCTGATCTGGTTCTTCCGAGCCAATATATATATATATATATATATATAAAATTTTTGACACTATCTTCTTTTCTGTTTGTTTATGTGTTCTCCATATTATTCGACTGTCTAAGTAAATTCAAATTATTTAAATGTCCTTTTGGTATAATTTAATTTTCTAATGCTAGTCTGTAATTATGTTATGGTCGGTTGCTAGACATAATATAAGCTGATTTTTCCGAGCACTGCCTGGTCGAATTTCTCATTATACTTACATATCTTTGAAATTTGTTTGTGACTGTTTTCTAGATCTTTCTCTGATGCGGGAATTATAGTATCATCCGCAAACGTTGCTCTTTGTACCACACTCCACAGTGTATGTAGCGTATAATAAAACCCAGTGTACTTTAAAATATTAACAACTGTTGATGCGATATAAATATAAATAGGTATTACTTTTATCGTAAATTAGTATATATTTCGATCGATTACGAACATATCTGGTTATTCATTATTGTAAATCATCAAATGTACTAAAAGTACGAACTATTCTCGAATTAGATATATAATACAAACGTAAGAAATAAATTAATTTCAATTAACATTTAAACTTGCAATATATGTGCACATAACTCGCCTCTTGTTTTTCATATATATATATCAATGGGTGTGATATTGCATTCTTTAAGACACTTGATTAAACTTTTCGATTCAATGGCAAAATTGGAATTTGTCGATACGGATGAAGGTGAAAATAAACGCGCTCTCGGTATGCACGCTAGGGACGGTGAATACGTTAAATTTGATAAAAGCTGCGATTGTATCGGACCAGTAAGTTAACTTATAAATTATCATTATTTTGTCATTGACTTTACATATAAAACAATAAAACATGTTTGAATGCATCTTACATGACGATTTGACGCTAGGATACAAACTAGATAACAAACACACTGACTAAATATAAGGCAGTTCGTTTTCATCGGTGATGCATTCATGTCAGCTGCAATATATTATTTTTTATTCAGGTTCAATAGTACAATTTCTTCCGTTAGCTAGTTCAATAGCAACCTCACATTTGCTCACTTGATAAGTTGGAATTATCACGTAATTATTAAAATCTTTCCCTGTCTTACCATTATCTGCGTCAGTTTGCGAATTAGACAGTCCTCTCTCTTACTTTCACATTTTTCACCTGTCTGATTATTTCCAGAATACATACATACATACATACATATATATGACGCCATTCTTGCCCTGCTTATGTAAAAACACTTGTTCGACGTCGCTTATATTATGATGATGATGATGATTATTATTATGAGAAAAAAATTGGAGTATCAAATTATATGTATAATTATAAGATACAATGTTTTATCGATACTTTCTCTAATCCCGGTGAACTCGTTTGTCCACATGGGATGCCACGTGGGATGGCCCATGCCTGATAAATAAATAAAAAACAAAAACAGGTTTTTCGAGAAAAATAAAATTTATTGAGTTGGGAGTGATTTACTAGATATTTCCAACAGTCTGTTTAGCCCTCTTGAGCGCTAGTGGCGCTCCAGTTCTCTTATTATTATAATTATTTTCTCTTAACTTATTTTCGGCAAAATGCAGCTTTCTTTGTATTTTTAGATATTTCGATAATGAATTTTGCTCTTTTTTTTTTATCCATAAAAACTGATACCTTGACTAATAGGAAAATTCCGTCATTCCTAATCTTCTAAGCTTATATATATATATATATATATGTACATATGTCTACACATATTTTTATACTTATTTTTTATTATTAGTACGACGGCCAACGGTAACAATATACGTGCATGTAAACCCTAGGAATTGTCTGAATTTTTTACTTGATTTCCCTTTTGGGACTAGCCAGTTAGAAAATTAGGAACCACATCTTTTAATTTTTCATTAAAAAACCGAAGGAACCCATTTTATCATGTCCATTTTCAAATTTTCAACTCCTTTTGCCGGCACGTGTCGCCCAATTATTATATTTTTTATAAGAATTTTTATTCTTTTTTATATAGCATCCAAAGAATTTACCAAATATTCTAATCCTGGAGGCGCTAGCATGCTCTCCACTATATATATTATTCTGCCTACATTCTGTTTTTGATTCAATTTCTTTACAGAAAGTCACGTTCGTCATGCCTAACTGCATATTCATATATACATATACACATTCACATGTATACGCCTATTCTCATCTCTCGTAATACGTTCTATAATATCGCCACATACATATTTTTCTATATCATAATTTTTGATTATAAATTTTAATCTCTTACCATACCTAATTTTGTGACAAGTAATATTGTTACTATATATATATTGTGTGTGTGTGTGTGTGTGAATTATACAAGTTTCAAATTTTTCCATTATTAATTTCATTTTTCTTCGGTCAATTTCTATGTTTTTGGTAAATATTGTCTTATTTTCTTATATAATTGTTTAATTTTATATAATTTTTATATATTTAAGAAACAAATTATTTATGTTGGCATTATTTTATTATTGTAATCTAAACGTGCTTTTATTTTGAAAAATTAGTTTTAAATTCGTCATAGTAGTTGTAACATAAATATTTAAAAGTAACATGACAAGAAATACAATAAACGCATATTAATGAAAATTACAAGAAATTATTAATGTCCCGAGGCTATGGACGAGTAATAAGTTTAATGTGTAATTGGAATTAATAAATTGTTGGAAACTGCTTCGTTATAAAAATTGAAATACCGCATTTGCAATTAAGTCAAAGCTCGTAGGTCTGTTGGCCTGCGTTAATATTATATTATTATGTTATTGATAAATTTTTGTGAAATATAGGTAGAGAAGTGGTTATATAATCTGCAAACGACGATGAAATCAACTATACGGCATTATATCGCCGAGAGCACTTCAAGTTATGAGGAAAAACCGAGAGAACAATGGTTATTCGATTATCCAGCTCAAGCTTCATTGTGCAGTTCGCAAATATGGTGGACGACCGAAGTTAATATGGCATTCGCTAGTTTAGAAGAAGGTTACGAGAATGCGCTGAAGGATTATCAGAAAAAACAGGTTTTTATCTATTTACGTCGATTTAATACCGATAAAAATGATGCGAAAGTTCATTTATCAAAGATATTGACTTTAAATAAATTTAAATTTAGTTTGTACATTTTGAAAGCAAGTTGCGCCAAACTTATTACCGAGTAAATTCTTTTGATCATTTTTTTTTAGTGTTGTTTATTTGATTAGTATGACTAGTTTTTAGTGATTTTTATCGATACTCGAAATTAAGAGAGTTTCTCTTACTAATTTTAAAATTGACAGAAATTTCTTTATTTAATTATTTATTCTATTCGATGAAATACGAGCGGTTTCATTGTGTTATTGACAGCGAATTCGATGATCAGATAAATCGTAAACTGTTATGTATTTTAAATGGATATAATTTAGTTTTTTATTTTATGTCGATATGTGCCTATTGTCTGAATTAAACGTAAACGATTTGATTTATTCGATTTATCGTTTAAACAATTATCGTCAAAATATTTCCAGTGTCTTAGATTAACGATAAAAGTATAATCAGTATGTTCGAACATTTGTGAACTGGAGTAGAATGTAGTAATGTAGTGAGATTTAAAAAAAAAAAAAGTAAAAAAGTAGTTAAAATTAACAAATTTGTATTAAATTTCGCATGTTAAGCCATTTGCATGTGTATATAAATACAAAAAAAATTGTAATAATAATAATAATAATAAAAAAAATGTATAGATGTACAATACAAAGAAAAGTTAACAGATCTGATTATAAACTAACCTGATGGCGAATGTGGTAAATAACACGATGAAGTTGTTTTAGTTGTTACAAATTTGTGGATTTTTGAAAAATTGTTGAAATAATACAAATACACTCGACGGTAATGAGATTCCCTGGGTTTGAATTACATCGAATTGTCTGTATTCATGAAGGTTTAGACAGTTTTGATCCATCTTATAGCGAAGTCGGTGTTTTTGATTCAAATTCGTCTAGTTGACCTGTAAATATTTGAGAATAATGTTTCGAACAATTGTAAACAGAAATAAATGTAAAAATACCGGAATCGTTAAAAAAATTATATGAGCTCTATGAATTAAAGTTATACTAGTCAAATTATTTTCTAATTAAAAGTGCTGTTGTAATTGAACTATTTCCCGATATTTTTCTCTGTTTTAGACAACTTTCATTGAATGGTTAACCTCGATATGTTCTGAACATAACGAATAAAATTAATCGATAGTCGCAGTATACTTTTTTTTTCTACCAGTCCTCGTACAGTTAATTACGGAATTTTAAGAAATAAACATATTAAGTAGAATAATTATATACGACCTAAGTGTGCTGTAATTATTTCAGATATCGCAATTAAATACCCTTATATCGTTATTACTGGGTGAATTAAGCCGTCAAGATCGTCAGAAAATTATGACAATTTGTACTATCGATGTTCATTCTAGAGATGTTGTTGCTCGCTTGATTCAGTCGAAAATTGAATCTTCGTCCGCTTTTCAATGGCAATCACAGTTACGACATAGGTTAGAAAATATGGTTGAATTCTAATTACGTTGATATTTTTCTCGTCTGAAATAAATGTGAAAGTCAATGCACGTTACATATTTAATTAAATAACAAAAAAGGTAGTTAAAATCATTAAATTTTTATATATAATAAAAAAACCACCCAACTTTTTGACTACTGAACCATTATCGAATGAACGTAAAAAATAAAATATAAACATATAAGGTATACAATTTATAAACAATATAAAAAGAAAAATCAAAAAATAAAATAAAATTAAGAAAATATTTAATTTAGATGTACAATTTTTCAAAAAATACCAAAATGAAAAAATATTTATAAAATAATGTGATAGTGAATGTGGTAAACAACACAGTAAACAAATCAGCAATATAAAATTTATACATAAGCAATTACACTAAATAGCTAAAAAAATGAAAGCTTTTTGTTTAATATAAAAATTAATTAAATGCATAATATACTTCTTAAAACTATTTCTTGATCAAAATTTAGCGTTGAATTTAATAAATTATTTTTCTCACTATTTAAATATTTTTATCTCTTTAAATGAAAACAACTAAAGAAACTTTTTAATTACCTTTATTTTTTTTCTTTTAGAAATAATTAAAGAGAAAAATAATTTATTGAAATCGATGATAAATTTTGATGAAGAATTTGTTTTAAGAAATAGATTACAAATTTAATCAATTTTTACATTAGACAGAAATTTTTTACTGTTCTAGTCATTCAGTGTAACTGTTTATGTATAAATTTTATATTGCTGATTTGTTGATTGTGTTTTGCTTAACACGTTTAGTACCCCATTATTTTATGAATAACTGTTTTTTTAATTTTTTTGTAATATCGTACATCTAAATTAAGTATTATTTTCCAACAATTTATTTTACATCTTTTTTCTTTTATATATTTTTTTAAAATTATGTATATTGCATTTTTATATTTTATTTATTATGTCCACTTGATAATGATTTACTAGTCGAAAAGGTTTTTAAATTTTTTTTCTATATAAAAATGTAGTAATTTTAACTACTATTTTGTTGTTTATTTTTAAAATCAAAATGACACACTATTAAAAATATTTAATTACGTTTAAATTGTTATATCCAAAATTATATTTTTTTATGACCAACCTACATTAGGTGGGACGAAAGTGAGCGGGATTGTTTTGCTAATATTTGCGACGCTCAGTTTCGATACAGTCACGAATATTTGGGAAATACTCCTCGTCTTGTGATTACCCCACTGACTGATAGATGTTACATCACTCTTACGCAAGTAATTTTAATTATTTCATTTTTATAGTTAATATAATATTAATGAAATACGTGATTTTGTTTGTCTTTTTTTGTTTTAGTTACTGTAGAATAAAGAATGAAAATGTCTAAATCGCATTTATTAGTTTACCGTTAGTAATGAAAAAAATAATTTTATTTATTATCATAAACATACTCCGGTTTGCGAGATATTAAACATTGAAACTATTTACATTTAAAATATTTTATTCTAATAATAATATCTCAGCCATCACGTCATTCCTATGTCTGTTGGTTATTAGTTTAACAGTAGTTTCGGGCACATTAGTAAGGAAATTATGCAAATCGACGGAGTACTATTTGCGGAATAGAAACGGCCGACTTTTCTGCAGTCATGTACTTAATGATAATCATTATTCTGAAACTTCGTCTCGCTCTTGGAGCTTTCCCTACAACGCCAATTATCCAACTGTATTATGAAGCAAATGAATTACCCTTAGATCTACATCGCCGCTATGTCATCTTAAAATTTTACATACACTTAGTTATAAGCAACTACCATTACAAATAACTGACATAATGAAAGATTCATGATTATCGTATATGAATACAAATCTTTCATACAAAGTAAAAACATCGCTACTTGCTACTGAGCTTTTTGATCTCCCAACAATTACACCTATCAATCCATTCGTGTTACCTCAAATTTTGTCATTCCTAATACTGATCTTGCAGCATACTGCTCCGAGAATCAAAACAGGTGAAGTGATGCTGTTCTGTGTCTACACAGGTCACACTCGTTTGACTCATTCTTATATCCTATCCAAAACGGGCCCTCCTACTTGTTCATCCTGTAATGTTCAAATCACTATAGCTCATATCTTCCTTCGCTGTTCTCTGTATAACTTTATTTGCTCTTCATTACAGTTTCCTAAAACACTTAATGAAGCACTTTTACCCAAAAATAAAAATACTCTTATAACTTTCCTCGTTCGCGCTAAATTTTCTTCACCCCTATAATAACAGAATAACAGACTTCGTGCTGTTAGCCTTTGTAGCAGTTGGCCCGGAAGATTCTTTAAACTTGCACACCTAAAATCTACACATCGGTGTTCTTATTTAGCTACATTTTATATAACAGCTAAACAATTGTTGATATTTAGGTATAGAATTATTTTAATTTAAAAATGTTAATGCCACCTTCATAATAACAAAATTTCACATTTTTATAACTTATCGTACTTTCAGTCGCTGCACTTAGTAATGGGCGGTGGTCCGGCAGGCCCTGCTGGTACTGGAAAAACTGAAACAACCAAAGATTTAGGCAGGGCACTCGGCAGAATGGTATACGTATTTAATTGTTCTGAACAAATGGATTATAAGGTATTAATTATTATATATAAATCTAATATAAAATTTAGTGTGTACACCAAATGTAGTTATTGCGACTGAATTTAAACCTGACTCTACGATATGTATACTACTGCTTTCGTGACTTGGATTTTTCTCTATCACTTACTTCGTTTGACAGCTTAAAACAATTACAGAGTGAAATCATGTGGAACTCTTGTGTTTAGATTAGGACGTTCAATATTATTGCAGAATATAATATTTTGTACTGATTTGCGATGAACTATAAATTTAATTTTGTGTACAAGAAAAAAATGAAGGATTTATTTAACTTAAACTAAAGAGAACTTTAAATATTTGATTAATCAATTCGATCGAAATTTTGTAAGGAAGTTATTACAATCGTACGTGACGTATTATATATAACTAATTAAAACATGCGATTACAATTAAAAACTGTTCATTTGGTTATAATATGTCATTAAGTTTCTCTGCGATTTTTTCATTTTCTTTTGTTTGCTATTAAGGACTTTGGTTAAATCGAAACCATCTACTTATTTGTGACTACAAATATTTGTATTTTAGCATTTCTTGTGTAGACATTTATTTATGTACTCGTAGTTGGTTTATTTCACATAGAAGTTTAAAATGTAAAAATTGAATTGTAAATTAATTATACTAATGTATTCGAGTGAAAGTAAGAAGTATGTCGTAACGGTTTTGGTAAATTGTAGCAGTAATTTTCATCTGGTTTTTTAATTTTTTCATTCAAATGTGTAGTATAATTTCGCTACAAATTATATTTATACCATACCTACGATATATTTTTATTATTATTATTTTTTTTTTAATTTTAGTCTTGTGGAAATATTTATAAAGGATTGGCTCAAACTGGCGCGTGGGGATGTTTTGACGAATTTAATCGAATTTCTGTAGAAGTGTTATCAGTAGTCGCTGTTCAAGTCAAATCTGTCCAGGTGAATTTATCAAATTTGAGCATCTGAGCATCTTCAGTTTGTTTATGTGTATGTAACCAAATTCTAACTTATTATTGTGTAAACTAGGATGCTATCAAAGCTAAGAAAAGTACTTTTGATTTTATGGGCGATACAATTCCCCTCGATCCAAATGTCGGACTTTTTATTACTATGAATCCGGGGTACGCTGGTAGAACTGAACTTCCAGAGAATTTGAAGGCTCTGTTTAGGTAAATATGAGTATATTATTTTTACAGTAAATTTTGCAGTGAGCGGAATTATGTTTTTTTTTTTTGTAAAATGTAAAAAATGTAAAGTTAAAACTATTAAAGTAGCTCTTTTTTTATTTGTGAACGTGTTATTTATTATTATCTCAAAATGAGATTGTACTTATATATACGGGGAGGAGCAAAAGTTAATTTGCAAATTTGCAAAAGTTGAAAAATGAAAAATTTAAGTTTACGAAATTCAACTTTTACTTAATTATATCACAAAATTTTCACAATAAGTGCTCGAAGTGATTACTGTCCATTTCAATACATTTTAAATAACGGTTTTCGAGGGATTTAATAAAGAGAGCGAGCATCGCGCGGTCTTCATTAATGATGTCAAACTCAGCTATTATCCAGTGTTCGAGATCTTCAATATCCCAAATCGAAAAATGTAACATGGTTAGGTCTGAGGACCTTGAGGGCCAAGTGATGCGCTACCAATCGAATAAGGGAAATGCTCATTGAGGTAATTGCGATCTTCTAAGCTGAAATGAGCTGGAGCGCTCCTGCTGAAAAATAATGTCCCGCCCTTCGAAGTGGCGCGTAGTTCTTGTAAAAGCAGTAAATAAGATTTCGTATTGATCGATCTGTCAAAAAAATAGGGGCCAATAACGTCTCGATAAACCCATTACTCCTGGAGAACTGACGCATGCGCGATTTTCGAGGTTACAAGCTGACTTTTGCCTCTCTATATATATATACATGTGTGTCTGTGTGTGCGTGTGTGTATATATATATATATATATATATTATAACTCGGTATATGATTCGTGGCTTATCTTTGTTGTAGGATAGACGTAATTATACCTATTTCTGTTCCCTATGAGTATAAAATTATTATTTTATTAATAATTTTATTGAATATTTTCTTGCAACAAGATCACATAATTTAAAGAGCAATTTATTCATGATTATGATTTCTGATAAGTGTGTACGATCCCAAATTAGTATAAAATTTCAGGAAAGAAAATCTGTAAACTGTTTATTTTAAACGATGAAGAAAAAAACTAATTTCACGTTTGAGAACAATTATTTAATAAGCGTATAAATTTTAAGTGTTTTTCTTTTTATAGAGACGGTAATAGTTCCATTTTATAATTTCACGTTTCAGTAACATTTAAATATGATTCTAGTAACAAATATTCGTTTTAAATTTGATGGATAAAAGACGGTTTGGAAATGTTGGTACTTTTTGTTTCATTTTACGATAAATATTCATATATGTATATTGTACATTATTAGCCGTTTTTATTCGTGTTAATGTTGCTTGCCAGATATTTAGATTCGAATATTTTGTTTGTATTATGTCGATAATTATTTTATTATTATTTTTTTAGACCATGTGCAATGGTTGTACCTGATTTTGAATTGATTTGCGAAATAATGCTAGTAGCCGAAGGTTTTCAGGAGGCTAAACTCCTGGCACGAAAATTCATCACTTTGTATACTCTTTGCAAGGAATTACTTTCTAAACAGGATCATTATGATTGGGGTCTTAGAGCAATCAAATCTGTATTAGTTGTAGCAGGATCTTTAAAAGTAAGTTTAGATATGATTATTTCTAAAAACGGAAGTAAACAAGTTTCCGTTATTAAAACGTCGGATAATGTTTGTCAAATTTTTAAAATTGAGTACAGTAATGGAAAGTAAAGATGTATTTACAAAAATATTTGAATATCGTACGTTCAGGTTTACTAAAGTGTTATTGAAGAAAAAAACCCCAGAATATTCAAAGAAGTTGAAAGAATAAATTCAAAATTAATTTAATTAAATGCCATTTTGCTGTGAATTCAAGATAAACGGTCGATTTAGAAGTTCTACATTTACTTCGAGGAGAATAACGTGGCTAAATATCTTTTATTGTATGAAACATATATTATATTCTGCTATGCGCAATAAATTATTCTATATCTATTGAACTTGCAATTGCAATGCATCACTTAATTATTTTTTTTTTGCAATATTATCGTTACTTGTTTTTTTGGATTAAAATTTACGCGTCGTGTCTCAATTTATCGACTTCGATACAGGACTCTTTAAATGGCAAAATTGATTGATACAGTAAGCTATCGTATAATATATTCTAATGCGTGTTTCTAGATTAGGTTGGAAGGACGCCGAATAGTAGATTAAAGTAATAATTAACGGGAAAAGGTTTTAATAATTTTTTTGTTTCAAGTTTTGACGGAAATGATCGCAGAATAATTAAGACAAAAACAATATTATAGTTCCATTTTTTTATTTCTATAATTTCAGCGCGGTGATCCAGGCCGACCGGAAGAAGAAGTACTGATGCGTACTTTACGCGACTTTAATATTCCGAAAATTGTTACGGACGATGTTCCGGTATTTATGGGACTCATTAGCGACCTATTTCCAGCTCTAGACGTGCCGCGAAAGAGAGATCAAGAGTTTGAGAAAACGGTCAAACAAGCGGCTGTTGATTTGCGTTTACAACCGGAAGAAAATTTCATTCTAAAGGTAACGAACGACTAATTTAATTGCCGTCTTTTACTTCTTCTTCTTTGATTTGTGACCGTGCCGTATCCCGCTACTTTGACCAGCGAAACGGAAGGACAGTCATAGGGTGACCACCCGGACAAGACGGACGGTTATGTTTTTGAATAACTGAAAAACTACTCGACCAAAATTTTTGAATGAAATTTCACTTAAAAATAGAAAAATGAGATATTAGCTTACAATCATTTGTGGAATTTTCGAGCATAGGTCGCTGAATTTTTGAAATTTCTTCAGAAATATGAGTTTTCAGATCTTCCAGACCTCGTTGATGTATTTCGTGAACGCCGCTGTCAAGGTATACCCCACAAAAAAAAATCGCGTAACTTTGATTGCACTGTCGTAATCAATTGCTCCTTCTTATAGGATGCCGCGATAAATGAAACTGAACAAAAATGAATCTCCCGTGTGTACACTGGTTTGCGTTGTAGCAGTCTTACTAACTGCGCTATTCAAAAAACGAAACCGTTCTTCTTCTCTGGGTCACCCTTAAGATTAAAGGAAGATTTGTATTATTGAGGAAGAGGAGGAGCTTCAGAGGAGAAGGTGCGTTGAAATATGGTATGAAGATTATTATGAAGGCGTGCGAGCTGACATGGAAAGTATAAGCCGAGCAGGAAGATAAAATGCATCTTTTACATCATTTATTTAATTTGTTTTCGATACGGTAGATGTATCGTTAACCTACTAAAGATGTGATATATACATACATCTCGTGTAAATTTATGATTTTTAATACATAAATTAATTTTTTGATGAGAACTCGTTTATTCATTTATACGCGTGCGTCGAGTGCTGTTTAAAATGAAAAAATCGCCAAATTTGTTGCCCAGTATAGAAGTATTAACGGATTTGAAGGATAAAGTCGTACACGGTTGGAAATAATAAGAACGTAACAGGAAACACTCATACAATTGGGTAAAACAAAATACGAATACGAAATATAATATAATCTCACTTCTCCTTCATATTAGTACATAATTACTCGAATTTTTAAAACGATAATTTAATGAATAATGTCTGATTTAATTGATCTCAAACATGTTATATTCCGCTGTTTTTAATTTTCTCCGATGTCCCCAAGTTATTTTAACTACTGCGCACTATTCTTGTCCTGCGTCCACATCGAAGCTCATAGATTAATATTGCGAAATAACGTCTCGGTCGTAAATATATTTTTTTTTAATGCTAGTAAACAAATCAATTTTTACACTAACTTTGTTATAAAACGCACTTTTATATAAAATGGTAAGACTTAATCTATTCAATCGCACCTTACAATTTTTATCATAAAATTATACTCTTTGGTGTATCAAAGAATTAAAGAAAATTTAACAATCAGGTGAAAATATGAAGTAATATTTTTTTATAATACAGTTTTCGAATAATTATGTATAATTTTTAGCGTATTATATAAATATTTTTATAATTTAAACATTCTATATGGTCGACTAAATATTCCCCTTATTATGAAAATATACAATTTAAAAGTATGCGTACCAAATAATTGACGGAAAAGATTAACGAGATAAAAATATATGTAAGTGAAAAGAATATTTCGCCTCAAATATAATAGAGTCTATTAAAAAATACTCCTAAAAAATATCTTTGAGTTTGAGTCAGGCTGTATTTATCGTACTTTTTAACTGACGATAATGAATCCACGTTATTTGGCGAAAAATCGTTATGCAGATATTGATACAGACTTGTTCTAACAAAGTTAAACGAAGTAATTATATACGAAATATCACAAGATCGCCATTTTTAGGCAAATAATTTTTCGCATCTATAATGTCGAATGTTGTCGTTGGATGGTGAAACGAGCATATCTCAAACTTTGTTTACTGGCATTTTTACAAATAATTATGTACAACTTGTTGCGTCCCCCTAGGAAAACCACTAACCTACAAAAGACAAACTTTATAATAACTAAACGAATAATCAAAAAACTATTTGTATTTTTCTTAAAAAAAAAAATGTAAACATACATTCTGTACAACGTTTTTACAGTGCTGCCAAATACACCACACAATTAATACGGATTTGCTCTAAGATTCCAAACATAATTCTTTAAATATTAATTATTTTTAAAGAGTATAAATAAAAAAAAAGTGACAAATTTTTCGAGCTGGCACTTTGGCCTAACATTATATTCAAAATCGGTTGTACACGATCTAAAAAGAACAAAATAATAAAATAATTTCGAAACAAAACATTTTAAACGAAAGATCGCATCGAACACGAAAAAACAACTCTGTAAAACATTATTAAGTTAATAATGTCTTAACCGTCCGTTTAAAAACTGACGTTTGTTATTGAAATCCGTATTTGAATTTTATTAACGCGTGAAATTTTACAACTTTATAATTTAAAACTGTATATGGTCAGTTTCGGTAATAATAAATAAATATTTTCTTCGGCAGGTAGTGCAACTGGAAGAAATACTAGAAGTACGACATTCCGTCTTCATCGTTGGCAACGCCGGTACGGGTAAAACGCAAGTTTGGAAGACGTTATTTAAAACGTATCAAAATATGAAACGGAAACCGATATATAACGATTTAAATCCGAAAGCGGTGACAAACGACGAATTATTTGGTGTTATTAATCCGGCTACACGCGAATGGAAAGACGGTATAACGCATTAAATTAATTTAATCGTCGGGTTTTTTTTATAATTAACGCCTATTTCGTTAATTTCAAAACACGATGAAATCGTCGAAACTTTTGCGTTGTTAAGAAAACAGACGGTAATTATCGAACATATTTACGTTAAAAAGAAACCTACGTAATTTTATTTTAATAAAATTAATTCTCAAAAATCATCGAGGAAAAACTTTTCAAATTTTAAATAACGATAAAAAAAAAAACGTTACTTTCGAATGTACAAAATAACCAGTATTTTTTATTATTACTTTTTTGTACTTAGCAATTATTTAAATCTATTTTCGATGCGTTTACTTTTATGTCAATATTTTGCGACAACTAGTCTTTAGTAAATCTTGTAGGGCGTTTCGTATTTTTTGTTCTTCGTTTGATAAAATTAAATCAAATGTATTTTAGCGAGTATTATAAACATATTAATAACAACGAATTAAAATAAAACCACCGATACTCAATATTGCGCGAATATCGGACACGTTATTATTATATATCATATTACAACGCTATTACATACTTATGCATTTACAAAAAACAATCGAACATAGTACAGAAAGTTTATAACAAAATAATGTATCAGGCACACTAGTATATACATTCCCGACAAATAAGCAGAATTATATAATTTACCTGTATACTTGTACTTAATTCGTACAATATTACAACAACGTGACTACATGTAAGTTGCGTTAGTGTAATCATTACTCTTTAAACATAAAACACACGTAGTACATACATGCACGTATATCAATATATATCCATATGTGCAGGCGTACAGTACTGATTACAACCACGTATATATTTAGGTGTTGTAAGTCTACAATTAATTACTAAATAAAAGTTTTGATAAACAATACATTTTGCATAAAAATACCTAAAAATACCTACATAGCCGTAATGAAATTTATATATATATGTGTGTGTGTGTTCCAAAAAAAAAAGCATTAAATAACGAAAAACATAGAGTATGGAACAAACCAGCGATAAAAAATACGGAAATATAGAATTACCTTAAACGAAACTTACGATGTTGTGTAACGCCCGCCAAATTAATCCCTAGATCGTAATGGGAAGGATTCAATATTGTTCGTAAGCATTAAATACTTCTGTAATTCTATTTCGTTTTGAACTACTCATCTCTGCTCATCATGAAACGAGTGAATAGCTTATGACGACGTTTGTAGTTTTTTTAGTCAATTTTTAGCAAAATGAATTGAATAACGTTGCACCCATATATGCTCATATACGACTATGATATTTAAAATAATTAGGAACTTTGGCAAATTCAATAAACATTGTTCTAGGTTTACTTTCACGAGTTATAATTGAAAACATTCATCCGTTTTTAAAAGCAAAGTTCAATTTTATAAAGTTGTTTAACATTAGGTAAAGCTTCTTCAGTTTTATTATTACAAAACACACATTTAAATAATGAATTCTATAAAAATTGCATACGATTGTTGCTCCACCCCATAAAATTATTGAATGTGTAAAATTGATAGAAGGCTGATTATAAACGACAAACATGTTTAATAGAGAAAACTCAACCAAGATAATACGATAAATAATTTAATGTTCTTAATTTTCGAGCTAAATATAATTGCTTATGCAATGTTAATTTACTGTCCATCATAACGCCAAGGTATTAAACCTGGTAGACCTTTTCTAAAAGTCGATTATTTATAAACACGGATAATGCATTTTCAGTATATTGAGGTTGGAAACTATAAATAATCATATACTTCTTTTTATCGGTATTTAAAATACATTTATTAACCTTTAGCCAATACATGAATTTATTTACATCTTCTTGGACTAAGTTCCGTAAAATATGTGTATATCGTGATTACTAATACTGTATCATCGGCATAACTATAAATTTTACCGTTTACATTCAAATTGCACGAATCATTAATATAAATTAGGAACAAATAAGAGTCTAGTATACTGCCCTGTGGAACTTCGTATTTTGAATCACTAGCAACGCTATTTATTTTTGTCGTGTAGTAGAATAATATGTAAACCAACTATACATAAAACCTCTAATGCCGCATGCATATAATTTCTGTAGTAAAATGAAATGATTAACAGTGTCGAAAGCTTTTGGAAAATCAAACCGCTAGTGCTGTCCTCCCAGCTTCCAATGAGTCTATAATAAAACGTGCATGTTCATAAAGAGCAACCTCGGTTCCTCTGCCTTGAACAAGTCCAAGTTGATTTCTACCAAAAAAAAATTTTCCAAATAAGTTAATATTATATTGATAACAACTTTCTCAAAAATTTGATAAATGGTCAAACGTATACAAATGGTTCTGTAATTAGAAAATAATAATAATGATATTATTATGAGTCGTATATTACTGTCGATCAAAATATAATCCGACATCGTCGAAACATTATCACGACGGTAATTACCGTATTACGTTTCAGTTTATTCAACCGGAAGCTAAATAAAACTTATATATTTTCTTCGTTCTTTAAATCGAAAATATTAAAGTATTTTAAAAAAATAGTAATGCTCGACGAAGACGGATTTTTTATAGATTATTGAATTAGATTAACGTACCGTGTGCAGCTATACTAATGATTAGAGGCACGAGAGGAAAAATATATTAGATTGAGTGGTAAGAAAAGAATTAGGTCGTCGAGGGTGTTGATGTCAGCGAGGAGAAATGAACGGAAAGTCGGAGGTTCGATAAATATCTCTGGGAGGAATATTGGGTACAAATGACGAGGACGTTATAAACATTAAGAGTGACACCGTACAAGACACACTGAAGTAGATCATTCTGCTGCAGGAGGTGAACATGTGTCATCTTTGTATGACTCAATCGAAGTCGGGTGATGACCACTTTGATTTGACCGAACTTAATTTATTGGTTGAAGGGACAGAACCCATTTTTGTTCCCAAAGATGTAATCATTTCTTCTTAATGTGTCGTGCAAAATCTGATGGAAGAACTGCAATGTTTTGCACAAGCGGAACAATTGCTGCATCTTTAGTTGCTCTATCAGTCGTGGAGTCCAATATGAGCTGGTACCCAAAAAAATGTGACCGTTCGCTGTGGTCTTTTCCTTAAGGGATTGTTAATTTTTTTCGCTGCTGTTTGTGATTATATGCATTGTATATCGATTTTAATGCTACTAACGAGTCCGAGCAGACAACGGCTGATGAAGATGTGTCGCAATGGATCGCTTGTACAATCTTCGACCACGAAAGCACCATAGCTGGACACACCTGTATAAAAAAAAATATTTAAACAAGAGATGTGCGCTAAAATACTCTGCTCGATTTTATCAACAGAAGCGCCACTTATAAAGATAAAGTTCAAGTTTGGTACTATTGAGCTCCGATAGCGGTATTATTGCTATGAAGCGATGAATTAATCGCAGTTGGGCTTCTGTATAGATTTTAAGATATTTCTGAAGTGGGATTGAATTGTTTCTGAGCATCTCGTTACGGAAGATGTTGGGGTACAATATATGATGGTATAAAGTCAAACGCACTAGATTGTATTAGCCAGTAAGTGATTATGGCGATAGTTTAGTTGCCTTTCGTATGTTTCCGTTAGTAAACTATCGATTGGAGTTGCACGAAATCCTACTGTAGCTAGACGAAGAGCTGAGTTGCGAATGACATTTAAGGTTTCGATATAATCTGATTTTCCGGTTGAATAAGTTGCGGCGCCGTATTCAAATTTTGAATGAATACATTTAAGGTAAGGAACTTCTATCAGCACCGTAGTAAGTGTGAGATAATTGTTTTTGAGGTTTCTTTGCGCAAGATTTCTTGATATACTCGATGTGTGATTTCCAAGATAGCGTACACTTGACTAAATAACGTTTACGTTCTTCAGATATAACGAATATTTTGTTAATTACCGCGTATGATTAAATCGTAATTTTTTTCCCTCGCATTCTAGGATTATTGTCCGTTTTAATGAGAGAACAAGCTAATTTATCCGGTGATAATCCTAAATGGATTATATTGGACGGTGATATTGATCCGATGTGGATAGAATCCCTTAATACAGTCATGGACGATAATAAGGTAATATATATTTTTGTATATTTTGTGTTAGTTTTGTTTACGACGATTTATACATATTTCAGATAGAATAAAAGTATTATCTACTATTTATTAAGCAAAGCACACACGCTTTACACCTTCTTCAATACTTATATGCACGTTACATTTATAAAATAATATGAGCATGTATACGTACGTTTGCTCAGACTTTGTTTAATTTGTATATTTATAATAAATTTCAATCGAATTTTTAGAATAAATCGAAAATTTTAGAAATATATTGTCGGTGGTTCGTAAATATATTAATCAGATGATCGATGTATCTCGTTTAAACACTAAAATACTCAGGCAACCGAGTTTTTGCGGATAATTATTTCTTTTTTTTTTCTTTTTTGTAAAATCGCGTTTTTGTCTGAAAATAAATTTAGATAAGAATCATATACTATGAAAAACCGTTACATACATAACTATTTTAACCGCATGGAATTTCGTTTCTTAAATTTTCGGAGTTATATCCGAAATTTTCAGTTTTGACAAATATCGGAAGGAAAATTATTTTGGAAATGAATTTTTTTCGATCGAATTTTTTCCTGAAAATAGTTATTTCATAGATTAAGAAGTGTTTCCAGAAGAAAATCGAAACGGTACCCGAGATATAAAATTTTAATTATATTTACCAACTCATATGCGGTAAAAAGAAATTTCTAAGCTTATAATATTCGAACGGTAAATACGATCGAGTTGAAATTTTTAACGTACATTCGGAAAAGTATCAAGAAAAATCGAAATTTTCAAAATTATATGATGTGTACATCGGGGTGAGGGCCCCAAAAATTTCAAAATTCGTAATTTCCATACTGGCCATTTCTAATTACTTATAAATTATAGGTAGGTACAAAATTTCATCCAAATCGTTAGAGTCGTTTCCGAGATATTCGAGTATATAAAAGATATTGTATCAAAAATATTGGTTATATACAACTCTACTGCGGATGGCATACTTAACGTAAATAGTTCATTATTATATATTATATTCATTTCAATATTATTTATATATTTATTTATTATTACTGGTATACCGTATAATTAAAGTGAGTTTTGACGTATGTATAATATAGGATATGGAGAAAAATATATTTATAAAATATAGTTTCTGGATATTTCGGTCTTAAGTGAGATAATAAAAATATAACGAATGGTAAAAACGGTTTTCTATTATCTAAAATGAACATCGGTAATTAACTAAATTCAATACATATATATATATAATCATCATCAGTAGTCGTCACCCTATCGTGATTAATCTTAGTCCGTCGCTGAAGCAATAAGTGTTCGCCAATTACACCTATCTGCTGACAGTCGTACACATTCCACAATTGAAAGTCCTGTTCTTTGTTGAAACATCTGTCCATCGTTTCGGTACACGTCCTGGTGGTCGTTTACCATTAACAATCCCCATGATCATCAGCTTCTGTAATCCTTCTGGTCTCCGCATGACATGTCCAAAGAATTTAATCACTCTTGTGGAAACAATGGTTGACAGTCTTTGCGTGGTACCAATTTCCCGTAAAACAGACTCATTTGTCCGTTTTGCTGTCCACGGTATCCTGAGAAGCCGCCTCCAACACCATAATTCGAAGGAGTCAATTCTCTTTTTATCAGACTTTTTCATTGTCCACGTTTCTGCTGCGTATAGTAGAATTGAAAATATGAGCGTTTCGACTAATTTAATTTTTAACGGTTTTGTAATCGAATTATCTTTCCAAATGCGGTTTAGTTTTGTCATAGAATTTCTAGCTATTTCTATTCTTCGTCGTATTTCTCCTTTTGAGCCGCCCTATGCTTCAAGAAGTGATTCTAGGTATAGAAAACTCGGGACGTTTCCATAGCCGGTAGATGTTCTTTCGTCTTGTGGTATTACATTCTTTCTGTCTATAATCATAATTTTTGTCTTGCTTTTATTTACATTAAGACCGTACTGTTTGCTGACATCTTCCACGCGTTCCAATAGTTTTTTCATTTCTTCCATATTAGCCGCTATTAAGGTTGTGTCATCTGCATATGGGAGCTTTGTTATCTTTCGTCCTCCTATCAGTATACCCCCTTTCCATCCGTCTAAGACTAGTCTAATTATATATTCGGCGTATAAGTTAAAGATCAAGGGTGATCGAATACAGCCTTGTCCTAACTCCTTTATGCGTATAGAAACCTCTTGATGTTGTATTACCAATACGTATGATATTACTGTTATTATTATATAATCTCTCTATAAGATATACAATGTGCTTTGGTGCACCCATTTCAAGCAACATAGACCATAATTTATCCCAACGAACATTATCAAACGCTTTTTGATAATCTACAAAGCATAGTATATAGGTACGTTATATTCACGTCCTTTTTCGATTAGTACTTTCATATTAAGAATTTGTTCTCGGGTGTCTCTTCCTTTCACAAAGCCAGCTTGTTCTTCGGGTGTTTCTTTAGACATCCGTGCATAGAGTCGATTATTAAGTATCCGCAGTAAAATCTTACTTGCATGTGAGAGAAGGGTTATTGTCCGATAGTTCTCGCATTTCGTTTTCTGTCCTTTCTTATGTATAGGAATGTATATTGATTGGCTCCAGTCTTTTGGCCAGTCGCCTGTTACCCATATAGTGTTACATATGGAGTGAATTTTCATGATCCCTTCATTCCCGATCTGCTTTAATACCTCTGTAGGTAATTTTATCAATTCCTACTGCTTTTTTATTTTTTCAGGTATTGAATAGCTTCATAAACTTCGCTCATTAGGATATCTGACTCTGGTTCGTCAAAAGGGTTATCAATTTCAATCTGTGTTCTATCGATAGGGCCATAAGATTGATTATTATTATAAAGAGCTCGGAAATACTCATTCCATACGTCAACAACATCATTGAGGTTCGTTTTTATATTGCCATTTCTATCTTGCATTGTCCAATTCATTAATTTGAAGTCTCTGGAAAGAAGTTTCACTTTTTTATAAAGATCATGTTGTTCATTTTTATCTGCGTGATTTTGTATTTCCTCGCATATTTTATTCAGGAAAGTATTTTTGTCTTTTCTGCAACTGTTTTTATTTCTCGGTTTAATATTTTCCATTTTGCATCTTCTAGTGAGGCTTCACATTTCAGCATTCTTCTCTTTTCAATCAGTTCCATTGTTCTGTCAGATAACCATGGTTTGCGCTTATTGCAATTCCTCTTTACCATTGATCTATTTGCCGCTACTATAACGTCTGATTTAAGCTGCAATATATACATATATATATATATATATATATATATCCATCCTGAATATCATGAACATAATTATATTATTTGAAAAGTGTGGAATGTAGTGATTTTTAAAAAATAATAAAAAAAGTTAAAGTCACTAAACTCTTTAAAATGAAAAATGACAGTTTTTCGGTAAGTGAACATAAAAAATAAAATATAAAAATATATACAGTTTATAAAAATATAAAATGTAGAAATACTAATTTAGACATACAATTTACAAAAATTATCAACGTGAAAAAACAATATTTATAACATAATCCGATATGTGAAAAAGTAATGTATCTAAAATGATCTGATATTGAAATGATCAGATTATTTTATTTCATTTTCCTCATTTTTGTAAATGATATAACTAAATTAGTATTTTTTACATTTTATATTTTTATAAATTGTATATATTTTGATATTTTATTTTTTTATATTCTCTTGATAATGGCTTAACAATCAGAAATTTTAATGATTTTTCATAGTAAAGGATAATCTTTATCCAACAGTTACAATTTTTATTTAACGAATCCGTGTTAAAATAAAAATTTTTCTGAAATATCGAAATTAGCTATTCCTAGACCAATTTATAAAAATGGTGACAAACATAATATTAGAAATTACAGACCGATTTGTATTCTCTCTACGATTTCCAAAATATTCGAAAAATAAATGTGTTAATTGCTAAAATTAAATTTTTTCAGTGTTAATCAATACGGAAGTATGCACTATTTGAACATGTAAAATACATAACCGAGAATATTGAAAATGGTCATTCTGCTGTTATTTATATTTTGACCTTTGTAAAACCTTCGATACATTAGAACATTACATCATACTATTCTATTGGAAAATATTTACAATTGTGGGATAAGAGGAAATATATATAATTGGTTTAAACTATATATAGGAAACAGGCGTTATGTTACAGAGATAAATAATGTACGAAGTGAAGGTGTAACATAAACTTTTGATGTCCGACAAGCAAGTGTATTAGGTCCCTACTTGTTTTTAATATATATAAATCACGTGTGTAATATTACGGTTAACGGTAAGATATTCGCGGACGATACTGCATTAGTGATTACTTCCTGTTACTCAACTATTCTTAAACAGATGGTGCAAGCTGATGTTAATATAATTGTTGGATGGCTGAAGCGAAACTGACTAATTGCAAATGAAAAGAAAACAAAATATCTAATTTACAGTTATCAATCCCCTCATCTGTGGGATGGTATGAAACCTATGCTAAACGATAAGTGTGAGATAGAAAGAGCGCATTTAGTGAAATATTTAACGATTCAGTTTGTATGGAATAAACATGTTTTCCGCATAGCTAAAAAACTAAGGAAATTGAATTATCTTTTCTTGTACTAAAGCAATATTTTTGTGTTGAGCATCTTAAACGCTTCTCGCTTTGTACCAGCCTGCTATCAGTTATGGAATAGTTCATTGGGGAGAGGCGGCAGAACAGCATATTAAGCAAATTCAAACGCTGCAAAATAGATTGGTAAAATTTTTTCTTAACCAAAAAAATTTTTCTCCTTATGACATAATTCTAAATATTTGACAGATATATCAATTAAAATTACTAGACCATGTCTTAAAGAATAATCCTTACAATATGTTGCTTATTACGGAATACTTTATGAGATCAAATCGAGAGTGGATACAAGTACCGAAGTTCAATAAGTATCACTTCAGGTTATCTATGAAGGGGCTATAATTTATAACACGTTGCCCATGTATATAAAAACCGACCTAAAAAATTTAAAGAAATGCCGCAAGTCTTTAGGGAGGTACATAAAGAATAAAAATAAAAAAAAATAAAACTTTTTGGTTTTTGGCGTTAGGGTTTAAATTTATATGTGTTGCCGATGGGCATAGCGCATTGAGTACGGCGACTTTCCGTCTAACTGCCGAAGTTAAGCAACGGTACTTGGATGGGTGACCGTCGGCTCAGTGTTGTTGTGTGTTGTTGGTATCTCCCAATTTTCCTGGCCCACACGGGAGATTAGGCTATTTTGATTCGGTAGACCTACGTCCAGCAGTGGACCGATATAGGTTAAAAAAATATATATATATGTTGAGTACTGAGATGCATTTGAAAATAGTTGGGTTAGCTTAATTAATATTATATGCACGTACACCTGTACTGTAAACTCCATTTATGCTTATATAACAATTATAACGTTTTTATTATTTTTATTTTTCATCAGCGATCGCGTAATTATTTTATAAGTATGTTTAATTTTTTTTTTCGTAATAAATACCGTAGTATAAGAAAATAATTGTATCGCGCGTTATCGCGTATTTGCAACATGTTGTTGTAAACCGTTATATATAAGAAAGTAAAATAAAGTTTGATTTGAAAAAATGTTTAGTGATTTGAATTATTTTTTATTTCTATAATTATATTAACTTCTTTCATTTCAGGAATATACGCTTATATATTCCTTCAATAAGCATTTTTAGTAATATATGAAAAATACGTATTTATTGTTTTCGACACTCGAATTTCGGAACACGGTTCTCTAATTATATTCAATCGAATTATTATTTAAATTGTCGCGTTTGACGTTTATATTTGCCTAATCAAGATTGTTTCAGACTCAATATTACTATACAATTCTATACGATAGATTTAATTAGCTGGAGTCTGTTATTTATTACTATGTTCAACAGACTATATTAATAACACTGATTCTTGTTATAATTCACAATATCAATTATCAAATAGAGTGTTACATTCGCTTTTTATATGCCCACGAAAGCATTTTTTTTTTCTTATTAACGGGAGATACCTCGACGGCCATTTTCTCAACGTGATACTGAGAAAGACTTTCTATATTGTAATCAAGGATAATAACTTCTCTAGAGAAATGTTGGCATGTGATGGAATAGTTGTAGATTATACAGATGACGAAGGGGCGATACACTTTACGGAGGTGTAATATATGGTGAACGTTGTAATATAAGGTAAAACTCGGAACTTAATGGTGCCAAAGCAGAACATTCTAAAAAAAATGATTGGAATTACAGATTACCTGTTCGGAATGAAAGGGACAGAGGGAACTTTCTCTAAGTTGAATATTGAAAAGACGATCGAGTAATAAATGGTGCCCAAATAGCAATCTACTGATGAGTACAGTTCGTTTGCGATTACTTAAAGAAATGAAACCGCGGAAGTTTAAGGAGAGACTGTTGTAGTTGATAATATTCCGCCACAGGTGATCGATTAATATTTTCGGTATATATCAACTTCCAAAGATTCTTGTGCTCCAGCCGTACGGACTGAACGATATCCTTGTGAAAAACTAAATAGAATACTACACTATTAGACGATTTTAAATCCCTTTATAACGCGGCACCTGCAAGAGAGGACTCAGATATTCCTACACGTTCCACATTATTAACCTTTAACGTAATCTTCAGCACTGGTTATGCGTCATTTTCATACATATTATGCATACAAAAAGAAATCTATAGACTCGCAGTCATGTTATACTTTATATACTTCATTGAGTTCGGTTTATTACAATTTAATACGCTGCTTGTCTTCGATTAATGCGCAATAGGCAGTAATCTAATTTTATCTGTATCTTTCTACTAGATTAATTTAAACCTCATTCGCGATATATTTATAAGTATGAATAAATTGCAGTCTTTTTAAATATGAAATCGCATATTTTTTTTTACTATTTTCTAGGTATTAACATTGGCCAGTAACGAACGAATAGCTCTGACTCCGTCTATGCGCCTCATATTCGAAGTGTCTAATTTAAGTACCGCTACTCCTGCTACCGTATCCAGAGCGGGGATTTTGTACATTAATCCGCAAGATCTAGGATGGAATCCGTAAGATAATTTTATCTTTTATCCTATTTTTTATTTTTATGTACGCATTCAATTAAAGAATGTTTTATTATAAGACTCAAACTGGCGTCAACGTAAATTAAATACAGGTGTAAATAAGTAAATGTAAATATATATATACATGTGTGTGTGTGTGTGTGTGTGTGTGTGTAGAATATGTAAATAAACCTGATGTATGTAGCGTAAAAGAAATATCCATTAGCTTAGAGTATATAACCAGCAGTCAAAACAACTTGTACAGATATGTTGTTGATTTTTGGTTTGAATGTTTGTGGTTAGTGTTCGTTAATTATTTTTATTAGGTTGTCTCATTTAAAAGTACATATTAATATGTAAACAGTTGCCAGAATGTACATTGATGATGTGTTTAGAGTAAAGTGGTACATAATAAATTTAAAGTAATTTAATTAAAATATAAAAAATTAAATGAAAGAATAATAATAAATACTAAACTGAAAATATGTATATAAGTTCGTTTGATGTGTTGGTACTATTTCTTTTTATATATATATATATATATATATATATATATATATATATATATATATATATATATATATGTATATAAAGATACAATCTTAACCTACTAAGTTAAATAACAAACTGTAGCTTAATCTAACAAAATATAATTTCTATTAATCAAGCATATGGGTTTAAAGTCGGTGGTCCATCGACCATAACTTTTGACATATCCTTTTATCGTATAAGTTTATTTACATAATTCTATAACTAGATCTGCTGGGTGGTGTCGCTAAGACGCGTGACGCCTTGTCTGGTATAGTTGACATGTTGCTGAAGCCGCTTTTTATGAGCAGAGTTACGTATCTTCCAATCTCCTCGTTTACGAATGGAATTCGTAAATCTATAGATCTCGATTAAAAAAAACCGACAACTTTATTGGCTTATCGGAAGAAACTCGCAGCTGGATGTAGGGCACAAATGCCTACTGTATCGGCAGATTATAAAACCAATATGGACCTACGATCCACAGTTACGGGCTGCGCCAGTAGGTCTAACATAGCTAAGGTCAGGCAATGTGTCGGTATTATTCATCGTATTTTTAAATAACAATTGATCGACGATATTCATAAGAGCTGGAATCACGATATTTCCATTTCATTATTAAATTCTTTATTATTAGACCTCGAAATTCGTTATAAGTTGGTTCGACACGACGGTATAAACAACCTTGGTCTCTTCCTTCGATTTTTTTTTTTAATATGTGCTTTCACAAGGTTTACCCATTATAAAATATTAAATAAATCTATAGTGGTTATATGGCTAAGTTACATTCACGAATGAACTTATATAGACAAATATAAATGTACATAACGAGTAACAAGTAAGAAATACATGTTTATAGGGAAGAATTGATAAAGATATGATTTGATTGTATAATGTGACGGGAAGACAGATAATAGGAACCCAAAAAATATGTGATTCGCGGTACGGAGAAATAGTATAGTTCGTTTAGAATAATTAAGAAGGGAGCGATTTTTCCCCAATCGTAGTCTGTATATGGCGATTATGAATAGACGAATTTGGTTAACTGGCATCTGTATATTGTAAAACCAGGGTAAGCGTAGAGGATTAGTCTGAAGCAGTTTAATAATATGAAACATTCCTTCGAGTTTATCCTGTAAAGCCAGCAGAAAGATAGGTTAAAGACCAAATATTTCCGTTTCTTAGCAAAGATGTCTCGAAGTATTAGCGGTGTCGAGAGCATACTTTTCCGATACATATTTATTAGTTCTTTTTTCTGCCTTGCTATACACCATATCCTTCTCAGTATTCGCATTTCAAAGGCTTCTAACTGTTTTGTGCTCTTTACGCTCGTTGTTATTTCGGACGCTGACATCGTTTTAATTTAACGTTTCTTTATAATGTACGCTAGGTTTTCAAACGCTTGTTTGACCATGGCGATTCTTGTTTTAATTTCTATTGTATCTCTTCCATCATTATAAATATCAACGTTCCTAGATAACGAAACCCATCTACGTTTTCTACAACTTTGTCTCCATTTTTCAAGACTGCAGTTTTATTGCTCGATCCCGTGAAGTTCACTATTTGAGTTTTGTCAATGTGTATAACCATGCCCCATTTTTCACTGATTTATTTCGTCTATTTAACATTAATTGCATTTGCTTCACAGATGTTGTTAGGGGACGTTATGAGTTTCATTATACATCGTACGTACTTATTACCTTTGTCGAGAACGACGACGTGATATTTAATTTTATTCTTCAATTCTAAAGGAGCCTTAGTATAATACGGACCGCGTTTTATTTGAATTTATATTAATTTTCCACTTATTGAAGTATGATTTTAATTTCTTCAGCATTTCTTGAATATAGCATAAATGCGATGCCACGCGTAATATAGTATCGTTCGTATTTAGAGACGTTCGAAGATTTTTATTAGTACGAATATTTTTAATAAAGTTTCGCTCGAGAATACTTCCTTGTTGTGGTTTGAATAGAATTGTTTATTTTAATCGCAAAATTTCCGCTTGGTAAATTTGATAGATCTAACGATCTAGTTAGGACATTTTAATTGAATCAATTTATACATCAAACCGAGATATCGCGTAATGTTATCTCTATGTCTAAATACTGACAGCGCTCTTGTTTATTTTATACTCGACGGCAATTTTTGATCGAACTCTAGATGGATGCGATGCAGAAATAAGAATCGCCGGTAACCAAATTCCAGTGATACGTTTTGTCGATGATAATGCGCTGCTGGTCGAAAATATAGAAGAACTGCCGAGACTTTTGAATATAATCGCATTAGAAAGTGAAAAAAATAGCAGAGTAAACATTGAAAAAACCAAAATTAACTTCGAATCGACCAGGTTAAAATGTAAAACTACTTCTCGGTGAAAAATAAATCGAACGGTCGGAAAAGTATATATATATATATATATATAAAGGATAACCTGATGAAATACGAATGACTAGATACATGTGTTTATGAAGTTCAAAAATTTTCTTTGCTACTGAAAGTTAAACTTAAAAGAACATGCCATGGTGCTTTTCTATATGGATACTAGACATGGACTGTAAATCATAACACGAAGAAACGTATCTCGTAATTTGAAACGCGATGTTATTGGAAAATCCAGCGGACGAAGAAGATGAAAAATGAACAACCGTTAGGACTGATGAGAACTGATCGAATATTAATGACTCTGATTAAAAAAAAAAAAACCGAATCGGACATTTTATGAGAAATTTAAAATATTAACTCTTGCCGACCATAATAATGAAAACAGTAGAAGGAAGAAGAAAACCGGAGAGAAGTAAGGTCTCTTGGCTGGATAACATCGAAAAATGAGTCGGAAAGAAAGCAGTAGCAAGGGACGTAGGCTTATTTCGTTAGAATTCATGCATGACAGTTTAGCAATACCCGAATTGGGTGGTATGGAAAGAAGAATTAGAAGAAGAAAAGTATGCGGGTGTGTTTATTTCGATTTAAACCGTCTGTTATAATATCATCGAGCCTGGCTAATATAGTTGCAGAGATAATTTATTTCTAAATCTAAACTGTCTCGCGGTATATGGTTAAATAGTAAAATATTCTACGCCTCGAATAATACACATTGTTGTTTTTCGCGTGTGTGTGTTTTCTTTAGATACGTGACTAGTTGGTTAGAAACGAGGGAAAACACGGCCGAACGATCGAATTTAGTAATTCTTTTCGACAAGTACATACCTGCTTGTATGGAAAATGTACGAAACAGATTTAAAAAAATTACCCCGATACCGGACATCGCTCATATTCAGATGTTATGCCATTTGCTCGATTGTTTACTAACACCGCAAAATATCTCCTCAGATTGCTCGAAGGAATTGTACGAGATGTACTTCGCATTCGCTTGTATATGGGCTTTCGGAGCATCCATGTTTCAAGATCAGGTAATTTTAAAATAAATTATATAATAAAAACTAATTCGAACAAATAATGCCAAATTTATCATAAAGTCACGCTTCTTCTTCTGTTCGGATTTTATGGACCATGTGAAAATAACAAATTTTTAATTTTCGATTATTCCCAGTATTTCTTCTTAGTTCCATTATGATTTTCCTTCCTAACGTCCGTCCATCCGTTTCTATTACTTTTGGTAAACCTATCGAATTTTGAAGTGAAACTTCTATCTGTGTGGTATATATGGGGAGTTAACCGCAAAACGAGCGGGTATATATATATATATATATATAATTTATGTATTTATTTAATTATATTTTTTTTACAATTGAAACGAAACGTAGTACCATGCAAATTTTTGCTTATTGCTACTAGTAGCGATTATCTCTAAATATATTTAATTTTAAATATTTCCAAGATAAAAACCGGAAATTGATTCAATAAAACAATTTCATTCAATTTAGTGTACGGTCAATTCTATATAACTGTCAGAGGTGATTGCATTTGTTACACTTGTATATTATATGTTGGACATTTTCTATTTCATTACTCTTACAATTGTAACATTTATTATCCGCAATTATATGTAATTTATTCAAGTAATATCCGATAAAACCATTTCAGAAAGTATCTGAATCATGTAGTAACTTACTATAATCTTTTTATTTTTAAAACGATTTATTACATTCGGAAAAAATTTACTTATTAATTTATTTTTTGTTAAAATATTGTATCTTACACTAAATTCGTTTAAAATTTGTATATCCAACTGTTTGAGAGCTATTTTACTTATGACATCATTATTATTTTTTTAGCATTAAAAATTAAAGATATTTTTAAATATAAAAATCAATAGATAAGATACGTGCTATAAACGTTATATTAGAAACAGTAATATAAGAAGAAGTTAAATCAATAAGAAATTTACAGCGGTTACAAATTACATTATGCATTTGCTGCTTAGTTAAATATTTCTAATAGACACCAGCGCAATATGTATATAGTGACTATACTAAACCTTTATAAAGAATTACCTTATATTTATAGTTAAGTCCCCATAATTTACCTCCAAGAGCTTTAAATATATGATAATATTTGTTGACTTTGTTATTTATATATTGTATATGTTTATTATATTTTAATGTATTATCTGTAATGAAAACCAAATATTTTATGCGATCAGTGTAGAACTAAACGCACGATTGACAATTTTAATGTTATATATTACTTGATCAAAACTTTTTTCTCACCAGAAACAACCATAATTTGAGATTTAGTAATCTCAAATTTGATATTTAAAGCATTTATTATCGTTTTAAACTTATTACTAACTTCATTACAATTAAAAATATGAGACGTCGATTTGCTACAAAAATGTACACCATATATTAGGAGCAGATCACATGCATAACTGTACAACTTTAAGCCTACTTGAGTGTTATTAAAAGAAAAATGTATATTGGAATATAAAATGTTCCACAAGACCGGTCCAAGAACTGAACCTTGTGGGACTCCAAAATTATTACTAACACCTATGATATCATTTCGATATTTCCATGTAACTCACCTATTGGATAAAAAATTATGTACCAAACTTATTACATTAAAACTAAATCCATATACGATTAATGTGTCAATTATAACTTGACGATCGCAGTTATTGAAAGCACCTTCAATGTCAAGTGAGATAATAGATTTATTGTTACGTTGTTTATGTCGTGATAGATTATTACATCTGATATAGCTAATTCTGTAGAATAATACTTTCTGAAACCGTATTGATACGGATTGAGCACAGATGTATTAATTTCGTTATTTAAAAATTTTAAAATAATTTTTTTATATACTTTACTTAACGAATTCAACGACCATATTGGTATATAACTATTTATTTTACTGAGATCTTTATTTGGTTTATTTAACATGACTATACTAGCCCTTTTCCAGATAACTGGAAACATATTAAATTGTAAAAGTGTATTATAAAGCGTTAATAATAAACGGAAAGTAAAAATATATAATTTTAATTACTTTATTAGTTATACCATCAGAGAATGGCGCCTTTTTATTGTTCAGGTTCTGTATTATTTCCTTTAGTTCAATATACGACACTTCTAATTTTAAATGTTTATTTTTATCTGAGATATTATTAAGTGAAATTTGGACACCATCTTTGAAATTAAAAAATGCATTCATTAATAGGCTTATTTTATCTTTATTCCTATCGATACATGAATAATAGGAATCATTAACATTAATTTTCAGATCAGAAAATTTAAACGATTGAACGTTGGTTAATATTTTTATTTTATAGGGTTTACCCCAAGCCATGGACGAGCTGCATAAAGCTCTACATGCCTGTTGCTTAAAATATTTAATTTTAGTTTTATACATTTTTAATGTTACATTATATATTAATTTATTTATAAGATTTTTATGTTTAATATTATTAAACCTATGAACGGGAAATTTAAAATAATCTAATTCTTTATTCCACCATGATTTGTTCGCTTTAGGTTTTTTTACTTCGGAGTTATTTACTGTTAATTTACTGTATCACTTATGCTATTAGTAAGTTGTTCGGTAATATTATTAATTTAAGATTCGGTATTTGTAAGAATTATATTTGTTTCAAAATTTAGTCACCATTTAATTTATCGATATCTAAGGTAAGGATATAGTCATTATTATCGATGTATCGAAAATATCAATACTTATATTTTTATGGTCGCTTAGAAGAAATTCTTTAACCATAACATCCGATAACTGATACTGATACTTCAATTTATTATTTGTTAACACATAATCTATCAAACTTTGTTCATTGTGATTTTGAAAAGTATAAACACCGATATTGTTTTTAATAAGTTCACCGAATACACGAGATTTTCAAATTGTGCATTACTGGGAGTGTGTTGAAAATTTTTGTTCTCCATAATTTTAAATCTTGAATTAAAATCACCTATTACGTTGTTTTCAATTTTGTTTTATATTGTTAAGTAAAAGTGTAAATTGATAATTTATATCATGATTGGGCGGAAAATATATTCCAAAAACAACAATATCATTTACGTTAGTTTTAATTATGTAATCAGAAACTACAGTACTGTTAATATTTTTAATGTTACCACTGATAGCAACGAATTTAGTGCGTAATAACAAATTAAAGTGCTTTACATCACTATGTAGATAAGGATCACAAGTTACGCAAAGGTAATTACTATTTTGTATGTTATTTAATTGTAGTACAGTTTGTGCTTTACAATAATTTACGTTTTGCAAAATTAACTTGATACTATCCATAATTTATATTAGGTTTTACTTTATTTACGATTTTTATGTACAAGTATTGTGCGTAATTTTATCAATAATATGTTTCCTATCTTCTAAATTAAGTTTACCTTTTTCTTTTTCTTGCTGTGAACACGCATGCGAAAAGCAATTATTGCATTTTACTTTAATCTGGTCTTCATCTAACACATATTTTCTAGACGTTAGATGACTTTTACATTCGTTTTTCATGTGACCAAACCGTAGACAGTTATAACAGCGTATGACAGGAGTATAATCATTTTATTCCAATTCACAACCATGTAACCAGCCTCCATTAAAATGTGATAAGCATCTGGATCCAGACGTACAAAGGCACGAATTTTACCAACATTAGTTTGTTTCAAAGTAACGAATTTTGGTTTTTTACCAGTTTTATTTTTAATAGCCAGACTAATATCCATGTCTGTAGTTATATGATGAGCACCAACTATCGAAATCATTGGATCTTTTTTTAATATTTACGATATGATTAGAAACCTCTTTTTTTAAACATTCAAATTGTTTTTTATCTTTGACACCAATTATAACTTTTTGTTTGTGTTGTTTTAGAAATATGATGTCTAATCCACTTTTACTAGTATTTATTTTATTTAATTCATTGTTCCAATTTCTTTCCTCCAAAATATTTGTATTTTCAATAATTAAAGTTTCGAATTTGTTTTAGGTTTTAGATTAGTATTTGAAAACAACTTTGACTTTAATTTTGAGTTTATCCAAAATAATTCCGGTAACAACATTTATTATACTTTTTTCAGTGCTTTTCTTAAGTTCACTGAAATTATTATTTAATTTCTTGACATGAACCTTTAAAGTATAAAATGTTGTTACTAAAACATCTTTTTGTTTTTTTTTAAATTCTCTCTTTCAACTTCACTTTCATATTATGGACTCATGCAGAAGTTGTCTTATAGCGTCAGTACATTTAATAGTTTAATACTAACGTCAAAACAAGCATTTTCGACACTAGTCATGTTCGTTACTAATATTATTTATTTACATGTATGAGTTCTGTTTGTTACAAAATATTAGGCATGGTAGTTATTTCAACTCACTGTTATTTGAAAGTAACTAACTGTGATTAGAAGATGAACGAAAACGTTAGTAGTTACTCTTACAAAATCACGTTAAGTTCTTCTTCTTATCGTGTCGGTCATTTATATTCCTTTTTTCCCAATATTTCACTATCTGGACAGCCTCGTCTGAGATTCCGTCTATTCTTCTCATATCTTCCATCCCGTATCGCACTGGCAGCAATGAACAAATTAATAAGTGCTCCGAATCTTGTACCATGCCACAATCACATCTGTCATCTGTAATTTTCCATCGTTTCATGTTCTTTGCTGTTCTACCTGTCAGGGTTCTTATTCTATTTAGAGTTTTCCATATTGACCACGGAAATTTATTACCAGGAGGTAGATGTTCGTCCAGTTGTTCCCATAATTTTAATCGGTTTTCTTTCACTTACCATAATTCCATCCTAGTGATTTCCGGCGTTTGTGTCAGAGCGTTTGCTGTTTTAAGAAAACTCTTTCTTGACTTGAGTCGACTTATTGCGGCATCTTTTGCATTCGATGGATGTCTTATGTCTTGTTCTTGTTTTGTTTTTTCCTTTCCAGCCATCACTTCCCGTCTTATGTCTGGTGGTGCTATACCGGATAATATTTCTATTTTATCGATCGGTACCGACTTCAAACCTCCTGTAACTATACAATCGGTTTCATGTAGTGCTATATCAATTCTTTTTACATGCACTGAATAAAGCTATACTGCACTAGCATATTCACCTATGGAATAATACAGAGCTAAAGCTGATGTTCTTAATACGTTTGGATCTGTACCCCAGGTGGAGCCAATCAATTTTCGGAGTAAACCGTTTCTTGTACCGATTTTTCTTTTGGTATCTTCGCAATGTTCTTTAAATGTTAAGGCTCGGTCCAACTTAACGCCTAAGTACTTTGGGTTGTTACAGTGTTCCAGCGATATCCCTTGCCATTTAACGTTTAATTTGCGTTTTGCATCCTTATTTCTCAAATGAAACGCCTATACTTGGGTTTTACTAGGGTTCGATCTGAGGTAATTGCTAACATAGTATTTTTCTGTAGTCTCCAATATTCCATTCAAATTCTTTTCTACCTCGCAAAGCGTTTTCTCTTGAGTTATAATAGCTAACTCATCAGCGTATATAAAGTGTTTTGTTGAACTTCCAATTGTTTTATCATTAGTATATATGTTAAATAACATTGGTGCAAGTACACTTCCTTGTGGTAGACCATTGTTCTGTTTTCTCCATCTGCTCTTTTTGTTTTGTAGCGTTACATAGAATCGCCGATTCCTCAATAATGTGCTAGTAATTTTGGTTAATTTGTAATCGGCAGTAAACTCATATATTTTTTAATTAGTATTCTATGATTTATTGTGTCTTATGCTGCGCTTAAATCTATGAACGTCGCCCCTGTTACCATTTTGTTTTCATATCCATTTTCCATTTCCTGGACCAGGCTTAAGATTTGTGCTGTGCATGACCTTCCAGCTCTAAATCCAGCCTGCTGTTTAATAAGTTTGGAATCTATTTTTTCACTTATTCTATTTAATATTATTCGTTCAAATATTTTGTAACTATGACACAGTAACGAGACAGGCCTAAAATTTCCAGCATCTATAGCAGTTTTTCCCAGTTTAAGTAATGCAGCTACGTGCGATTTTAACCATTCTATAGGAATTCGGTCCATGATAATGCAATTATTAAACATATCTGGAAGTCATTTTTAGCTTTGGGTCCTATATGTTTAATTTGTTCTATCATTATGTTATCGACTCTGGGTGCTTTCCTATCTTTCATTGTCTTAATTTCCCTGTTAGTTCATCCATTCTGAGCGGTTTATTAAGCTGGCTCAAATTATCAGTTGTTTTCACTATCAGTTTTGGTTTATCTATTCTAACTTTTATTTTTCCATTCATTAATAATTTATTTGTTATTTGGTCTGCTGTAGTATTTATATATTCTTTTGGTTGTAGTTTTTCATTATTCATGTTTTTTATCAGCTTATAAGCTTTGTAACTATTTTTCGGCATGTCTACATTTTCTATTGTTGAAATCCACTCTTTTTTCCTTTCTCCTGCTATTCCCATGAGTTTTTCACCCATTTCAATGATAGCTTCGTCAAAAGTATATGTTTCATACGATTGTCAATAGCTTCTTGACATAAGCCTTTTACATAATTAGTGTGACATCCTCTTGGTATATGTCTTTTAGATACTTTTTTTACGAGCTCCGCAAAATGATAATTGGCTGGTGTTGGTTCTATCGTTCCTACCTCATTATCCAAGTCATTTGCAAAATCCATCCACTTTGCTTTTTTAAAATTAAATCTTCTTCTAAATGGTACCTTTCGCAGCATTATTGCTGCATTTACTTCACATAGAATTGGCTGGTGCTGTGATTTCGGTATAGGATCCAATACTGCTTTAGTGGTCATATTCCTTATGTTATCGCTCACAAAAATGTTATCCAGATTATTCCTCTACGCCATCTACCACTATTAAACGATGGAGGTAATTTAGGATCGTGGACTAAGCTCAAGCAGTTCATTTCTGCCCAGTTGTCAACAGCTTCTCCATCATCATTATTCTTTGATTATCCCCACATCATGCCGTTGGCTATTGAAACCGCCAATTATAATCTTTACCTCTCTATCAATTTGGTTTTAGAGATCAACATAGCACAGTAGAACTAATTCACAGGGTTGTTAATGTTATCCACAGAAGCTTTGAAGAAAAGAAGTTCTGTTCCGTGGTGTTTCTGGACATATAAAAAGCGTTTGAAAAAGTGTGGCAATATGGTCTACTTATAAAATAAAACGCAAATTACCGGTTCCTTATTACTTATTAATAAAATCTTATCTCTCAGAAAGATACTTCCAGGTTACTGTCAATGAGTCAGCTTCTAACATCTACCCTATTTGAACATCTGCCGACTGTGACATTGAGTTAGCATCAAACCGATTGCAGAGACATCTAAATGAACTAGAAAAATGGTTCATGTATTGGAAGATAAAGTCAATGAAACTAAATGTTCGCATATTGTATTCACACTGAAAAAACTATACAAATCATCCAGCATTAACGCTCAATGGAGTATAAATCCCCACCACAGGTAGTGTGAAATACCTTGGTGTGCATTTGGATCATAAATTGACACGGAGAAAACACATTTATGCAAAAAAAAAACAACAACATAAAATTTATTAGTATGTATTGGTTAATCGGAAAGACATCCAAGCTTCCAATAGAAAGCAAAGTCTTATTGTATAAGGCAATCCTAAGACCTATATGGTCTTACAGGATAGAACTTTGGAGTTCAGCTAGTAATTCAAGTATTGATGTCATACAGTCAACCAAAGATAGGATATTGCATTCAATTGTCGGTGCGCCATGGTTCATGCGCAATGATGATATATGAAATGATTTGGAAATACCCTCAATCAAAGAAGTGATCAGCAGTCATACGGAACGATACATGCAACTGCTAGACAAACACATTAACCACCTGGCCCATAATCTTATTGTAAACCTGTCCAGATTTGCATGCTTAAAAAGGCGTGATATTATTAAATAGCATATCCTACAACACTGTGCCTAGGGCTTGTGTACCATTTGGAAAATAGTCCAGTCATAAGATAAGGAGCTGTGTCACTGGGACATGCTCCATTAAATACATTTATTTTTAAAAGTTATCCTCGCCGCTTATTGCTTCAAATAGGCAGATTGCGAGCATAAAAAAAATCTTTTGTACTTGTATTTTCATAATTCACAGATTTCTCAAACTTAAAGGATATGTTTGGGGGTTTATAAACCGATGTTACACTACATTTCCCTATATCTACTGTGATTATTTCTAGGTCATTCTTTTCTGTACGTCCAGTTGATGTAATTTTCAAGTCTGGCCTAGTAAGTATAACACTACTGCATTTTTTGTGTGGCCGTTCCATTGCGAGTTTCATCCACACATTTGGTTTCCTATGTTTTGTTTCCCAATGTGTTTCTTGTATGCAAAGCACATTGCATTTAGTTTTTTTGCATAATTCAGACAAAATATTCTCATTTTCTTATGTCAGTCCTTGAGCATACCTGCACACATGTTCCAATGACCATAAGTATACACACAGATTAGTATGATTAGTATAATCAAAATTTATTTTAAATGTCTACACTAAATCAAATGTTACTACTACTATAATTTTAAATAGACACATTTGGTCTCGACACTGTACACAAGAAAATATACTTCATACATACATATAATAAATATTTAGTGGAACTTATAGCATATAAATATGTTTCGCACCTCACGCATGCTAAGGTTTAAATATAAAATAAGTATATACTCCGAAAAACAAAAAATTTAAAACTTCTACAAATCTTCCATGCAGTGAATCGCTACATTTAAAGAGGAAAGGAATAAATCAAGGAGTAGATCTAATTTGATCTTAATTCCAATAATACTTTCATTGTAGGTAAATACAGAGACTGTTTTAGAGGATAATGGTACAATTCCCAGTTCAATACAACTGAAAATACGGGTGAAATAAATAGTGTTATAATTAAACAACCTACACAAGAAAAAATTATTAATCATATGTCAAAAAATTAAATAAATCTGGAAAACATATTATTGACGATAAACTCAATAAATTATTCACTGAAAGTTTTTTACGGTTTAGCTTAGTAGATGAAGAAGCGTTTAAGGACTTTGTTGCAACATTAAATCCATTATATCAGTTACCTTCAAGACAGTAAATATCAAAAACAATAGTGCCCGCATTATATGAAAAATGTTTGTTAGAAATGAAGAATATTATAGCCAGTGGTACAAGTTTTTGTCTTACAATTGATTGTTGGACATCAATCAATACGACCAGTTATATAGCACTTACAGCTCATTTTATTAATGATGCATTTAAATGTGTATCAATTTTATTGGAGTGTTCAGCAGCAAAAATCTAGGGTGCCAAATAAAACGAATAACTACAGACTGGGATATTGATAAAAAAAAAATTCTTGTAGTATCAGATAATGCTAACAATATAAAACATGCGATACTACAAGAACTCGGGTGGAAACATTTGGGATGTTTTGCTCATACACTCAATTTGATAGCTCAAGATGCTATAAAAATTCCGGATGTTGCTGATTTAATAAGTAAAATAAAGACGGTAGTAGGTCATTTTAAAAAAAGTAATACATCCAATATGAAGTTATTAATAAATCAACAAAACCAAGGATGTGAACTACTGAAATTGGTTCAAGATGTTCTAACGCAGTGAAATTTCACATTTTTCATGTTGGAACGCTTTACATATTTGGAAACAGCAATTCGTAGTACAGTTGCTCTTATTGAAAAAACTCTTCCTGTATTAACAGCTGATGAGTGGAAAATGGTATCTGAACTTGTAATAGTTTTAAAACCATTTCAATCTGTAACAGAAACTGTTAGTGGAAATTATTGTACGGCTTCTTTGGTTATACAATTAACAAATTGGTTAATAAATATTACTTCTGTTCTATTAGAAAAACGAGTTTTTTTATCTGCCATAGGAAATGTGATTACAAAGCATAAACGCAAGACTAAAACACATTGAAAAAAGTAGAACATTATCCGTCTGTACCTTTCTTGATCCTCGGTTCAAACTTTTAGCATTTACCAGTCAAGAAGCACAAGAGGAGGTCAAAAAATTAGTTACTTCGCTTGTAACTGAGAACATTAAAAGTAAAATACGAGAAGAAGCCACACACATCTGTAGTAGCAAATGAAACTGAAAATGAATTGAATGTTTGGTCATCGTTTGACAAGTCACGGGCTAAAATCCAACTAATCAATTACAACACCAACAACAAAATCAATATTAGAAATACAGAGGTATTTGGAAGATCTTCTGCCACAGCAGATGATCCTTTAATGTGGTGGAGGAGAAACGAATGTTTCTTTCCGCTTTTGTCTATATTGGCAAAGAAGAAAATGTGTGCTTTAGGAACTTCTATTCCTTGCGAATGGATATTTTCAAAAGCAGGACAGTTACTGACATAGCAAAGGAATCGACTTACGGAAACAAATTGTTATTTTTAAATAATAACTTGAAATTTATTAATAAGTAATTTTCAATTTTACATTCATAATCATTAAATACCCTTTTAAAACGATAGTATTAATTTTTTGCAAATAAAATTATTGATTGCTAATAAAAATAGGAAACAAAAAATAGAAAGAAAACATGACATTTAAAAATAAAAATACAAAAATATGAAAATATAAATATAATTGTGTTAAGTATAATTAAAAAATTATTTTCAAAAAATCGAGATAATATGGTAACTTCATAACATAAATTTAAATAGCAGTGATTAAATAACGTTTAATAAGAACAGTTGTTTTCGAGTAATGGTAATGTTAGTAACAGTGATTCAGAAATAACGTTTTATTCCAACAAAATATATCGTTCACAGTACGCCTTACCAATACCCGCCTATCAAATCACGTTTTGTTGTGTTAGGTGTGTCAACGAAATAACGGACGGATATGTAGTGTGTCAACGAATTAACGGATATATATATATATATATATATATATATATATAATATATATATAATATATATATATATCGTTCTCATGTACCGCATTACCAACACCCGTGTTTCAAACCACGTTTTGTAGTGTTAGCTGCGACTTATACACATACGTAGGTTTATTCTTTTATATATATATATATACGTGTGTGTGTTTATATATACACGCGCGTAAAAATTTAAAAAAAAAAACGATCGAATTTAGTTAAAACGTCTTTAACTTTCACTTCCAACCTGCGCTCCGAGGCACAATTTTTTTTTAAATTTCATGTCTAAATTTCATTGTGCTATCAATTGTTGCATTTTCTCATTTTTCGTGTTCAAGAATCAAAACTTATTAAAATGACAATAGATTCGTTTTGTTAGTATTACTCATTCTCTCAATATGCGTATAAAAAATATAATATTTTCTTCTTAATATCGGAAAGTTTTTTCTTTTTTTTTTACTTTCAGTATGTTCCTGAACACATCTCTTCTTTTATTTTTCTTATAATCTTTCTTTCATTTTTTTCCCCAATATTTCAAATTTTTCAACGTCATTTTGCTCTAAGCGTCTAACGTTTTTATATTATTTTTTTTAATCGCATTAATTATTACATGTAAATTTTCTATAGGTGATCGATTATAGAATCGAATTTACTAAATGGTGGGTATCCGAATTTAAAACGTTGAAATATCCGTCTCAAGGAACTGTTTTCGATTATTTCATAGATCCTGAAAGTAAACAGTTCGTATCGTGGAGTGAAAAAATACCTCGATTCGAACTAGACCCTGAAATTCCACTACAGGTTAGCGTAGTCTAGAACGTGCTCTTCTCTGTATTATTAAGAATTAACGTGTACATATTGCGTCGTAAGTCGACGATTTATTATAATTTATTACGTTATTTAATCCGCTTAAATTTATTATTACTCTACCTATCCTATTTAACTAAATCCTATTGTGGTTCACGCCAAATTTTATCGAATCGAATTAACGGCAGATTATCGAATCCTGAACATTGATTTATTTTTATTGCAATTCGAAAAAATATAAAAACGAACACTTTAAATACGTTTTAATAATTCGATGGTTATTAAGCAAAATTATTTACAAGCACGGATACACATTCAGACGACGACGCACGTATATTACTTATAATGATTTATAAATCAAAAAATTCAAATTAAACCTAAATCTGTTGATGAATCGACGCTGATCCGGAAGATAGATTGAGCGTTTAAACGATATCCAATATACGATGACGCTAATTTCAATTAGTATTACGACGATATTTACACGATTATAAAAAAATTGGTCGTTAGTGGTTGTAATTACTTTATTCATTTGAAAAGCCTGGAATGTAAATTTCTTTACATTATACAAAAAAAAAAAAGAGTTAAAATCACTAAAAAAAAATTTTGAAGTGAACAATCACAAAGCTTTTCGGTTGTTAAGCCATTATATGAATATAAAAAATATAAACTAAAAAATATGTACAAATTTATAAAATACACAATTTACGAAAATTATCAACGTGATTTTTAAAATAATTTGATTATGAATGTGGAAAACAATGCGATCAACAATCAGCAATATAAAATTACACATTAGCGAGTAAAATAAAAATAAATAAAAACATATAATTTCTTAAATTCAATGATAAATTTTAATGAAGAATTACTTCTAAGAAGTAGTATATTGTCCATTTAATTTTTATCTATTCTAAATTATTTTTATTTTACAGGCTATTGTTTTTGTTTATGTATTAAAATTTTATATTGTTGGATGTTTTTATTTTTATTTTACTCGCTTTTGTATTATTGTTTACGTATAATATAAAATTTTCCTATTGTTGGATGTTTTTATTTATTTTTATTTTATTCGCTATTGCATTATTGTTTATGTATAAACTGTGTTTTGCTGATTGTTGATTGCGTTGTTTACCACATTCACTATCAGATTATTTAAAAATACTGTCTTCTCACTTTGATAATTTTTGTAAATTATGTATTTTATATTTTTATAAATTTGTATATATTTTTATAATTTATAATTTTTATATTCACATGATTATGGTTTAACAGCTGAAAGCTTTGTGATTTTTCATAAAGGAAAAAATTTTTAGTGATTTCATTTGTTGTTTTTTTTTTTTGCTTAAAGTCTGTTTTCTTCGTCTTTAGAAATCGTTAATAAATTTATAACTAGAAAGTGTTGTCAGTAAGATTATAATTCTATACCAAATATATGTTATTTCTATAATTTTTAAATAATACTTTTAAAAATTTGTCTTAATTTCGACTAGTATATATTTTATAAGGCGATTATCGTCCTTAAATTTATGCAACGATAGGAAAGGCGAACTCGAATATCCCACACATACGTGCAACCGAGCCAAGGTTTTTCGATTAAAAGGTTTTTGGTTAATGACGACAAAGATATTAAAACGTATTTTAAAATTTTTAAAACGTATTTTGAAATTTGATATTATTTTCAAGTTTTTTTTTTTTTTTTCTATAGCAATAAAAACATCATACCGATTAAGGTCAACATACACTATCGAAAGACTAAAAAGCTACTAGACCAATTCACGAGAAAAACGACATACCGATCTGGTTTCTTCGACATATCTCTTATCTATATCATTACTTGTTAAAAATATGACAAGCGATACATTTGAATATTATGTTATGATAACGAGCAAGACTACTCTGACGGGATACAAGCACTGAACCTTTAGAACGCTTAATCGTTTCTCAACCAATTTGGTTAATCGAAAGGATATATGTGCTTGCGCAATAGTACATCGTTCAGTAAACATATAGTATACATGTTTAGATGTTGATAATGATATAATATTTAAAATATTAATTTCTAAGGTTCTAATAATTTTAAACATGAAATCCTTGTGATTGTAGTCATTATTTATTAGTCGACTGTAAAGATTATTTAGTTATATTAATTACTTTGTTACATGTTGCATATATTAGATTTACGAAATAATATTTTTCGATACACGTCTACTTACACGTTACATATTACGATTACATATAACTGCTTGTGAAATATCCCCTATATATAACTTAAAAAGAAATTTCCAGCTTAAAAAAAAACATTAATGTTGACGTATTGGAGTGTAGTGATTTTATGAATTAACAAAACGAAATAAAAACAATGTTAATCACTATAAAAAATTTTTACAAAATCGTTTAAATTTCCTCTAAAATTTTGGTTTATTATCGTAAAAATGATTTTTTTTTTTTTTAAATTTTTCTCAGCTGTTGTACATAGTCTGGCGTTTTTAATCCAATCGATAATCCGAGACACGAATTTTAAAATTCTATTCTCACATTCGTGACATTTTATTAATATTTTAATTAACACTGTATACTCTTCTGTTTTCTCGATGCTATATATAAAAATTATTTTTTCTTTGATTCAAATTAGTTTGATATTTTCAATACGGATGTTTTTTTTTTCTTAATCTTATATTTTAAAAATTTTATCTAGATCTTTCATTAATTTTGCTTTATTGTCATTGCGTGTTTTATATTACTATTTTATCATTAATTATCACCATCATTGTAGTACTATTAATTAATATGGCGAATTTTATTTCTTTTTAGGCGATGATAGTACATACACCAGAATCGATTCGTATAAAATATTTCGTCGATTTGTTGATGGAACATAAACATCCAATTATGCTGGTCGGTACAGCCGGTTGTGGTAAAACTGCGCTTGTTACGGAAAAGTTATCGTCTTTATCAGAGAATTACATTATAACAAACGTGCCGTTTAATTTCTACACAACTTCAGGTAGATTTTAATTAAATTGAAATGATCGGTATGCAGGTTTTGTTGGTGGGTCTTTTCCTGTATTTTTATTTTAGTTAAATGAGCAATTGGACATACTTTTAAAACTAGTAACCGTGTATGCGTTATATTATTAATTTCGTTATTTTTGTAACGTATATTTCTTTTGTAAATACACTTTTATCTATTTATCTAAAACACCAAAAGAAAAAATCAAACATCTACCTCAGCCGACGATGTTGACAAGCATGTTATTCGATCACGCGGTACATATCACGTCGCTTTGTGTCCGATTATCTAACTTTGATCCGTTAATTGTTACTTAATTGTATACGGTGACCTAGAGGAGACGGACGGGTTTGTTGTACTTTAAACAACTCGAAAACTACTTTACCAAAATTTTTGAATGAAATTGCATTTAAAAATAGGAAAACGAGAGGCTAGCTTGCAATCATTTGTGGAACACAATATCGTTCAGACAGATGAACGCCATTTGTAACAATACCTTTTCAGTCTTTTTACGAAATTTTATAGGTCGCTGAATTTTTTGAAATTTCTTCAGAAGTTTTCAGGTCTTCCAGATCTTGTGGACGTGTTTCGTAAACGCGGCTCTTAAGGTATCCCCACAAAAAAATATATCGAACGGTCAAATCTGGCGAGCGCGGCGGCCGAACGAAATCTGTCGGACGCGACAATATGCAGTTACTAAACGCCTGTTTCAGTATTACTATTATTTCTGCCGAGCAGTCACACCATCTTGTTAAAATCATGTACGGAACACATGACGACTACTACGAAGTGAGGCAGGATGAAATTTCAAGTCTTCCAACAATATATACGGCGGACAGATACTCTCGAAAAGGTTAAAAGAAGCAGCATGACGACGAGCAGCCGGCCGAACTCAATCGATGTTTGTGAGGTACGAACCGTTTTTTTTTTGTCCAGGACGTTTTTATCCGTTGCAGAAGCGACAACCCACCTTAAAATTGAATTGCGAGTTGTATAGGTTTACAGCGCGTAACATTGAATTCTTTTCAAAACTCTCTTTGCATCGTCGTGATCGATTCACGCCGAAATAACGTTTCACGTAAAACGTGCGCTCCTTGTTATAGGATGCCGAAACTGAACAAGAACGAATATCTCGCGTGACGCGTGCATATTAAACGCGGTTTTCGCTGGAGCAGTGTTACCAACTGCGCTGTTCGAAAAACAGAACCGTCAGTCTTCTCTGGATTTGATATAAAATAAGAAATCTTTACATGTTCTAAATTTTTTATTAATACTCTGGTAACTTATATTTTTGATATATATTTTTTAATTTCTTCATTTTGCTTCATATTCGGAGCAGAAATGTTGCAGAAAATGTTAGAGAAACGATTAGAAAAAAAGGCAGGGCGAAATTACGGACCTCCTGGAAATAGAACTATGATTTATTTTGTAGACGATATGAATATGCCTGAGGTATGTTTAACGTATATTTTTTGTTTGTTTTTATATTAAAATAAACATTACGATTGAATGGCTAAAAGTACATCGGATAAAACTATTTACATATGAAAATCGTTCAATAATTTGTTTCGTTTAAATTGTTATACCGCGTCAATTTAAAGTTGAATTTACCAGACTACAAAAAATTCGTTAGAATAATTTATTTGTAATGGGGGAAAAAATTAAAGTTTTTATATTTCGTTTTCTATAGGTCGATAATTATGGAACTGTTCAACCGCACACGTTAATACGGCAACATTTAGATTACGGTCACTGGTACGATAGATCAAAGTTAACGTTAAAGGACATTCAAAATTGTCAGTATATATCTTGTATGAATCCTACGGCCGGAAGTTTTACGATTAATCCGCGACTTTTGCGTAATTTTTGCGTTTTCGCCGTCAGGTAACATATTTCAGATTCAAAGTTTCGATATAATTTTTAACGGAAGTTAATTTGCCGATTTTCCCGGTTATTTCTCGGAGAAAACATTATTCATGTTTAATGTTATTATAAAGTTTATTTTTGTAATATTTTATTACTTATAGAGATTATCTTGATTTTCATAATTTAAACGAAGATGTCAACGCGTTATATTTCTCTAGTTTTTAATTATTATTATTAAACGCGTTGATCCGTTAGAAGTTTTATTTTTGACATTTGAGAAAAATTCTCGAAAGGAAGTTACCAGCGGCATGTACGTGTGCATTAAAGTCGAAACATTGATAACATCGTGTAAGACCGCAAATTACTGGTGGGGGATTTGATAAGTTTTGAGTCGTAGATTTTGCAAGAAATTAGAACTAGGTGATACGTTGTCGTTCTAATTTAATATGTCGATATTGATCGTGATTATTAAATAAGATGTACCGTTTGGTTTTATTTCATAAGCGACTTTTAAAATCATCGTTAAGTATCCGAATAACACGTAGGATTTTAGGCGAAATACAAACATTCGATTTTTTAATACGTAAGTGCGCCGTAATAGGTATCAATAAATAATGACCTTGACTTGCGGATATTTCTTCCAAGTTATTTTCTAGGCGCTGATGCGTGTGTATCTAAAAGAGCTGAATCTTATATATACATTCTTCGATTTTAAATCGACGCTTAATGAGGAATTAGCTTGGTTTTTTGGTTTTCTCGTTTTTCAAAATTGTTGAAAGTTATCTTTAGTATACTGCTGCAATATGTTTCGGTTCTTCGGTTTCTCGATTAAATTAGCGTTCGATATGATTCTCGTGTTGTGCAAATTTACCGAATCTTTATTGTAGGAATTGACTGATAATTGTCGATTATTGTACCTTCGAGCCGAAGCTCAATCCGGAACGGGGCACGTCCACAGGTGACGGATAATGGAAAAATCTACAGATTTGTAGGTTTGCTGCGAATAAGACTTCAGTCAAAAAGCGGTTACTGACGGAAAGTCCGACAGACGATTCAAGTGGCGACAGGACAATAGGATAGGAACAGCTTGAAGAACTGTTTGGTAAAACTCCGCAAACACCTGTTGACTATCCTATCGTTGGCGAGTTTTGGCCGCCATAAAAAGCTATAACTCTAACTCCTCATTAGCAAAACCACTGGTAGTGGAAACAGCACTATCAGAACTCACAATGGGTAAAGAACAAAGATGGGTATAGCCATTGATTAGATAGTAAGCATGATGCTGCAGAAGTGATTTTTAATAAAAAAAAGGAAAACTACCTCATTATTATTTTTCAAGATTACAACCATGAAAGTACGAAATTAAGAAACGTATATGTGACTCGGATGGCGATCGGCGACAAAGTTATGGTGGGACTTACGGTGTGAAATATGCGACTGCCCGAACAGTAGCGGATGTGCGCCTGGAAATATAAGAACAATAAAGGGAAAAGACCAGCAGAAATACATTAAACAAATACAGGGTAATATAAAAGCGGAGAAATGTGGAAGTATGAAGGAAGTGGCTCTATCCAGAAACTTGTCCACCAACCACCTATTATTAGATTGAGAAATTAAGATTTCATTTTTAAGTACGTAATAAAGCATTTGAATAAACGATTTCACGCAAAATCTGGATCGAAGAATTTATTTCGTACTAATAATTAATTTTATACGATTTGGCGAAATTTTTTTGTTTTTTTTTTTAATATAATACAGTATTAAACAATTTAGTTGGATTTCGATAATTTTATTGTGTAATAACTTTTTGTTACACAGTTTTCCCAGTGTTGAATCGTTGACGATTATTTATCATTCGATATTGAGTCAACATTTTAGTAACACCGATTATCGCATACCGTACAGCGTAAGTCGACTTTGCAAAAACGTCGTTGACGCTTCAATTGCTCTTCATAATAAGGTTTCGTCCGTGTTCTTACCGACTGCTTCGAAATTCCATTATATATTTAATTTGAGAGATCTTTCCAACGTATTTCAGGTACGCGTTTAATCTATATTTATTTATTTATTATTATATAACCCGTCAAATTTTTATAGTATTTATAGTATAATATGTATAATTTTAATTATTACACGCCATTTTTTTTTTTTTAAATATATATAATTTATTTTTTCTATATTTTGGTTTTATTATCGTTTGAATAATTGAATTAATTGTTCGCGTCTTTGATATAGGGGTTTTTATTCAGTACCGGAGATTGCTTAACATCTGCTAGCGATCTAACTCGACTTTGGTTGCACGAAACTCACCGGGTGTACGGTGATAAATTAACGGACGATAAAGATGTAGATAATTTTTGTAAAATTCAATCAGATATATTGAAGAAGAATTTCGAGGTACGGCATATATTTCGTATGTTCATTATATAATTCCTTTTTCAGTAAAGTGTAATCGAATTTATAAAATAAAAATTTAGTAGGATATGTGATCTATGCAGATAACCGGGTAACTGGCAGGATCAACTAAAGAAATTCAGGAGATGCTAAATTGGCTAAATAAATTAGGGGTGAAATATAGCATGAAAATATACGTTAGGAAAACGAAGGCTGTAAAATTCACGAAGATGATTGACAACATAGATCTCAAAAATCGGAAAAGAAATGGTGGAAACTGTGCAAGAATTATTTAGGCTAATTACTAACAAGTGATGGTCGAGATATAAAAAAAATTAGAAATCGTATCGGAATGGTCGAACAAAGCGTTCAAAAATTTAGAAACCGTGCCGAAAGACAGGAAACTAAAAATGAATATAAAGATGAAATTCAGTCAATGTTATGTCATGTCCGTCGGAAACGTTGACACTAAACGTAGAACGTGTAAAAAGATTAAGAAATGTAGACGGTTAGAAGAATATGGCGAATATACGGCAAAAGTAACGAATTCAGAGGATTACAAGACATCGAGAGAAAAATGAGAAATAGCTCACGCATGAAATAAGAGAATAAGAAATATTTATTCAAGGAAAAATATGGGGAAAGAAAATGCGAGAGTGGAAAAGACTCGAAGTGATTATCAACAGTTTTAGAAACAAGAAAGTTGACGAAATAATAAAATCAGCCACACAACGGGAAATATAAAACAGTATGATATATGCCATCTTACGACAAGAAGAAAGTACTAAGTGGAATGGAATGCACTTATAAAAAAAAAAAAAAAGACATATTGTAATGAACTCGATTTTAAATATTTTCATATTTTGAAGTTTCTTTTATTATCTTAATTTGGAACGAACCGTAATAATTTTTATATTTGACATGTGGTGTTATAAATTTATTTTATAACGTCGACTACAAATCTTTTCGTTATATAGGAAGTTGAAGAAACCAGTTTGTTTGAAAACCCGAATATTTTTTGTCATTTCGGTCAAGGTTTCGGTGACCCAAAGTATATGCCCGTACGAAGTTGGTCGGCTATAAATAAACTGCTTCAAGAGTCTCTCGCTTCCTACAACGACTTGGTAGCTGGAATGAATTTAGTATTATTTGAAGACGCCATGATGCATGTTTGTAGGCAAGACTCGTATATAAAAATATAAACAAATTTATGAAAATATAAAATGTAATCTTATATTTTTATAAATTTCTATATATTTTTATAGTTCATATTTTTTATATTCACTTGATAGAAAAGCTTTATGATTTTTCATAAAGAAAAAATTTAAAGGATTTTAATTTTTTTTTTTTTAAATAATCACGACATTCCAAAAGTTTCGTGTAACGAAAAAATATTTGATTAGCTAAGTAAATTTTTCAACTTATTGAATACACGGTGTATAGGATAAATCGAATACTGGAGTCACCACGTGGCAGTTGCTTACTAGTAGGAGTTGGTGGTAGCGGGAAACAATCACTAGCACGGCTGGCGGCATTCATCTCTGGTTTAGAAGTAGCTCAGATACAACTGAGGAAAGGATACGGTTTAATAGATTTAAAGGTAAAAATTAGTATAATTTGTATTCTAAAATATTTTAAATACAAATTACTATCTTCTGAACTTCTTATCAGGATCCGATTTAATATTTTCATTGCAGATGGAATTAGCTAACTTGTATTTGAAAGCTGGTTTGAAAAATGTAGGTATTATGTTCTTAATGACGGACGCTCAGATTAACAATGAAAACTTTTTAGTATTAATTAACGATTTATTAGCTTCTGGTGAAATAACCGATTTATTCTCAGATGATGAAGTTGAAAACATTATAGCAAGCGTACGTAATGAGGTACGTATATAAACAATGAAATAACTAATTCGTATAGATGTTAATTTATTTATATTTAAAATTTGATGTATGAATTCGTCCGCGAAAATATAATTTTATGTATGAAATTTTATTGGAGACATGTCGTCTCAATTTAGGCTATTTTATTATTGGAAATTATCAAAAAACCTTGTTATCGCAATATGTCCAACGATGTGAACATATTGAATGTGAAGAGAAATACTTCTGACGTATTACTAAAATCAGCTGGAATCGTTTGCGAAAAAATAGTTCTTTAACATGCAGTAAAAACAAATAAGAGCGATTTTGAATGAAAAACTTTGAACCGTTGTTTGTTTTACCATCGAATTGTGTGGACTAGTGCGTTCTGCATCTAAAATTATACCATACAATCTGTTTAATTTAATTTTTTTTATTTTTTAAAGCGGGAGGTTGAAAATCTTCAAAAGACACTGATATAAATAAAAATTTAGTTTTTATTAATCATATAAACAAATACTGCAAGGGAGTCAAAATCAGCGTACGGGATTTTTACCCACTAAAAACCACCTCCCTCTATAGAACCGAAAGGAGTTTTAATATATTGATGGAGTTTCCGGCACAAATGCATAGTCCTCAACACAATTAAAACTTATTGCGATGTAAGAAGGGATGAGATTATATAGTCCCTTCTTCCATCAATTACAATAATTAAAGAGTTTATGCCAAACTTAAAAGAATAACTTAAAGTAATAATAATAAAAAATAACAATTAGCTTCAAGATGAAATAGAAAAGTGAAATAAAAAGAATAAATTATAAAATAAGAAATAAATAGAAGAATGCGATCATCTTATACCAATCGGAAAACAAAATTAAGTGTACATTATAAATCGGTATTACTAATCTGTTTGAAGAGAAAACAAAAATAAGAAAGTCTTCAAAGCAGTTGAACAGTATAAAAGAAAACTTAACAATTAAATAAAACGCTTAAACACTAATTTCAGTAAAGTTAAAGATTAAAGTTACTTAAAATAAAAAATAAGAATACAATCTGTTTAATTATAAATTAATTTTAAACTTATAAATTAAGTAATAACTTTGTAAAAAGTTAACGAATAAAACGTTCAAAATGACGATCGAATTTATTAATTATCTATATAGAGGAATTGTATTTAGCGTAGTTTCACTTTCATTATAGTGTTCGAATTAATGTCGAAATTTCTTCTAACAGGTGAAAGGCGCTGGGATTATAGATACCAGGGAAAATTGTTGGAAATTTTTTATCGATAGAGCGAGACGCCAGTTGAAAGTAGTTCTTTGTTTTTCACCGGTTGGATCAACTCTTCGAGTGCGCTCGAGAAAATTTCCCGCTCTCGTTAATTGTACATCAATTATTTGGTTCCACGAATGGCCACAAGAGGCATTAATATCGGTTTCTCAAAAGTTTCTGTCAGATTTAGATGTCTTACCGGTAAGTATAAAGGAAAAAAGATACTGTTCGATACTAAGTTATGAACTATTGAAATGTAAAAAATTTCAATGATTATGTAACATTAACCGGTTCGAATATAGTAGACTTTTCAGATAGTTTAACGTATTGTACAAAATTTATGCACTATTAATATTATTAATTTAACAGTACATCTGGTTAACATCAGTATAAATATTTATAAAAATTGCGTTATTAAAAAAAAAGATAATTAAATTTTCTTCTAAAGTGTAGAATGTATTGATTTTCGAAAAAAAAAGAGTACTAAATTTTTTAAAATAAAACACAAAGCTTTTCTCGGCTATTAAGTCGTTATTAAGTGAATTTAAAAATAAAATATATAAATATATACAGTATAAAAATATAAAATGTAAAAAATAATATTTTAGGTATTCAATTTGCAAAATAACAAAATGAAAAAACAGTAATTGTAAAATAATCTGGTAGTAAATCACATTCTACATTCAGCAATATAAAATTTATACATAAATGTAACACAAGCGCATAGAAAAATAAAAATAAATGAGGATTTCTGTCGAATATAAAAATTGACGAACTTTATAATGTATCTCTTACAACTGATTCTTCATCAAAATTTATCATTGAATTTAATAAATTATTTTTATCTCTTTCTTTTATAATTTCTGCTTTTTCACTAGTTTCCTTTTTTGTTTTTTTTTTTTTTATAATGCTTTTCTTTATGTAAAATTTTATAATTTTGATTAATATTATTGTTTTTTTTGTTTTGATTCTTTACAGTGTGTTCCAAATAATAATTTTTCATCATTGTTTTTATATGAATTTAAATGTTCTTTAATCTTATTGTGAATCGTCTGCCTGTTTCTCCTATATATCCTTTTTCGCATTTATTACAATTTAATTTATATACTCCGGAATTATTAAATATATTTCTATTTTCTATTTTCTATTTTGTTATTACTAATTGATTATTGTTTATTTTTTCATTAAAATTTTTACCTTTACGAGTAAACTATTTTGAACGGAAAATCGTTAATTATTGAAGAAAAAATAATTTTCCAAATTTATTGACTTAACCTATAATAAGTAAAACACGATTAATATACGCCTATGTCTATAACAAAAATGTAATAAATCATCATTATTTGTTATGTTTCGGCAGAGCTCGTATGTCGAATCGGTGGCCAAATTTATGGCACACGTTCATTCTCAAGTAAATATTATCTCGCGGATGTACTTGCACAATGAAAAACGATATAATTACACAACACCTAAGTCTTTTCTCGAACAAATTTCTTTATACTCCAAACTGTTGAGACTAAAATTCGCGGAGCTTTCTAAAAAAATCGAAAGATTAGAAAATGGCTTAGACAAATTGAAGAAAACAGCGGCTCAGGTGAAACATAGATATTCTAAGTAAAAATTTTATTTAAAAATCCTCTATTAAGAAAAAACACGATAATTTTTCTTTATATATATATAAATTTATAGGTGGATGATTTGAAAGCAAAGTTGGCAGTTCAGGAAATTGAACTGAACGCTAAAAATGAAGCGGCAGACACCTTGATAGAAATTGTTCGCGTTGAAACTGATAAAGTGTCTTGCGAGAAATCATTGGGTAAATATGATAAACGTACAATTTAAATTTCTAAAATGTGTTTTTGTTTGAAAAAATGTTTACGTTACATATGTTAGATTACTTTTTAGATTTATTAACCGCGCGAACATTGATAGGCATTATTTTCGTGTCAGATGTTTGGTTGGAATTTTGGAATCGTTTATTACGTTTCTTTATTGAAATTCGCGTAACTATTAACTAACTACTAAAATCCTTCAGGGAAAATAAATTTTGAAGATTAGTTAGAGAATAAATCTCAGTTACAGTTTAGTTAAAGTTTATTCGCGTATGGTATACGAAACAAGTTTCCCTATATTATTATTATTATGTTTATTTTATTTAAGCGATGATTTGTGAGTACAATAGAAAACATGAACTATTTACCATAAACATTTTCAGTGATTATACGTTTTTAAATTCAATTAAAAAATTACGTTTTATTCATATATTTCATTGTGTTTAACGTTAATATTTATAACGTGTTTGGTTGTTTTAGCTGACGAAGAAGAAAAAAAGGTTCAAATAATCGCTGAAGAAGTACAAAAAAAACAACAAGATTGCGAAGAAGACTTACTTAAAGCAGAGCCTGCATTAATAGCTGCGCAGGTATTTTAACTTTTAATTGATGAAATTAATATAGAGATAAACTTAACGTCATTAATGTAACACGTCTTTCAGTAATTTCGCGGGTATTTTTTAACCGACTAGAACGAAACATATAACATTGATATTTTCATTTGCAGATTTATTTCTAAAACAATTTTATCTGTACGTGTGCTTTGTTATTATAATATTTTCATTTTCGAAATTTCAGGAAGCTTTAAATACGTTGAATAAAGCAAATTTAACGGAACTGAAATCGTTTGGTTCACCTCCTGGGGCGGTAACTAATGTTACTGCTGCTGTTATGGTTTTGTTAGCTTCAAACGGGAAGGTACCTAAAGACAGAAGTTGGAAAGCAGCTAAGGTGTGGCATTCCGTACATTCGAAATGAAACGTTTAATGATTTTTAATATAATGCATTTATCGGAATTAGAGACACGTTTGCACACATACCCCCGTATATATGTTTATTTATTTATTTATTTATTTTGATGTAGTCCACACAACAGCTGAAAAGCCAATTATATTGTAGGCTTATAATTATTAAATAGTACAATAAATAATTTAAAAATTACGGAGAACAAAAAAAAAATACAGACAAAACTACGTGTATTCACAAGTCTCACACACTTTATTTACACCACATTCGCATAACTCCAAATGCATATTCCTCAACAGATTAATAAATAGGGTATAAACTTTTACTTACATACTACGGGTGTACATTAACAAAGAAGTACACACGCCGAGCAACAATATCACGTACACATTGATAAATTGAAACATAAATTAAATTTAAGAAAAAAAAATGAATTACTAAGTACAGAACACCTCAATATTTTAAACAACAGAAAAATTCATGTTCTTATCGTAGAATATGTTCGGGATATTAAAGAAATATCTCCGTTTTCAAAACGATGCATTGAGGGAAACGTTTTTAAAAATGAATTATACAAGCGAAAAGCTGACGGGAACGTAGAATTTAAGCCTACTGGTTTGTTCGTTAGTTTACTAATAATAATAATAATAATAATAATAATTTGATCGTCCATTTAGTCTGGGTGCTATGTAGTAGATCGTTAATGTTAACTATTCACTTCACGCCTTTTGTAACATTAAAAACTATTAACGTGAACTTTGTACATATTTAATTTATTCAATTCCTTACAGATTGTAATGGCGAAAGTTGACAGTTTTTTGGATGCTTTAATAAATTACGATAAAGAAAATATTCATCCGGAAATAATAAAGGCCATACAGCCTTACTTAAACGATTCCGAATTTGAACCGGAATTTGTTCGTAGCAAATCAGCTGCAGCAGCGGGTTATAAATGATTTTTTCTTAATACTATACTTTTTATTTGTCTTCGGCCGACTTTGTTCGAAATATAAAATAAACTAATATTCTTTTACCGGGGTTTTCAAATTTCAGGTCTTTGCGCTTGGGTAATTAATATCATAAAATTCTACGAAGTATACTGCGATGTAGAACCAAAACGAAAAGCTTTAGCTCAAGCGAATACGGATTTAGCGCAGGCTCAAGAAAAGTTAGCTGTAATTAAGAAGAAAGTAGCGGTAAGTTCATATTTTTAATCTGATATATTTTATATTTGTCGCGATTATATTTTATTCGAATGTAAATTTTATTTCAATTAATTTAACAATCTAGATTCAGTGGAACTATTCTCTTATTATTATTATTATTATTATTATTATTATTTTGATTTCGATCGAATGAAGAGTTTATTTATGTCGTTTTTTTTTTATTGAACTTAATTGACTAATTTCAAAATTAGGATCTACTGATCTTGTTTTTATTTATACATCTCACCCGTTCTCAAATAATTCTTTTGAAGTAAATTTTATCCTGAATACGGAGAAAAGATATGCATGTAATCGAACTATTGAATACGTTTTCACAATTGCTTAAATAAATATTAATTTTCACGAAGTGTCCATATCGGTATGTATACGAGAAATACGTTATTGTAAGCGATTTTTTCATACGATAATTACATATATTAACAATATGTCCGTCCTTGTTCGATGAAAATTAATTTTAATTTAATCAGCGCCAAAGTTTACATTACTTGCGATATTTAAAATATTTTTATTAAATAAAGATCATTATTACTCCTCCTCCTTTTGATATCGGTTTAAATTAAGTCGTGTCGATTTTTTTTTTTTTGGCATTGTTTCAATTTTTTTCATTCTTTATTCGGTTCCTTATTTATTAGAAAAATTTTTACGAATTCTGCAAAAACAATTCTTATCGGAACAATAACTTAATTTAGGGTGCTAAGCGTACAGACACGTATACAATTTTGCATTACGAAATATTGCGATATTTTTTATAATTAACTCGTCTATGCTAATTATTTTTTATTAGGCCGACTGTATTTATACGCTAAATCGTGTCTATGTTAACTCCCGTATTAGTATATACTAGTGCTATTACTTTCAAGTAAGTGGTAAAACTTTTTACTTTATATTGTTCGGATGCGACAGCTACTAGATGGAATATTTAGATATTATATTCGGCAATACGCAAAAACGTAACCTAAACTGTGAAAATAATACATCCAATCCATTAGACTTCATTTCGGATGATAGAAATTGTAATTTATACAAACTTTAGCCAAAGTAATCGTCCAAAGCTCTATACACAGCTGTAATTCAAAAGCTAACATACAGAGACTCGAATATGTTACATTTCGTATTTAGTTGAAAGAATTATACGTAATGAAACGTGGGAACAATTATATAAATAAATTATTTACTAAGTTCGTAATTGATTAGGTGCTACTTTCTCGGAATTTATTCGCGGGTTTTGTTGTACAAATATTAGCTTTTCGTTAATTATCGCGCGATAGTTACATATTTAGGTAATTATTTAAGGACGATTTATTACTCAGTCTTTAGAAGACCAGCTTGCAAAACTGACAGCTGACTTTGAAAAGGCTACGGAAGAAAAAATGAGATGCCAGGAACAGGCAGATGCTACAAATCAAAAAATTCAACTAGCAAATCGTTTAGTCGGTGGCTTAGCTTCGGAAAATATACGCTGGGCTGAAGCTGTTGCTAGGTATATCTTTATAGTGTTTCACTCGTTGGCGAATGCATTTACTTCTATAGATATTGTTACATTCCATACGGAATAAATGGTTCCGCTACGTACTTTTCTATGCTCTTGGATTGCCGTACTCCTCGAGCGTTGGCGATTATTATAAAACCTTACATAAAATGGACAGAACTTGTTTCTGCCGCTCGACATAGCAAAATTATACACCCCTGCCCAGTTACGGATGTTCTGCAAACATGACACAGCTCTGCGTCCAGCTCTACGTTTTCCTCCTTCTACTCTTCAATATCAAACGTAGCGATGAATATCTTTCTCATAGTTTGTCTCTCAACACCAGAGCTATTTTCAGAACTGTTAAATTGTTTAACTTTTGTACCCAAGATAACTTCAAAATTCTACGAATAATTCCACATTTCAAATGTTTCTTGCCGTTTCGTATACTTTCTACACAAGTGTAACATTTTAAATTTGATCGTGTTCTGGTATTTTAATCTTCTTCTTAATTTCTCAAAATAAATAGATTCGTAGACAACCATGATTAAAAGTTTTACTTCCAAAGTTATCTGCTTTTAAATCTTGTATTTGTTTGATGTATTTTTGTCTCGGTCTTCCTCTTGGTCTTTTCCCTTGAATGGTTCCTTCTATTATTTGTACTAGGTGTTCGTTGTTTCTGTATATATGTCCAATCCATTTAAGTCTCCTTGTTTTAAGTGTTCTTACTAGACTTCTTTTTTTTCATTGACTCTTCCTAATATTTTTTCATTTCTGATCATTTCCGTCCAACACACCCTTTCCATTATTCTCCAGCATCAGATTTCGAATGCTTCCAGCTGTTTAATCGTTATTTTATTAAAATTCCACATTTCTGACCCATACATCAGTATATGCCACATTGATATTTTTTCTTCGTGTTTCCGAGTATTTTAATATCAGTCTCATTTAATTTTAACATAAAATAAAAACTAAAGTTGATTACATAAGAACGTTTATTGTGTATGCTTTTATAGTAATTAAACTCTGTTTTTATTTTATTCATAATATATATATAATTCTAATTTTATTTTTCATTTAACGTGTACTCATGTGCTGAATTCTAACGAGTTTACTTATGTTTATTTATAGCAAACACGCATACCATTTCTACGTAATTTCCGCAATTTTACTCGCACAAATACATGTATATCAATTTAATTTAGCATAATATTTATTTAAAATGGAATTTTGAGGAAAGCCAACAACTTCGTCTTCCACCTTTCCTCTCATGTATTCTTCGATGATGTGTGTATGTATAAAGAATCAAATGGTAGTGGTACGTACAGTGTACCGTAATTAATGTCACTGTAATAATACTCGATATTTACGGGAACGGCGAGAGGATGCTCGTATTAATATTGTTAGAAAGTAGCGAAGGTGTACATAAAATACAACGGAATACTCATATTTGATTTCTAGTTACTGATAACGGGATGTCCACTTCAACAGTAATACGAAGGAAATAATTTAAGGGGAACAAGACCTGATATTAAACGTGGAAGTGGTTCCTGTACTAAGGTTTTTGATCTTTAACCAGTGTGAATTTTTCCATCTATAACAATTTTATTTACCCATAATTTTAAGCGATTTTAACTATTCCGCGCGAAACTCTGACCGTTCGGCTGACCTCAGAGTTTCGAGGAAGGTTTGAGGGTATCGCGCACAATATATCTCGCGGTATTATTTTGGTATCAACACTAGCACGACAAAACTTACCTCTAATATATATATATATATAATATTTTTAACTCGCTCATTGCCGAGTATGAGTGTCTTTTCTAGTGATATCTGTTTCTGTTAAATAATTCAATGTCTGAATCTTATGTGTGATATTAATCCAATTTTATAATTCTATTTATAACTGTATTGTGCACATTCATACTAATCTATGCTCCTTCTTCCTCCTTTTGCGTAATTGTCGGTGTAAACATCTGCTAATCTCTTTCTGTGTCATCGATAAATTTTCTCCATTCAGTTCTATTCAATGACCACTCTTCCCAAGTCTTATTTTTCTTTGGATTACAATATCGTTCACCAATGTGTTATATACCACATAATAATCGCTTCGGTATGCAATTGTTGTCCATTCTGATAACATGGCCAACCCACCTTAGCCGAGCTTTGGTTAAATATTGTTCTATTTTATTACAATTTATCATTTTCAAAATCCTTTCATTTGAGATCTTATTTTTCCATGTTATTCTTACGATTTGTCTGAGCAATCTCATCTGACAAATTACAAGTTGTTTAATTTGATTGCTTCTGATTGGCCATGTCATACAACAAAGTTGATAATACCACTGCTTTATAAACATTTAGTTTCATATTAATATGTAAATTTTTATTCCTAAATACATGTTACGCCAGATTGTTGTAGGCGATCATTGCATCTTTTATTCTATATTTGATCTCCTCATCTAGCTTATTATTATCGCTAATTATGCTTGGAAGGTATTTGAAGCTTTTGATAATTTTTAACTTATTTATTTTTATTTTATTTATTTATTTATTTATTTAATGAAGCCACACAACAGCTAACAGCCAATTATAGTGTAGGCTTATAAATAAAGTAATACAAAGAATAATTTTCTGAATTATAAAATTAAAAGTAAAAAAAAAATGAAATACAAAAAAAATACATTGAACGCATTCACCAGCCTCACACCCATTAAATACACCAGAAAAACTACCACCGCATTCACAAGTCTCACACTCATTAAAACATACATCATTCACATCCCATTCACACAATCTTAATCGAAATAAACGGACGAATAATCTTCAACAAATTAATAAATATAATATAAACCATAACGTATATACTACATGTACATTAGTAAAGGAACACATATACCAAACACCCACCACATAATAACAATCTAGAACCATTGGAATAGACAACAGCGAAACTCCTGTTCTCATCGCAAAATATGTTCGGAAAGCAACTTATTAAAGAAATATCTGTTATCAAAGTATATATCTATACAGGGAAATATGTTCAAAAGAGAATTATACAAGCGGAAAGCTGACGGCAACGGAGAAAACTGAGGTTTGTTCGTGCACGCGGCTCACTAAAAAAACGATTCGATCGCCTATTTGGTCTTGGTACAACGTAGGAGATGGTTGATATTAAATACTCACTATTAACTCTACCGTTTCATACATCGTGAAGAAACCTTAATTTGGATATTTTCCTTCTGTAGTGTAAAGACCTCACATCAATTATATTTCTTAATATATCGTAATTCATATATTTAGGGTAAATTTAAAAATTTACACTGAACTTTGTCAATTAACCTAATATGTATTTATTATAATACGGATCCCAAATAATTGAACAGTATTCTAAAGGACTACGCACTAATGCATTATAAAGCGACAGTAGCGTCCATGGATCTCTAAACACATATGAATTTCTTATAATAAAACCTAGCATTTTATAAGAGCGATTAACAACATCGCTTACATGTATTGAAAATTTTAAATTGTCGTCAATATTAACTCCGAGATCCCGCACCACAGATTTTTTAATTATCTGCTTACCATTCATCGTGTAAATGAACGAGTACCTATTTCTATTTCTACAGAACCCGATATGTATCATGTAGACAGTTTAGTTCGCGCTGTAATTCTGCAGAAGTTTCACCCAGTATAACACAATCATCAGCATATTGTAAATTTTGCAGTACAAACATTTTCGTCCTGCTGCTCGTATTGAATTTTGTAGGTTATATAATCCTCCCCCCATCAAAACGATATCCTATTTTTATACCTATTTGTTCATCAATTTTTCGTTAGTATGTTAAGAAAATCATTCTCATATAAAGATTAAAAAGAGCCGGTGCAAGCACCCGGTTGTTACCAGAAAAGGTTCTGTCAACTCGATGTCACAAATTACCGAGCTTTCCATGCCCATGCAGCTGTTTTATAATCGAAACATATTTTGATGGGCAACCAGCTATTTCTAAGCATCGCCACAGGGCATTTCTATTAACCGTATCGAGAGCTTTTTTGACATCTATACAAATGAGACTTGGGAGAATGGGCATTGAATAGAATTGAATGGAGAAAATTTATCGATGACACATCAAGATTAGCAGATGTTCACACCGCCAAAAATCGCACAAAGGAGGAAGAAGGAACATAGCAGATCAGTATGAATATGCACACTGCAGTTATAAATCTAATTATAAAGTTGGATTAATATCACTCATAAGATTCAGACATTGAATTATTTAACAGAAACATATATCATTAGAAAAGGTACTCATACTCGGCAACGAGCGAGTTAGAATGTAATTATATATATATATCGTCGCTGAATATCCCGTCGGTTTCATTAAGTTTAATATGATTTATTGAATATAATATATTGAACATTAGCATTTACTTGGATATTTATGTAGAGGAATAAATGTGAGAAATTAAATTTTATTTTAAAACAGATACATGCAACAGAGAACTACGTTACCAGGTGATGTATTATTGATTACCGCCTTCATATCGTACGTTGGTTGCTTTACAAAGCAGTATCGCCTAGATCTTCTACACAAAATGTGGTTACCTTATATGAAGACTTTGGATGTACGTATTATTGTTAGAAATAATGAGTATATATGTTATTAGTAGATATAACGTGATTTATGTTAATAATTTTAAGAATTCCAAATAAATATAAGAAAATTGTACTTATTAATAAAAATTAGAAATATTAAAGGACGAAAATGTAAAAGTCAAAAAGAAAGTTAGCAAAAATACTATACTTTTTATTAAATTCAAATAAAGGAAATAAAACATGAGGAAAATTTAATAAGAAATAAAAGATATACAAATATATCATGAATCATTGAATAACTGAAATATAAACAAATAAAATTAGAAAATTAGTTAGCTGTTGATAAAACATTAATTTTATTATAGAGAATCTAAAAGTATAATTCTTCATTTATTAAACGCTAATTATGTTTAACAAAACAGAATTTATTTATTGTAAAAAATAGTAAGTTAAATAATTTATATCGCGATATGTACAATTTCAATTAAATTTGTGACTACAAACCAATTATTGTTTAAATCTATTCTCAATTTTCATATAGCAATTATAATTGAAAATCTTATCATATTTCGAAGCACCGAAATTTATAAAACTATATGCAATGCATAGAAAGCGGTGCTTTGCTAGTAGTAATGTAATTACCAGAAGGGCTACCAAGCCAGGCAGCTTACAAGCAGCGGCAACAGCAAAGAGTGCCTCATAAATCTAAGTGCGTTTGATCCTAAAATGGCGATTCATTTGTTGGCGTCTATTCTCCATGTAAGGAGCGGCCGGAAAAGGAGAAGGAAATGAACCACGCGGAAGGCAAGGAGAAATCACCGCACTATGAATTCTCTAGTTTAATCATGATGACTTAAAATAAGTAAATAGTACCGGCAGGTATAGTATAAACGATGTACATTTGACACTGCTCGACAGTGAGAGTTGCAGGGCTCTCTTGCTTGTCAACAAGCGAAACCCCTGTTAAGAATGGGAACATGTAACGTTCGTACTATGTTTCAAATTTAAAAATTAGAAATTACCAAATGAGAAATGAAATAATTTGCATTAGACATCATAGAAGTACATGGAACACGGTGGAGAAAAGAGAAGGAAAATTTATGAGTGGGAAATATAAAATTGTACACAGGATAGCAACAATTGACAACGCGGTGTAGCTTTAATACTGAACAAGGCATCAACACAAGCACTAAAAGATACAAAGACCATTGGAAATAGGTTTATGTTTGTATGTTTTTCATTAATTTTGATCTACATGTCAACATTTAGTTATGCTGAAGAAGAAGTTGGAAAACCATATGAAAGGCTAGAAGAACATCCAAAGATAGCGTCATAATAATAGGTGATTGGAACGCAGTCATAGGAGGGGGATAGTCACTGGTAAATATGGACTAAGAAAGAGGAATAGTCGTGGTGAACTGCTGATTCAAGATTCAATTTTGCACACAAAATCCGTTTGTTATTACAAACACATGGTATAATGTGCCAAACAGAAGACACTACACGTGGAAATGTCCAGACAATAAACATAGATATACCAAATCGATTATATCATAGTAAGACAAAGATACAGGAATCAAGTTAAGAAATCCATAACGTATGCGGGAGCAGATGAAGGTTCGATTTACTAATAATGAATTCAAATCCTAAATTGAAGAAAATTACTATCAAAAAATTTATAAATTTAAAAATGACGCAATAAAAATAAAATACCAGATGAAAACAGATTAAAAAAAAACTAGAAAAACATAGATTAATGATGAAACAAATTATATAGAAAAAATGTGGACAAACATTAATTCAGCTATTAGATTATTAGCCGAAGAAATAATTGGTAGATCTATACGAGTTAAACCAAAGGTATAGATGACTGAAGAAATATTACAACTGACGAAAATACAAAAATTATACAAGTGAATTAGGTAAACTAAAACATAAGTCTCTGAAAAGTTAAATTACAAGAGAATGCAAGAAAACTAAAATGGAATGGTAAAGCTTACAGTGTCAAAGAAAAACAAATAAAGTCGGATTTGATTTACAAACGTGTAAAAGAATTGACAAAAAAGTATACAGGCATTAAGACAACAGCAATAAAAGATAAACACGGCAACGAAATTGTAGAGCCAAATATAACAAAAGAAAACGTGACAGACTTACATTGAAAAACAATATGAAGAAGAGTCACCACTGAAATGGATTTAAAAAAATAATGTAAACAACTAGATTGACAGCATGATGAGACATAAATTTCAAAATTCTGATAAATAATAAAGCGCTCAATATACCTGCAGAATTACTAAAAAATGTGCAAGTTGAACTTTACAAATTAGTTTCAAAATATATCGGAATTATTTGAACGGCCAGAACATCACTGCACAATATTAATAGTACCGATTCATAAAAAATTAATCACAAATTGATGTGAACACTAGAACAATAAGCTCAATATCACATACTAACGTTGCAAATAATTAAAAACCTACTAGAAGGATATACAGAAGCATATGCAGTCTCAATCTGAATTCCATAAGCACAAGGCTACACGTGTTGCGTAATATCGGAGAACGATGGATGTAAATCGAGATGTTTATGCGTGCTTTATTTATTGTTGTAAAGCATTCAATAAAGTACGCGGAATAAACTCTTTTTACATTACTAGAACAAATTTTATACATAACTTATATAAACGCTAAATAGCGATAATTAGGATTGATGGCGATTATATTCACGTTCATGATGAATAAAAGTGTAAATGTAAAATAATTAAGTTTTTTTTTTTGCTTAAAATAATACAGCCGCCGATACCAACAACAGAAGGATTAGATCCATTATCGTTACTTACTGATGATACGCAAATAGCAATTTGGAATAATGAAGGTTTGCCTAGTGATAGAATGTCAACCGAAAATGCTACTATATTAACAAACTCCGAAAGATGGCCTTTAGTCATAGATCCGCAAGTAAGAATATGTTCGCTTTGTCTTTACTATTAATATCGATATTTTGCAATATTACCTTTATATCGGTGTATTCTATTTTTATTCGTTGCTAATCGTAAATTAATTTCCTTCTGAATGTTTTTCTTGTATGAAACTGGTTTCATGATGTTAAAAAAAATGTTAAATTTCAATTAATTGTCGAATTATAGCTAATTATTGTAGGACAAGCGTTATAAGTTAAGTTAATTGTAATTAGGATTCGAGTGTGTATATGAATATTTAACACCGTCGTCGTCGGCACTATGGACTATCGTAAACGATAATATTCAGTCGCTAGGAGGTTCTATCCATTGCTCAATCGATCATCTTATGTAGTTACTCGGCAACAAATATTATTTTATTGCTTATATATATATATATATATATATATATATATATATATATATATAATTGAGATGGAATTTCGCTGAAACGATCAATGCAAAAATTGACGGCATTATTTGAGTGTAACGGTTAATTACGACCGCCAGTATATTTCTATGAAACTGCTAATCTCGATGGTCAGAGGTATTTTACATGGTATTTATATTGTGTTCAGAACGGATATAAATGTTATTCTCACGTTGATATTGAAGGGAGAAAGAAGATGAAATTAAATTATCATGAAGTCCTTTAGTAAAGAATAGTTTAGGAAAATTCTTCAGTCAATCACGGTACAATGTTGTATCTAATTTAGTGAAAGCGTCTAGGAAGATTACAAATGCCGAACAATTTCCTACTACCGAAGAAGGAAAATTAGCGTTTAAAATAACAGCTGTCTAATTTTATTACGTTCGAATTTATTAATCTTATTAGGTGATCCGTGTTACCAATATCTTACAAAGAGCAACGAAACAACCGCTTCCTATGTTCTTTATAGACTTAAAAACCTCACCGAAAAATGACGAAATATTCCAGATCACTCGTCTCTTAAATACAATTGTCACTGTCGAAGAACCAAATAAAGACTCTAGAATGAAGCAATGCAAACGGTGCCAATTGTATGGTCACACTGCTAACTACTGCAATCTACCTCTTCGGTGCGTCAAATGTGCCGGGAAACATGACACAAAAATGTGTACTAAAAATCCATCAGAGCCAGCAAAATGTGCCTTGTGCGAAGAAGAGCTACAGAGGTTGTTCTGTATATAAGCAGCAGGCACAATTTTATAATAAAACACGTACATCCTTTCCCCGGATGCAAATAAACACCTACGATCACTAATGAAGACTACCCAAACTCTCAAACAAATGCAATTTGTCACCAGTATTCCGATGCAGGAAAAAGCAATAAAGCAAATTATCAAGTAAGCTCGCCTTGTAGCGGTATCGGAACTAACCATAGGACCGGTAACAGTAACTTAAATAATAATAGTAATAATAATAATACCATTAATAGTACTAATGACACCAACAACGGGCCCAGTAACAATAATGATATTTCTCTATTATTAAATACATTCTTAAATGAATTTAAATCTGTCATCAATCCACTAATATCACTGTTAACTAAAGTCATTGAAAAAATCTTGCCATAATGTTACAGAATTCTACAACTGTCACTGAACATTCACTCGTGATTGTGTTGTGGAATGCGAATGGCATTTCACAAAAAAAACACGAATTAGAAATCTTCACCAGCAGGCTATAGACGTAGCGCTCATTACGGAAACGCATCTTACACATGTAAATAGTTTCAAACTACACGGATATAAAGTATATTCAGCACACCATCCTGATGGTACGCCCATGGGGGAGCTATGGTGTTAGTTAAAAGCTCGTTCAAACAACATAAAATCTTCTTCCACAATACTTATGCGTATCAGATCGTAGCTGTTAATATTGAAACGTTTACAAAAGACCTTACGGTGGCCGCAATTTACCGTCACGGAAAATTTGTTATACCTGAAATCGAGTATAATGCAATGTTCAGGAAATTAGGGACTAAATTCATTTGCGGTGGGGTGATTATAACGCCAAATGCAATGTATGGGGTTCACGATCAACCAACAATCATGGGAAAGTACTTCATAGAGTGATACGTAATAATTCACTGGCTATATTGTCTCCGATGACACCGACACACGTCAACAGGCTTCCAGATATTTTGGACTTCTTCATTGTTCACGGATTACAAAATTATAATAGAGTATGTAAAACCGTTGCTGATCTGTCATCCGATCATGTTCCCGTACTTGTAGTACTAGACGTGAATCCCAAGAGGGTATCTAATCAACAAAAGTTGGTTAATAAAACTAATCTTTTTTCGGAAATAATGGAAAACAACATAAATCTCAAAACTAAACTCAAAAGTAGTGATGATATTGAAATAGCTATTCAAAACTACACCAATCTTGTCGAACACGCATGCAACGTATCCACTAATCACAGTTTGATAAACACATATAAAAATTATTACGTTCCACTTCAAAAAAGGAAGTTAATACGAGAAACTCGAGCAGCTAGAAAAAAATGGCAACGAACTCGTTATCCATCCTTAAAAAAATTGTATGTGCAACTACAGACAGAACTAAGAAACAATATTCGTCAGTATAAAAATGATACTCTGTCTCAGCAGCTAGATTCTATGAACACCGATAATAGATCTCTGGAGAAATGCAAAACAATTACTGAAGGAAATAGACGAACCATTCAATATAAAATTCAACAATAACTGGGCTAAAACAGATGTAGAAAAAGCGGACGTGTTTGCAGAACACCTAGGCGCAGTATTTAGTCCGCATCCTGACCATTCCAACAAACAGTTCATCACACAAACCTTACTAAATGAGTACTCTAATACTGAGGTGTCTACCAAATTCTTTACGCCTAAAGAGATATTCGAAGGTATTCAGAAAGTGCCGTTGCGAAAAGCTGCAGGGTTAGATAGGATCAATGGGGAAATTATCTCGCACTTACCTAGAAAATCGGCAATTCTATTATGCTACATTTTTAACGGGATTCTGCGGACTGGATTCTTTCCTAAGTCGTGGAAGAAATCAGTGATAATTATGATTCGTAATCCCGGTAAGCCGCTAACTGATGTAGCTTCTTACAGACCTATTGGTCTACTGAGTTCGCTATCTAAAGTCTTAGAGCGACTGATTCTAAATCGTATTCGTCCGATTATAAACAGTAATAAAGTGATACCAAACCACCAGTTTGGTTTTCGTGCTGAGCACTCCACGATCCAGCAGTGTCATAGGCTGGTCGATGCTATTTCTTCGACGCTAGAGAAAAAAGAAGTATGTTCTGCCGTTTTTTTGGACGTCGCCCAAGCGTTTGATAAAGTGTGGCACCCTGCACTACTCATCAAGTTGAAACAGATACTTCCTTATGATCTTTACGTGTTACTTCAGCCATATTTTTAGGACAGAACATTCGTAGTCAGGATCAACAACTCTTATTCGAAGGAACATGAAGTTTTAGCATCGGTTCCGCAAGGTAGTATACTTGGACCTCTTTTATATACGATATACACAGCAGATCTGCCTACCTGTAATCAAACAATACTAGCCACATTCGCTGATGACATAGCCATCCTCGCATCAAATTCAGACGTCAGACATGCGAACTCTGCTGTCCAGAACCACCTAAATCGTATAGTTCAGTGGGCCCAGCGTTGGCGAATACAGTTTAATTCATACAAAAGTCAACATATTATGTTTACAAATAGATCAGTTAAGTATACACCTATCCCACAAGTTGATTTCGTACGTTATCTCGGAATGTACCTGGATCGAAGGCTTACATGGCGCTTTCACGTGGCGCAAACTCGTAAAGCCGTCGTTGCCCGTGCCAGGCTGTTACATCCGCTGCTGGGACGAAGGTCAATCTTGTATCTAAAAACTAAAAGGCGTATTTATCTAACAATGATTGTACCAATTTGGCGTTATGGCATCGAATTATACGGATCGACCAGCGCAAGTAATCTGAACATAATACAGCAACAGCAGTCGAAGATACTTCGCGTAATCACGTCCACGCCATTCTATGTCTCCAACTTAACTCTGCACAACGATTTGTACATTCCATTTGTTCGGGATATTTACATTGGCCAGTACGAAAAACTGTTTACATAGCAGTAATCCCAATATCGCCAGAATGCACTCATCAGGACTTCCAGGCTATCCAGCTAAAAGACTCAGACGAAAATGGTGTCGAGACGCTCTCCCTCGCACGATATATTCTTATCAATCATACATAACTTTATACTTTTAAATCACACTCTTAAATCATTATATTATCTATCTTATTGTTCGTATCGTAATATTTTAATTTTAATTTTCTATCCACTTTAATTTTAATTTTCTATCCACTTTAATTTTAATTTTCTATCCACACCTACTCATTATCTTCTTATCGCAATCTAATGTCTTGTTGGAGACATTAAATTAATACGTATTTTATTGTGATCGCCATTGTTTATGGTAATTGGTACCGGTATAATGTAAAAAAAAAAAAAAAAAAAAACTATTGCGCTGGTATTGATGGAAAACATATAATTAGCGGTTCTATTTTCTATATTTATAACGGCTGCTTTCAAAAGTTATATTGCCTTTGGTAAATGAAATAGTAATATTATTTATTTACAATTAATATGTTTCCAGTTACAAGGAGTAAAATGGATTAAACAAAGATATGGAGACGAGTTAGTAATTATGCGACAAGGACAAAAAGGTATGCTGGATACATTAGAACAAGCGCTAACTAATGGAAAAGTAGTTCTTCTTGAAAATATTGATGAATCCCTCGATCCAGTTTTGGAGCCTCTGTTAGCGCGAAATTTAATAAAGAAAGGCCGGTTAGTATGGCAGTATAAAATATTCGAAGTTTTTTATGTAACGGAAACGTTTTAATTTTTCCATTCTGTTTTCACGTAAGTTAATGACTTTAATTCGCAAAAGACAAATATATTTTATATCATTCTACCTTGAATACGTTAATATATGGAAATCCCTTTTATTGCGCTAGATCGATCAATCATATAACTGATTTTCTACTCTTGTAGATTTTCGATGTAATTATTCATTAGCATCCAGTTCAATTTCTGAGTATTCTTTGACATCCTATATCGTATAATATCAATCTCCGATAAATTTTCTTTCTTAAATCCTGCTTTGTATTAATATCCAGCATATGTTATATCTTATTTCGTTATCATATATAAAATATATTAATCCGTTTCTAGTATATTCAATCCATTGATACTGGGTTTTTTCGTTTTTTTTTTTTTTTACAATACAATATATATAAATTAGGAGGAAGGGAGGTTACATTTATTTATGACCAGTATGAATAATGTACTATAAATTTTTCGCTTTCGAATTTATGGCTTTCCAAACGTACGTTATTGAAATTTATTGTTTTTAAATATTGAAAAAATAAAAAGAAAAATTACTTTAAAAAATGAAATTGCATCGTTTAATTTTAATGTATTAATGATGCAATTGCTAATTATGTATGTATTGATATCGCGTAACTATTATTTTTATCCTTTATTACTATTATTATTATTATTATTATTAACTGTTGTAGTGCTATAAAAATTGGAGACAAAGAAATTGAATACTGTCCACAATTCCGATTGATTCTTCAAACCAAATTTGCAAACCCTCATTACAAGCCTGAAATACAAGCTCAAACGACATTAATCAATTTCACAGTCACAAAAGACGGACTCGAAGATCAACTCTTAGCGGAGGTCGTAAAAGCAGAAAGACCGGATCTTGAAGAAACGAAGGTATTATTTACACATCAGATTTAATGCCTATCGCGTTAGTAATTTTATTATTAGTTTATTTCACGTAGGTAAAATATATCGAAATCTCTAAAAATGATACTTAAACTTTGTTGATTGTAGTTCAAAACTGTTTTCATAACTATATTGTACACTGTCTGTTGATATCGAATTCGATAAAAAATCCAATTTTCGGAAATTAAGGAAAAAGCATATAAGTAGATTTTAAAAAAGATGTGTATCTAAAACGCTTAAAAATTTTCCATTTTTTTCCCGCGAACACCCACCTGTGTGAAATTTTCCATTTCTTAGACGATACACTAAAATTAATTACTCGTAAAATCTAAATACGAACAATGAAGAAATTTCAACGTATAATTTAGTGCTAAACGTTGGAATTCAAACAAGTTGTTCATTACAAAATTCATATATGAAATACGTGTTCTTTTCGATGGAAGAATAAGGACAACTGGTGGCGTTTTTTCGCATTAATTTAAAAATTAAGATCTAAAATTCTTTATTTACAAATAGTTCGTAACGAAATTGTAAAAATACCATAATTATTAATGTATATTAACACGTACGAAAGGTTATGGACCGATTATATTTAATGAGAAATAAGTATTGTTTAAGAATATTATTAAAATAAATTTTTCAGGCTGAACTAACAAAACAGCAAAATGATTTTAAAATAATGCTAAAAACACTCGAAGATGACTTATTATCTAGATTATCGTCCGCTGGAGGTACTTTTTTAAAATTCGTAATTACGTTCTGTTTTTATTTATTTTTTATTTTTAATTGTAATTTGCACTTTCGTACGATTTAGATGAATACACTCTATCGTATACTATATTGAAAGCAACGTATTTATATAATAAAATTAAAATAACCTATACCAGAATTCTTAAAACGTTAGTTTTTAATTAACCCAAAACACATTCAACTTACTTGTAACTAAACATACAGCAAACAAAGATTATACGTTTTCATTAATTTACGTACTTGATAATGACATAATTATCGAAAAGTTTTACATTAGTTAAAAATCATCATTTTATTAATTTTTGGCGCATTTTATTCATTGCCCTTTATTTTTATTAACTGTCAGTTTGATTTTAAATTATAATTTAAATTACAAGGAATAACGCACTCCCGGTGTATTGTCACTCTCTTTTTTTTTTACTATTCAATGCACTGCTACAGTAAGATCGTAGTGAGTAGACGGGCTTGCTAATTCCGAGATGGTTAAGCACATACTTATCGTACTAATAGTTTTTAACGATTAAATATCTCCTCATTATTTGCTATTATGCGCACGATGTTGTTTTTAGTTCTGTTCTGTGACTGGAAGGTCCTCTGTATATATATATAATATATAAAAGTGGACCAAGTACCGAGCCCCGTAGTACTCTTGCTTTTATTTCATATAGTCCTGTGACTGCTTCGTGATGAAAGTATGTGTCCGGGAGCAATAACTTAATTTTGTAAAGCAAACCTTTGTGCTATACCTTGTCGAATGCTTTTTGTATATCTAAAAATATTCCAGTACAGTATTTTTTAGCTTCAATGTTTTATTTTGTTATTCTGTGCATTTGTTCTACTGTGGAGTGTTGTTACTTTCAAATATAACTATCATTAGTTGTTTCAATAACAGCTTTTCAAAAACTTTAGATAATATTGGCAAGATTCTAATGGGTCTGTATGATGTGACCTGATGAGCAGGTTTGTTGGGTTTTAGAATCAGAATTATATCCGCCACTTTACACTGAGTTGGAATGTGTTTAAATTTTAAAATGCGATTGAATATTGTAGTAATGGAAACGTATGCCTTGTGTGGTAGTTCTTGTAACATTTTACTCTTAATGTTATCGAAGCCGGTTGCTTTAACTGGGTTTACAAGGTTTTTATACATTTGATATCAGATGGTTTAAAGAATGGAACAGGTGCGCTCAGTTGAACTGGTTCTTTTAGGTAGTTTTTCAAATTCAGAATCACTGTTTGAATTTGGGCAGAAGACATTAGTTAGATGTTCGTCAAAAACGATTGCATTCTCAATATTTGTTCTTGCCCAAGATACATTGGGCTTTTTGATTGGTGGACTAGGCTGTTGCGGTGTTTTGAAAGCTTTTACTGGCTTCCATAAGGATTATTGGGTGTCTGCAGATGGTATTAACTTGGAGAGGTAGTTTTGAAGAGAGTCATTCTTTAGTTTAGCGATTGCCTGTTTGATGAGTTTGCACAAGCTTTATTGAGTTCTCTCTTAAGCGCTGGGAATTTGCTGTTTTGCCACTGTTTTCTAATTTTCATTTTATTTAAGATCATTTTTATTTAATAACAGATGGATAGTTGTTTACATATTTAGGAGGATGTGTTGTTGGTGTTGCCCTGTATGCAGTTTCATGTATTATAGTTGTAAAATATTCCACCGCATTATCTATTTCGTCACCGTTTTTGATGGTAATTTTTAAATCAATGTTAGCATATAATTTAATTTCTAAGAAATAATCGAAGTGTTCTATGTGTAGTTTATTTACAAAAAAAAAAAAAAAAAAATAATAGTAGTTTTTTTCTATACCGTGATTATAGTTTTCTATTTGATGTGATTTTATTCTTGCTATCTAAGGTTAAAACTGTACTTCACGATCCACAATCTGCACTTTTCAAATACTTTTAACTTGGAGATTTACGTCGATTTCAAAGCTCACTAGATCAAGAAAAAAGTATGTTAGATGCATTGAATGTGTTCAAAGCGCGAGTGGTAATTTAAACGAAATATTGGAATATTATATTTTAATTTTTTAAAAAACCGGATTCTGTACTTTTGTAATTACTTCGACAACGAATCGCCGAAATAAAATATACGTTGAGGTTACTGTCTAATTTCTAACCTATCTTGTTTTTTATCGCGGTATTTGTGCATAATATGCTTTCAGATAATATTTTAGACGATACTGCATTGGTAGAAAATTTAGAAACTACTAAGAAAACAGCCGCTGAAATTGAGAATAAAGTTTCAGAAGCGAAAATTACCTCTTTGAAAATCGATAACGCCAGAGAACTTTACAGACCAGCCGCTACACGTGCCAGTCTTCTTTACTTCATATTAAACCAGTTGAATACGATAAATCCTATATATCAATTTTCTTTAAAGGTTAGTTTGTTTAATCGTCCGTAATTTAAAATTTAATTGTAATTTCTAGTTTTTTTATTTTTTTTAACGCATAATATTTTGACACAGGCATTTAACGTTGTGTTTAACAAAGCTATTCAGAAAGCAAATCCGGCGGTCGATGTAAAAACACGTGTTGCAAATTTGATCGATTGTATCACCTACTCGGTTTTCGTTTACACTTCTAGAGGCTTATTCGAATGCGACAAGTTAATTTTTGCATCGCAGATGACGTTTCAGGTGTGAATGTTTTATGAAATTCGTTTTCATTCATGTTAATCTACTTATATATATGTATGAGAAAGAATTTATAAAGTGAAAAATAATCTAACATACGTCTGCTCTGGTAAACTTACGCCGATATAAAGTAGTTCGTTGTACATTTGCATTAATCATTTAAACAGTCCGGAATGTAGCGATTTTTAAAATGTAAACGACAAAAAATTAGTTATATATATAAAGACCACAACACTTTTCGGCTATTAAACCGTTATCAAGTGGATATAAAAAATATATATAAACAATTTATAAAAAATATAAGAAAAAACAAACAAAAAATGTTAGAAAATACTTAATTTAGATGTACGATATTAAAAAAAAACGCAAAATGAAAAAAATGGTTATATATAGAATAATTTGTTAGTGAATGTGGTAAATAACACGACATTACCGCATTTGCTGTCAGATCATTTTATAAACACAACTGTTTTTTCACTTTGTTATTTTTTTGTAATATCGTACATTTAAATTTAGTATTTTCGCGCAGTTTATTTATTTGTTTGTTTTTCCTTTTATATTTTTTATAAATTGTATATTATTATTATTATTTAAATTAATGTGCCATATACAGTAATAAATTAAACGATATAATCCAATATCATACAGGAACAGGATGAGTCTGCAAAGCGTAGAAATGTTGTCATCGAGGAGTAGCTGCAATGAAGATGCAAGATCATAGTATGATCTCTGTAGGCTGTATTTGCACTTTTTTAGTATATGTTGGACATACAGCACAAATTTCACTTACGTGTATTTACAATAAGTTTTTGTGATTATCGCAAACACAATAACGAGTAATTAATTCTACAATTGTTTCCGCTATAGGGCATCTATTGTTGTTAGATATATTATGAATAGCATTTAAATCTGGAAGATAGTCGGAGCAGATTATTGTTAGCAAGCTAGACTCAAGTTCGGTATTTATAATGAAATCGATGGCCAAATATATTGCATATAGTTCGGCAGATAAAATTGTAAATGATTGCGGTAATGAGAATCGAATATACATTATCTTTGACAACGAACAGCCAACGAACGAGTCAAATATTGAGCCATCTGTATAGAATGCTAATGACTGAGATGTTCGTGAAGTGACAGATTGAATAATTTCTTGATCAGTATTGTAATTTTTCTTCAGATTATAAATATGTAAGTCCAACTTGATTGGATTATTTATTCACGGTAGCATTACTGGATTTAAGTTTTTATAGAGTAATGGTTTATTTCTATTTAGTATTGATAGCATGTTTGGAAATTTTGTCAGTATTGATCTTGGCGAATTTAGGCTGAATGCAACGAGCTGATGTAAAGTTGGAGGCATCACATTGTGTCAAAAAATTGGATAGTAGATACATTTGACGGATACTGAGATGCCATTCTAATACTTCTTATAAATTGTATATATATTATATTTTATATGTCTACTCGATAATGGCGTTTAATACCCGAAAAGCTTTGTTTTCTTTTTTTATGCAAAAAATTTAGTAATTTTAACTATTTCTTTTTTTCGTTATTCGCATTAACGATTTATATATGTGTTTTTTTAAAATCGTTTAAATTTTTAATGCTTGTTAAATTAAATCGGCATTTTATTTGACAAATAAATCTATTTTTGATGATATTCATATAATAAATTTGATTTAATTTTCTGAAAATTTCTCGTCTTTAGATATTATTGACAAACGAAGAAATAAACCCTCACGAATTAGATTATTTCTTACGATTTCCGATAACACCGCACGTGTCTAGTCCAGTAGATTTCCTTCCAGATTCTAGTTGGGGTGGTATTCGAAGCATTTCAACCAGAGACGAGTTTAGGTAATTGCAATTTTATAACATTAATCTTTTTTTCTTTTTTTTAATATAAATATGCAATTAATATTAGGATGTACAACATTTTTTTTCTTACGTAGGAATTTAGATCGTGACATCGAAAATTCTCCTAAGCGTTGGAAGAAATTTGTTGAATCTGATTGTCCTGAAAGGGAGAAGTTTCCGCAAGAGTGGAAAAATAAGACCGCTTTACAAAGACTAATGATGTTAAGAGCTTTGCGTCCTGATAGAATGATTTACGCAATGAGGTAGACTAGGTGAAATTTTTTTAAACGTACACTTGTATAGTGGTTCGTAGTACGAGTTGAATAACGGTTTGTATATGTTACAGCGCTTTCATCGAAGAAAAATTAGGCGCAAAGTATACAGAACGTACTGGCGTGGAATTTGCCGAATCATTCGAAGAGTCCAGTCCGACTACTCCAATATTTTTTATTTTATCTCCGGGCGTTAATCCGTTGAAGGTTAAAATGTGCAGTATTATGAAAAATTGAATTCGATACGTCATCGCCGTATTTTGAATATCATTCGTGGAATCACGAACGTTTTATAACATCAGTTAAACAAGAGGCAAAATCGGTTGTCGGAGTAGATAACAATTTTAGAAAATATTTTATTAAAATAGATATGATTACGTTGTGATAGGAATTTAATGCGTTTATTAGTAGTCTATCCTGTTATGGCTGAATGATATTTTATAATTTCTCGAATTTGATAATATATAAATAGGTTAACTGTTCATAATAGACACATCGTTAGAATTAAAATCCAATAGTTCTGAAGAATCATCTACAATAGTGTTTAGTTCTACATTCCTACATTCAAAACTAGAAAAGCGAGTTACTCAATCGGCTTAAGTATATTCAGAGAATTATTGATAAATAGTAACCGTCATTAATGTTCGTAATAAGTCCATTTCGACATTTATATCTTAATAATTAGAATCATCTTCGTAATATATTTCCTTTTATATTTTTATTTTTCTGTTAGGATGTAGAAGATTTGGGAAATAAATTAGCGTTTTCTACGAATGACGGTAATTTCCATAACGTATCGTTAGGTCAAGGTCAGGAAGTAATAGCGGTGGAGGCATTAGAAAAAGGTTCTAAAAATGGTCACTGGGTCGTACTTCAGGTATAATTAAATATCCTAATTTTTATTTTATTAAAATTATGTTAAGTATTGACGATTCTTTTATAAGTAATGTAGGTTTATCATTAGGTTAAATTATCGAATATATTCTCAAACTTTACTACCAAGTTCCCCTGAATTCAAGGTTTTAAGGGATTAGTCAGAAATATATTCATTCAGTCTTTACAAAATTTTAGAAGACTTTTCGAGCATAGGTCGCTAAATTTTTTTAAATTTCTCTAGAAATCCGAGTTTTCAGTTGCGACGCGACAATATGCGTTTACGAACAGACACGTCTCACCGTTGAAACCATGTATGGCCCAGACGACGACCACACTATCAAGTGAGGGTAGTAAAAACGAGCTTATCATCTTAATATAGCGCGTTCCGTTGACAGAACCAGCGACAAAAATAAAGCCCACTATTTCCCACTTCGCCACTCCAACCCAAACGGTTACTCGTTCGCTGTGTAATTCTGTTCGATTGAATTCGGATTAGACTGCTTGTTTATAAATCTGGATAGCTGAAAATGAACATCGCTCATCGAAAGATTGTTTAATTCGATCTCTTCATCTTCGATTTTCTTTAGCATCGTTTCAGCAAAAGGTATTCCTTGTGCATGTTCGGTACGTTTTAATTCCTTACGGCGAACAGATTCTATCGACAGTTTTAAAGAAGCAGCATAACGACGAGTATAGCGTCGGAAACTCTGAATGATCGCTGCCAGGAACTCGATCGATGTTTGTGTAGGTACCAATCTGTTTTTTTTTGTCCATGACGTTTTTTATCGGTTACAGAACTATCTTTACCATACACGTGGGTAATGTAGGCAGAGCATGATGTATAAGATGGTCATTTGTCAGTAGAGCTATCCACCCCCGTGTATGATACGATCTTTCCTATATACTTTATATCCAGAGCATGTTAGATTATAATTATCATAAAGTTTAGTTTTACACAGACAGATAATGTCGATTTGCTTCTCACGCGCTAGACTGGCAAGTTTAAGAACTCGGAGTTAGTATTCCAAGCTATGGCATTAATCTTCTTAGTAATCATTAAGCAAAAACGTTTATAATAATATCTATGATAGACGTTATTTTATTAAAATTATATGGGTTTCGAGGATTCTTAAGTATAAATAGTGTATCTTTAAAACAGGATATAATTTTACTTATACTGACAGACCTAAACATATTTAATAAATCTGTTAATGTAATATTATCGCAAGGAATGTGACCGTTACTATTAGGTTTACGACTATTGTTAATATAATTTCTATTACTAACTGACACTAACGTTATTAGCTGCGATTTGTGATTAACGCGTGTGTTAAGGGACCGGGCTTGGAAGATGTGTGATGAAATTGCTGAAGTTTTTATCGGTTTATTACCACCGTTGTTGTGGTTATTAGCCGGAAGTCGCTCATTTAATTGATTCTGAGATCGATCTGCTTCCATTGTCTCATCGGCCAGTATTTGATTATCGTCATTGTCGTCGTTATCATCGGATGATGATACGAGATCATTAGCTGTAAAAACGAACGCGTACATGTTCCGTCACGGGAGTTCCTACTGATCGCCGAAATAACTTTTTTTTCCTCACCTTGTGTGAGTTACGAAGCATCTATACAGAGAATACGATAATTGAAACAACATAAAAATAATAATGAAGTGAAGAACAACAACACCAAGAAAGGGTGATTGCGCGGTAAACAAACTTATCGCTCGAAATTATATATGCGGATCTTGCTAAATGTTTTTAGCATCACCAATGATTGGCCGAAAATCATGCGACTATGTCTTCTAGGATATTGGAACTCTGTTAGCGGGACAATTAATTTGTTTATGAAGGTTGTAGATACTGCGGAATCGGTTGTTATGAATACAATAAGAAGTTTTATTACAATTTTGTGAAAAATTAGTGTAAATGTAAAGTTTAATGACGTAGAAATAGGAAGATTATTATCTGAGAGTTGTATATTTTCGATGTTGACGGTGTCATAATATCAGTTGAATAAAATGGCGATGACGGCGTGTTTTTTTTTTTTTTAATTAATTAATACTTTATTATTTGGAATTAATGTTTTACAGTTCGCTTCATTTACAGAGATGCAATACACTGCGCCGCCAGTTTAGGCTTAATACTACTCCTCGTTACAATACCTTATCATCCTTATTAAGTACCGTCTCCGTATCGGAAGTAGGCGACTACTTACCATACGTATGTTGTTGTATAATGTAAGTAGCGTACAAGGCAATTATAATATGGCGCTGGCGTAGATAGACACACACACACCCAGGAGAATTGATTGTAATCGCTTTGTTGTTAGGACACAATGCAGCCCCGTGTATTTTTATAGTGTACTATATATTGTTTACCAGCGCGCATATGGTGTGTGTGTGTATGATGGTTTGTCATTCCTTCCACGCGATAATATTACGATTATTTATATTTTTTATTTTCTAATGTTGATATTTTTGCGTCATCGATCGTATTCGAACTCGGTACCTTCCGTATAGAAGTCCGTATTTTTAGCCACTCGGCTATTCTGACGAATATAACACCAAGCTTTCCCAGGCGGTCACCCTTCCAAGTACTAATTTTGCCCGATGTTGCTTAACTTCGGTGATCTGACGAGAACCGTATATTCAACGTGTTATGATCATTACAATAACTTATAATTTGTAATAATATAACGATATGACAACCACTTGTACACTTACATTTTGAGGTCTGCGCGTCAGTTTCACTCCCCCGGTCGTAGAATGTGTACATACATGCACTTATAAACCTTATAAAAGGTAATATTTATACCAAATGTAGGTGTACTAGTTGCATAAATTATGAGAATTATCTATATATGATTATACACATATATCTTTTGAACGCACATATACTATTTACACGTGTGAACAATTAAACAAATTTAAGCATTATTGCACAGAAACTTCACACAAATGTACATACATACATCCATTCTATACATATAATTTTATTTGACGCCGAAACGTTTTATCGCTGTTCCGAAAAGTTATAATAAAATAGTCGAGTAGTGTAGAAAAATTGTTTTGTTAACACACGCACGAGTAACAATTTATCGTACGGAACGAGTATACGTCCCGAAACTGTTTTTGAATCAGAGATATACATCAAATTGAGATATATTTTTTTTTTCATGTTAATGAAACAAATGAATTTTTGTACACTATTTATTATTAGTATCTGTATATTTATCAGCACTAACTTATTATTGTTAATTTCGCTACACATTTTAGAATATTCATTTAGTCAAGAAATGGTTGCCTACATTAGAAAAGAAGCTGGAAAACTTTTGTTCGAGAGCTCATGCAAATTTTCGGGTATTTATGAGTGCTGAACCTGCATCATCGGCTGCGTCGCATATTATACCGCAGGTTAGTAATCGTATTCGTACCGTAAATTTAGCAGCGACTATTTTGTTTTAATTTCGCAATAATCTATTTCATAAAATTCAATTTCGTACGCGTGTATAGCATTTTAGCCCGTATTAATGTGCGACGTTTTGTAAAATGTTGCGAATAATCTAGATTACGATAAAATACTCCAAAACGAATATAAAATGAATCTCAACTCTTCTTTTTACGTTATCTAAATCGTCTAATATTTGGCTGTTCTTAAAGAACACATCCACGTAGTATATCTTCGTTATAAAAAAATAAATACGCGATTCAAATAATTTTTCATTAAAGGAAATCGATTTATGTATTACAGAGTGATGCTTGTAGTGTAATGTGGTGCATTTATTATTATTATTACTAAAAACGTGTCGTGTGGAGCAACTGAGACTTCAGGCATGAGGATGAGTAAGTTAAATCAAGGAGTAGAGACAAAACGTGCCTAAGAACACGGTTAGGTTAGTTAAACAGGAATATTCATCTTTGAAAAAAACAGGAAGTCAAGTACAAAAGACAATAAATTATTTGGTGCATTTATCTATACAAGATATTAAATCTACTTATAAAGCAAATATCGATGTAAAGTATTTTGATAAACAAATAATTTATTTTAGATTTTTGCTTTACGAAAAAAATATATGTCTCGTATTATTCTATTCTACGCGAAAAATATAGTTTTATTCCGGATGAAAACACAAATACACACATGTCATTCACTAGTTATTTTAAAATGTCTAAATTTTTTTTTTATTATTATTATTTATAAGAGCTGCATTCGTTTTATTGGTGTTTGAAGTTTCTCTGTATATTTGAAACAAGTTAATATAAATTATTAAAGCGGTGAAATCGATAGATTTATGTTGCTTTAATAGAATAGTAGTAAATACGTCAAAATGAGGTGAATCGTGGACTAAGAGATCTTCTCCTTTAGCTTGATTAAGGCGTGTTATAATACATGATCATCAAGGTTCTTATCATTTTAGCTCTTACAGTTGTATTACATCAAGATTATACATACACCTCGGTATTACGTCACTAATGAATCTCGAGTAGGCTAGATTTCGTTTCGATACGAATGCTTGTTCCAGGTTTTCGATATTTCTACGGAACTTTGTATAAAATTAATTTATAAACTGCAGTTGTTTTTCGAGTCACACATATTATTTGAAATACTAAAAATATAATACTTTCAACATTTCGTTAGTGAACATCGACACATGGAAAATATCAATATAAATATTTTTTTTTAATGTTGAAAATACTACTACATATCAAAGAACGTTCTAATTATGATTATATTAAAGTTCGTCAAGAAAAATTTCGTGATGCTATATATATATATCACGTATGCCTATGTAAACCTATTGCTGGGTGTAGGCATTCCATCTTGTGCTGCTCGGATCCAATTGATTCCCGCCCATTTAATAACACTATCTAGCCACGTGAACACCGGCTGCCAATTGGCCATCACTGTAATATCCGTTTAGTCCATCTTTCATCCTCTTGTCTGGCCAAATGTCTAGCCCATTTCCATTTTAGCCAGGCGAATATATAATGAACCTTTATGTTTGTTTTCTGTTTTTTTTTTCTTTTAATGTGTACAACTTGAAACAATATAAATAGTTTATATGTTTTATTTTACATATAATCGAGTGCCAGTTTAGTGTATAAATAATTTACATTATGCCTATATAGGTAAAATTATAGATTTGTCTGTAAGAAAAATGTGAAAAGATAATTTTCTTTTTCTGTAACTTTTCACCATTTCGTATCATGATTATTAAATAAGTACATAAGTAAATATAATACGTGAAATTTATATAGCAATTTTCTTATTTAATTATAATCTATTTTTTTTTTAATAATTTTTTTTTATATCATTCTTATTGCGAACGTACGAAATCTTGTATTCTGATTAAATGAGTTATTTTTTTTTTTTTGAATTTTTAATTATAAATGGCGTATTATACTTAATCGTTTAATTAAATGAATTCATGATGTAACATAAATCGAGTAAAGATCGTGCAATAAATTTGCAAGTGTTACCGATTAGATTTTTAATACGTCTCGTTATTGTATATTGCTACGGCGCTCGACTGTCAACCCTACAGACAGAGGTTTCGATCCTAGCTCGTTGCATAAAGTTTTTCATCGTCATGTAACTCTTAGTTATCACGGGTAACATACCCTCTGCGTATAACATCACGTGCGCACTTTATAAATTAGTGACTTGAATGTTAGTCAATTTATATATATTATATAACTAAAACACTTTAAATTATTTTATTCGACATATCGTAATGTAACGACAATTACTCCATATCGTTTGATATGTTGAAATTAAGGTTGTTTTTTTTTAATCGATATGTACTTAATATTTATTTTTATATTTTTTATTTAGGGCATACTCGAGTCGTCGATAAAAATCACTAATGAACCCCCAACCGGAATGCGCGCTAATTTACATAAAGCGTTAGATAATTTTTCACAGGAAACGTTGGAATTATCGTCAAAAGAAGCTGAATTCAAATCGATTTTATTTGCTCTTTGTTATTTTCATGCTGTAGTAGCTGAACGAAGAAAGTTCGGTCCTCAAGGATGGAATAAAATTTATCCTTTTAACGTTGGTTCGTATAAATAAATCGATGATGCTGTCTCTATACATACATACATACACACACACACACATATATATATATGTATGTATACTAAAGGTTCTCCGCCCGCACAAAGGTATAAGGTTATTGCACTTATGTAAAGAATTAAGTTCAAATTTAAAATATTTTTATCTAGGTTATATAAATTTGTAATATAATACAAAAACTTTAAAATATTTATAAATAAAATTTCTTCATACAAAATTTAACCGTTTACATTCTAGTGTCTGGTAATTGCTATTAAAAAATGATTTATTTCTACTTGTCAACACTTTTGATGGCATTATTTTCGTGTGTAATGCGAAAAGTAATGATTAAATATGAAAGTTAAAAATTTTCTCTAAAACTGAAAAACTCTAAAATCATGTTTAATTTAGTATTAATTCCATTCCGATTACTTATGTGATATCTCTTGTCCCTTCTGGTAGCTAAATATTTTTTAAGTATCGATTTCATTCGTGTAAAAATTCGAGAATAATAATATTGAACTGTAGAATTTTATTAAAATTAATTGAATAATTTTACTTGCATTGTTATTGATCGATCAATGATGAGAAAATAAAAACAAATTACCTCGATTATAAAGCAGATTTTCTTTTTTAATAATTTATTTCAAAGTAAAATTAAGTTGATTAAAATACTTTCACGTAATTAATATTTTCGATTAAATTATTGTTTACTAGAATCGTATTAAAACTGCTCTTTATTAATTTGCGAAACAATTTGTAGCAAAAGTCAATAATTTATATTATTTCAACAGGTGATCTAAATATAAGTATGAACGTTTTGTACAATTACTTAGAAGCAAATAACAAAGTTCCGTGGGAAGATTTGAGATACTTGTTTGGCGAGATTATGTATGGTGGACATATCACTGATGACTGGGATCGAAGATTATGCATCTCATACTTAGAAGAACTAATGCAACCGGAATTGGTAAATTGCTTGTATTTAATATATATCGCGATTTGTACATGTATTCATTTCTAATGTAATCGTTTTTGTTTTTAAACTGCGATATCATCCACAATTTAAACTTTGAGTCGTATACCACGTGCTAGTTAATGAACACTAGCGAATGATATTGAACATATACTTGAGTGCATATATAGCACTTGTTTTAACACAGCAAGGATGACCTTATGATTAATCGGCAGTTAAATATTGATTCTCATTTTATATATATATATATATATATATATATATATATATATATATATGTGTGTGTGTAAGAATATTGTATACAAGAATAGTAAATAAAGTAGAAACTGTATTGGGAGATGCTCAGTTCGGATTCAGGAAACTTGTAGGTACTCGCGAAGCAATTCTGGCACTAAGACTGTTAATCGAACAAAGATTTAGAATCGGAAATTCACTTTATATTGCATTCATAGATATACAAAAAGCCTTTGATAATGTCAATTGGAACACATTGTTTACAATATAACAGAAAACGGAAATAAACAAGAAGGATATTAAATTAATATATAAATTATACGAAAATCAGAAAGCAATGATACGGATTGGCAATGTGAACAAAGAAGTTAAAATATTGAAAGGAGTTAGACAGGGCTGTATCACCGATATTATTCAACCTGTATATAGAAGAAATAATGAAAGAAATTAAAAAAAGAAAAATTGTGTAAAAATACAAGGTGAAATAATAAGCACATTACAATTTGCTGATGATGTAGCTGTTATAGCAGAAAATCAAAATCAATTGAAGGAAACATTAAGAAGATGTATTTAAGAAATATGAAATGAAAATAAATAAAAATAAAACAAAAATTATGATACGCGAAAAAATAACAGTCGAAAGAAAATAAGTGCAGATATTGACGGTGTTAAAATACAAGAAGTGAATGAATTTCATTACTTGGGTAGTAAAATCACCAGAGATGGCAGGTGTAGACATTAAAAAACGGATCAATCAAGCAAAGCAAGTTTTTAAAATATTTTAACCAACAAGGCTATAAGTACAAATTTGAAGAAAATTTTTTTAACCTTATTTGTTTGGAATGCGTTGTACGGATGTGAAACAAGGGATTGGTAAGGCAAAAAAAAAACATAGAAGCCTTCGAAATATGGTGCTATAGGAGAATGCTGAAAGTAAGATGGACCGATAAATTAGCAAATGAAGAGGTGTTAGAAAAAATTGTCGAAGAAAGAACATTATGGGAAAAAATAATATGATCGGTCACATTTTAAGACATGAAAGCTTATTAAAGATAATTATAGAACGACGGATGAATGGGAAACGCGGAAAGGGAAGACCAAGAAATCAATATACACAGCAAGTAATAGAAGGGTCACACAGGATATACGGATATGAAGAGGAAAACATAAAACCGTCAGTTGTGGAAGAAATTAGCAAACCAATCTTAGGCCTGATGACTACATGATGATGATATATATATATACATATATAAATAAGTGTCCTATTTGTATACTTTTACTTATACATTAATTATTTATATATTATAAGAGTGCCAGTTATCTTAAGGAGTTATCATTCATTTATGGTATAATAATGTATATATTTATTTACATACCATGTTGAATACTCCAGTTACTTCGATTCAGTTCAAGAGAAAGTAACCTATTATATTTGCGAGGTTATTGTCATTTAATCTAAAAAAACTCTATCTAATAAACTTTTAGTAACAGACTATTCAGTATCACCACATTCACGGGACTAACTACGGACGATAAATTCATTATATCAACTATCAACCACTAAAGTTTTATATATTTCCTCGATATGCTTACACTTTCACACATACATGCATAAATGATCTGTGTATATATATATATATATGACTGTGACTGCAAACAAATATTACTTTTTTATATTTGATTATTATAAAATTATTTTATGAAAACTATATTAAATAAAAATCGTATCTATGTCATAAGAATTGAGTATATTTACTTTTTATCTTATTTTGTTTAGTCTTTTAAAATCATGATGATACTTTGAATTAATTAAAATATTTTGATAAAAATATTTGATAATAATATATTACACTATTCTTTAAATCTGACCAATTAACAATAGTTGTTTACATGTAATTTATGTGACATGTTAATCGCATTTTATAGTTTTTTAATATTTGGCAATAATACGTTATTAAAAACTCAATATATATATAATAGATATATATATATGCACGCGTATGCGTGTTATGTGTCCTTCTTGGCAATTTAATGCAATATGTATTAAAAGTCACCATTGGATGTTGATATTTATATTAACATACTTATTTCGTTTTAATATATACGTATTAATAGGTTGATGGAGAACTACAATTAGCTCCTGGTTTTCTTGCTCCACCAAATATTGACTACCAAGCTTATCACACTTATATCGATGAAGTTATGCCTCCTGAAAGTCCTTATCTTTATGGACTGCATCCTAATGCTGAAATTGGGTTTTTGAGTACTACAGCTGATAATTTATTTCGAACTGTTTTTGAGATGCAACCCAGAGATGCTGGAGTATCTGGTGGTCAGTCTATCACACGAGAGGATAAAGTAAGTATAAAGTAAAATTTTTGTTTTTTAACAAAAAGAAAAACAAAAAAGGTAACTTATGAACAGGATATGATAATTTTGAAATATATTAAAGGATTTATATCTTTATCGAATGAAACTTTTAATTATTCAATGTATTCCTTCATTATCTTCTACATTCAATTATTAAAACAAAATCGATAATAAAAATTCACTTATAAATATTTTTATAAAACGGTATTTATTTATTAGATTTACATAGTAGAGCGTTAAAGGGATTATTACACTATTTACTCCAGTGTTTCTACTCTGTCCTTTTCATAGATTGCTGCAAGGTCACTTTCTCTTTATCATTAACTTGAGACTGCAGGTGTTGGAATTCTAGTATTCACTTATCTTAAAAATTAAGTTAATATTAAGACTGTATTAATCATCTGAATAAGATTTCAACACTTTTTCGTGTGTCTTGGATTTCGTTTCTGAGAAGGAAACAAATTTAAGTTCTTCAAATCGAAATCGAAAATTTCAAGAGGGGACCCCTTTCGATTTTTTCGCAATAATTCGCAATTTGAAAAAATTGTTCGAACGAAAGTTACGCGTAATTAAAATATGCGTCTAACGATGGTAGTCACGCATTTTTATAGCGAATACTCGTCGAGTGGGGGTTTGGACCTTTTTTACGGCCCCTGTCATAGATAGGGGGTTCGGGTTGGGGTTAAAAGAAAGTAGACATTGAAATCTATAATTTATGTTATAACGCAAATGTTTTAAAAATTAACCGGTAACGTGAAATCGCGAGTTTAAAATTTGATTTTCGATTTTTAAAAATTTTTTCAGCCATTTTTGGTCAGCGATATGAGGGCGGGTTAGTAGTTATATATACCTATATATGTTTTGTTGTACGTTTGGGGAATAGAGCAGGTAGAGGAGGAGCAAATTCAATGGTTAAAGGAACATTGCACGCAGTACATTTGGGTCGGTCTTTATTAGTAAATAAGTATTTGTGGATGAGCAATATCTAGGCTGAGAGTACAACATAAGACCACTTCGTTTCTCTGTTTGAGTTGTGACAAACGGTTGATTTTGTCCAGTTAATGTTGTATTGCTGCAAATTCGAGAATCTTTTGTTCGCTCTGTCAGACAATTTAGATCTTATGCTGTGAATGAAGTCCTTTATTGGAATTTGTATAGCCGAGATCGGCGATATTAGACATGCTTCTTTTACGGCTGCATCTGGAAGGTCGTTAGATCCCACATCGTTATGTTCCGGAATTCAGAGGAGAATAATTTTTATGGAAAATTTTGATGCGTTGACTAAGATGAATTTCACCAGAAGATGTTACTAGTGTGATCTGTTTTGAAGACTTCTAACGGAGCTCAATGAATCGGCAATAGCATTATTTTTTAGTTTTCCAATAACCAAATCGACAGCAATTGAAATTGCGTACAGTTCCGTAGATAGGGTGTTGAAGTTTTGTGGTAGCGGAAAAAAAACCAACAACATTATTTGATTAGTTGTCTCGTTGGTCACCTTCCATCTATAGGATATCGTAATGATTGTATTTCTTTATTAAATCTTCAAAGGAGAAATGTAAACAATTTCGAGAATTAGAACAACATAGTTCCAGGAGAGAGGTGTCTAGGATGTGGCGAGACCTGTGGTATTGGGAGAAGGCGGTTACTGTAACAGGTTGGTATTCAAGTACATATTTTATTGTGTAGAAATGATTTGAGTTTATAATGAGCATGGGTTTTGAATATAGGTAGAGAAATTGAGGACATGGGCAGATTAGGGGTTGTATAAATATGAATGTATAATTTTATGAGTAAGTAGGATTGGTGAAGATCTGGTGGATATTCTTTTGCTTCATAAGAGAGATTGTTTACCAGCGTCGATTGAAGAACGCCTAAAACTAGCATTAGGGCTGAGTGGTAAATTGGGTTTAATAGTGTTAGTACTGATTGTTTAGCTGATGAATAAGTCAGAAAGCCATAATCGCATCTAGATGTTATTAGTGAACGATATATTCTTAAAAGTGATGTTTTGTCTGCACCATATGTTGTGTGAGATAGCTTTCTGAGAAGGTTTAATCGTTATTAACATGCAGTTTTCAGGCTGTTGATGTGCATCCTCCAGGTTAATTTTTAATCAAATATCAAGCTTAAATATTTTATGAATGATGCAGAATTTAATATTTTATTGTCCAAGATAATATTGAGCTGATGCGCACAATGGCAAATACAGCAGAAATGCATTACTTTAGTTTTAGTGGTTGAAAAGGATAATCCATTTTCTTTTGACCAGTTATTGAACTTATGGGCTAGATACGGTATCTTTTATTCTAGCAGACAATCTGCGATGTCTCAGGAATTTTTTTTTATTAAAACTGTCATACGCCCACATATAGTATAATTGCTGCAGAATTTTTTGATGATTGACTGATTTATATAATTCTCTGATGTTTATCTAATATATAATATTTCCTACTACTTTTTGTATTTATAAAGTTTTGTTCGTCTGTTTTTTCATGAGTTCCTGGATATGAAACTAATAATAATGGCAGTATTGTAAAAATTTCATAAAAATACTTAAGTAAAAATAAATAATTTAAATAAAATTTTTAATCGTTGTTAAAATTTGAAGAATTTTACAACTATTGCATAAAATTGATAAATATTTTTGGAATATTTTATAGAGATTTTTAAAATAGCTACATGTGTCATCATTCATACATGTGAAAAAATGATACATGTAATTATGAAAAAAGAAGGATAATGTGTAACAGATCATTATATCACATTATATTTACTATCGTTGAAACATTTAATGCATATAATGTAACCTTACTTATTTTTATTTTGTTTGCTATTGTGTCATTCTTTTCATGTTATTGTGTATTAAATCGAATGTGTACCAAATCTCTCAATTTTATAATTCTTAGGTGAAGCAGACAATAGACGAAATTCTAGAGAGACTACCGGAAGAATTTAATATGCCCGAAATAATGGCTAAAGTTGAAGAACGAACTCCCTATGTTATTGTTGTTTTTCAAGAATGTCAACAAATGAATAATCTTACTAATGAAGTTAAGAGATCTTTGCGAGAATTAGATTTGGGATTAAAGGTAAATTGATGAACTTAGTAAAACTTATGCTCAACATTTTCAATATATTGTTAATCAGGCATTTTTATATTCAACATCACTCACACAGTCATCATAATAAAGACCATTTACAAGACACATCTGTTGAACTAACTGAAAAGAGTAATAAATATTTAGCGTTTTCCACTATTTTATTGTCCCCCAAGATATCGCAATGCTAAAGATCAATTTACTGACTTTTTAAAAACATTAGAAGACAGATTTATTATTGCTGGTAATGACTTCAATTCCAAACATACTTTCTGGGGTTCATGACTAATCACATCCAAAGGCGAGCAGTTGTACTATTGTATTATATTTTTCTGACATCTATACTGGCCGACCAACATATTGGCCTTCTGATCTCTAAAAAAGTTCTGATCTTGATACATCCATTACTGAAGGCGTGAGCGCATCACATATAAACATCGAATCGTCGTTTGACTTTTCTTCAGATCACTCACCTGTCCTGCTGTAATAGAGTTCTTCCTAGTAATTAAAAAGGGTGAATTTAAATTTCATTGTAAAAGAGATGAGTGGGCTTCATTTTCCAACTGGTTACACGAAAACGTGACACTAAACATCCCCTTGAAGACAACAGATAATACTATAGAATATTTTAACAATATAGTGTAAATAGCAGCTTGGTTGAGTACAACACAATACAATAATGCTTCTGGCAACTTAAATTATCCTGCAGTAATCAGAAATATGAAAAAAAAAGGCTCGGAAATAATGGCAGAATTCTAGATTACTAACTTATAAAAGAAAATTAAATCATGTTAATAAAAAACTAAAAGTGATTATGACCAAACACAAAAGCGATACGTTTAAATCATTAAGTTCTAATTTATCCTGCTGAAAGTGTGAGCATTTATTATGGAAGGTCGCTAAAAGTTTCAACAGACTGCAGTGTAACAGCGATGTAGGCACGAACTGACAAAGGAAGGGCTATAGCTTTTGGGAAATACATGGAACAAGTCTTTAAGCCATACCCAGCTGATATTCATCTAAAAAAGTTCCATGAAGTAAAGCAGGATCTAGATGCTTTTATTACAGATGTTACTTCCTATAAAACCATATTCCTCATCCAAAATAAAAATTTTATTAAACAGTTTTTATAGATTACAAGGCATAATGAATATGACTTGATAACTGGAATAATGTTAAAACACCTATCGAAAAGTGGATCGGTACTACTTACATCTATATATTCGTCAAACTTACTATCCTTCACAGTGAAAAATGGCACTGGTGGTAATGATTCATAAACGAGAAAAATCAACTAGTTAAATATTAGCATCGTTATCAAAAGTTTGTGAAAACTACTTAGTTCAAGACTTATACCAATTTTGAACAACTCAATAAGTATCCTTGATTATCAGTTTGACTTTAAACCGAAACATACTACGATAGAACAAGTTTACAGGGTACGAAACGTTGATTGTTTTCAACAAAAAAAAAAAAAAAAAATATGTTGTTCAGCTGCTTCTTTAGACGTCAGTCAGGCATTTGACTATGTATGGCATGAGGTCTGTTCTTTTGAATTGAAACGTCTACTTCCATGCCCGTTCTATTTATTATTACCTTTATGTTTAAGTGGCAAATATTTCCAAATAAAGTATGGCGGCGAAAAATATGAATTTCATAATTTTAATTCTGGGGTGTGTCAAGGATAGGGTCGCCCTCGATTATCTGATTTACTTATGATAACCCAGTAAAAAAAAGACAGCATATATAACATTCTTTTCTAATGATAAAGACCCCGTTGTAACATCAGGGAAGTTTCAGTCTAACTTGCATGTTTTCCAAGATTGGTACACAGCAGATGGTTAAAAGTAAAATCCGTTCATGTTACTTTCACTACCAGACGGGGTATCTGTCCACCAATTAGACTTAATTTGAGAATGCAATGTACATTATCAAAAGAGACTGGAAAACATAGTAATCCACTGGAAGTTAATTTATTAGATAACACCAGGCGACTAAGTCAACTTAACCTCCTCTTGATATTCTTCCAGGTTTTAACTATCTACTAATGTTAATTCGGAGTGTCATTAAGACTCAATGCTTTCATCTCAATCGCTTATGAGTATATTGTATTCATAATTTAAGAATACATATATATTATTCATGCTCTTGTACTAAATTATATAAATTCTTTACTTTTGATATTGTTACATATTTTTAAAAAGTTATATGTGAAAGTATAATCGTATATTGTAAAAAATTTAAATATATAACTAGTAATGGTGATTTATTAAGAGAACTAATTTTTTAAAATACTCTAAACGTAAATTTAAAACTGAAAAATGTGTAACTCCTGAAAATAATAATAAGAACTTTATTCATCAATAATAAACATATTTACAATGTGGTAAATATATTGCAAACATTCCAGAAAGTGCATAAAAAACACCCTTAACGTTAGTGCTTAAAATAAAATAATAAGAACATAGAATAACAAATTATACAAAAAATAAAAATAAAATAATATTTAATAAACGGAAAAAACTAAAAAAAAAACTAAAAAAAATGGAAATAAAACCAAAAAGAAACAAACATACAATATAGATATATGTTATGAAACACATATAACTATATATATACATACACATGTATTCACATGTATAATATATAGATATACACGAACACACATAATTACTTAGTAGCATCTAATCACAAATGATAGATTCATCAAATGTGCTTTAGTCGTCGGTGTTTGTACTTTTTATACCTAAGCCTTAGTGACTCATAATCGTAATCGCCTACGTTATTTATGATCGGCATATCTGATAATGTACTTGTTTCGTAAAATTGTCTAGATCTTCTGAAGCAAGAAAAAGCGATAAATTTACTTATGAAGTTTATATAATAAATATAATAACGATGAGACAAGCTGTCAGAACATGTGAATTACAGAAAAATATCACTATCTGTTTTTCTGACATTTACGAAGATAGCCCATGATTAAATTACATATAAATATCCATAGTGTATGAATGTGTATTTTCATAAACTCGCATAAAAAAGATATTAAGCTGCAAATTAGTATTTTTCTTCTTTTGAAAATATTTCAGGGAGAACTTACTATTACCTCCGATATGGAAGAATTGGAGACTTCGTTGTTTTTAGATCAAGTGCCATCAACATGGACTGCTCGTGCTTATCCTTCATTGTTATCTTTAGGCCCATGGTTTGCTGACCTATTACTTCGAATTAGGGAACTAGAAATATGGTCTACCGATTTTGTGGTAAGTTCATAACAAATAATTTGTTTATTTATTTCATTAAATTATTTACTAAACTTGTTGCCGCGATAATACTAATGGAAAATGCGAACATATTAAATTCCACGAATAAATTTTAACAGCGAAAATTCGTGTAAGTTTATAAAATGATACAGATTCTAGAAAATTAAAATAAGTGAATCTAAATGTAATCGAATTATATTTATTAAGAGGAAAAATAAGTGTCCGTTAATAAAAGTAAATGAATCAATAATTTCTATTCCGGATAATGCGAAATACCTTCATTCACATTTGAATAAACAGTTGCATGTTATACGGTCGTATAGAATTTAATATTTCAGAAACGGTGTGCTCTATAGTTCGATCCGTAATCCTAACATAACAACTCATTGCATAATGGTGTGTAATGGAGTAGTGTGATACATAATAATTTACAAATATTGATAGTTAGAATATTACTAGGGTTATATTATAAACTTTAATGCTATTAATAAAATGACCAGTTCTAGTGGTGTGATTATAATCAAATAAAAGAACTAGCACATCTAGAAATTAAGCATCGAACTAAAGCTAGTACAGTATGCATAAATTTTACTTCTTATAAATTTTCATGCGTATATTTCAAAAACAAAATTAAATAAATAAATAAATCTATATAAAAAAATCATATTTTGGTGTTTGATAACTTTATTACAATAGTTTAACTCTACTCCATCATTTATATAATTAAAAATTATCGCCAGACTATTTTCCATTTTACTTATATTATAGCTTTCAAGAAAGTTACACTGATAAGCTGCGTATTTGCAACTGTTTCTTGTGATTCTCTAACTAACATTAATTAACTCCTTTCAATATCAAATTAAATTTATAAATTTTGTTATTATAGTAATTAATAACTAGTAAATTTTCAATATTTTTTTATTAAAATCTAATATTAATTGGTTTGCTTATCAAACAATCTCCGAATACATCTAGATCTGGAGATTCTTTTCCCAAATTTTAGGTGTTATAGCACCTCCACATAAACTTAAATTTCATAAACTTAATTAATAATAATAATAATAAAAACATTAGTTTTGATAACAAGGAGGAGGTCATGGAGGTATGACTGTTGTCAGTTTTGTTAATAAAGTATTTAAGGACTGTGTTTAGTAGTGGAGATGGCGAGGCCTTTTAGGTTGTTGGAGAACACAGTATGAAGCAGGCTGTCATATCCACCGCTTCTTTTCCTACGATTCCTTTACGACCTGGAACCTATAAGAGAAATAATCGATCTGTATCCTCTGATAATTGGTAAAGTAGAAATTGTTGTACGGAATTAAGAGAATGATTTTTTCGACTTTGTGTATTTGAGAGCTGATACAGTGGTGAGTAGTGCTTTAGCATTACTGGGTTTATGAATAAATTTCAAAGACAGAAGAATATACCGTGTAATTTTGCATCATATGTAGAGCAAGAATCATGCAGCCGAATGGGATTGTATTAATCATTGATGGATAATGCGCATACTGTATGACTATTAATATAATGGGATAAGGATTTGGCGCCATCATTAAAGCGTAATGTTGCCGATAAATAGTTGCTTATTAAGTTATTTGTTTCCAATATGAACTCGTGCTTGATCATATTCTTATATTGCAGGAGGATTGTATTTTCCTATAAGGTGGAGTTGGATAATTTGAGTTGGCCGTTATATATATGCTACAATTAATATTGAAATAATTTAGAAGATGTGGGTTAGGGTCAAGTGGTAATTTGGAAGTTATTTTTAAACGTGCAGATTTCAAAGTGAGACTGCCAGTCGATTCGGATAAAGGGGTAAAGTGCCCCGAGACCCGCTTATAAATGGTTTATTCAAGTGTCTAAATCTCTTTATGTACGATTTTATCGGACACAATACCACAACCTTCGATAAATTAAGCGTAAAATTTGTTTTGAAAAAGTTGAGTGACAGTCTGGTTGGACATCCCTATATTTCTGCAACGTCTCTGGATTGAATACGGGTTTATATACGCGTAATCGGTTGTTTTTGTAGGTATAATACAGAATTGTATCCTACGAGTTGTATAATTATACGGATTAAACGATAAATAAATAAATAAATTATATATATATGACTTCTTGCGCAACTAATAAATAAGTTTTTTATTTTATTTTTTTTTTAATTCTACATAGTTAACATTGTCAGTATTAATAAATGAACATCATTCTTTTAACAAAGAATGATGATTATTAAAAATTGTTTATTTACGTGCTTTTTAATTAGGAAAATTCACCACGCAAAATAATGAAAATCAATAATATTAGTATTATCTTTATCTTCTTTTTTTTTTATTATTATTATTTTTACTAATTTATATTCTAGTTACCGACGACAGTTTGGCTAGGCGGATTTTTCAATCCTCAATCTTTTCTAACTGCAATTATGCAAAATACAGCCAGAAAAAACGAGTTACCACTAGATAAAATGTGCTTACAATGCGACGTTACGAAGAAACAAAAGGAAGATTTCGCGTAGGTTGAAATATAATTTTTATTTTTAAAACTTCGTGCGCATACATTTTTTCCTAAATCATTTTTATTTTATCTACAAAATATATACATAATACAATAAATAATACAGGCTGAAAATGCGGAGAATCACACAAGTAGTAGCAAAGATTTAACAAAATGGTGCCTTAACATTAATTAGATTTAACATAAAGAAATGAAACGACAGCAAGAATTTTAATGGAAACATAACATATTTATTTATAATTGGAAGAGTTAATAGTTCAGCAACATATGTCCGCTAACATATACATATTCTTGTAAGAAACATAGACGGTAGAATGTATATAAGCTTTGCACGATACAGCAACTTTATCAGAATAATACAAGAATTTTCATTATATATTAATTGAATTTCTGGTTTGTTAAAATTATTTCTTATCTTATGTTTCCAAAGTCAGAGTTATTCAATTGAATAGTATGACGCTTTAAAATATGTAATCTTGATTTAAATTTTCTTAAAAAATTTTATAATTATTTATCAAAAATTACATTTTAAATCACATGGCATAATGTAAATTACGAACTTCAAAATTTAACACTTTGAACCCCGTGTCAGTGCCATATGTGACTGACATTGTCCATTACCACCGGCCCATATGATTTTTTCGTATAAATATGATAGCGTGCTAATTTTTCATTTTTACTTCATATTAAAAAATATCACTTTCGAACCACTGTGGTTAACTAAAATTTTTCTATTTCTTTTAGAAACGGAACAAAACCTCAAAAAAAGTGTCAGTTTATGACTGACACATTGTCTGTTATCACGCATATGTTTATATTAAAAGTATGAAGTTTTCGTTTGAAACTTTCATTATTCGGTACCTTTATATTAACCATTCCGTGCACTCAAAATTATTTTACATTAATTAGGAACCAAAAAATCTTACGTAAAAGTGTCAGTCATATATGATTAACACTTTTCTTACATCACAAATAAACTACAAAACAAAACCTTGTTATTAAATAATAATTTAACTTTTAATCAAAAAAGTTACAAGTTAAAAGTAAGTATCAACCAGAAGTGACTGACATTGAATCTTTTATCACAACATGTGTTTGTTACCACCAAGGTTCAAAATGTGGCTTGCGGCTCAAAGCGTTAAATACCGTAGTTTTGTCCGTTTTTTTTATTTCTAGTAAATCTAGTTGAATAATATCTTAAATAAAAATAAAAAAATAGGGAAAAGGAATACAATAATCGAATTCCACTACAAGTAAAATGGTAATAATCAACAGTTATTATGAAAGCAAATTTTATTTATCTAAAAAAAAAATAATAAAACAAATCTATAATATTTATGAATAATTATTACGATTAGCTTAAAGCTAAAAATATATTTAATCAAATGTATTTCAAGCAGAATCACATAATTTACGTGTATGCTATACTTAATTTCTACAATATTACAACAACATGACTATATGTAAATTACGTTTGTGTAATCATTATTATATAAACACATACATGTACGTATATCCACATGTACAGGCGTACAGTACTGATTACAACCACGTATATATTTAGGTATAGTAAGTCTACAATTAATTACTAAATAGAAGTTTTGATAAATAACACATTTCCATAAAAATACCTAGATACACCCAAATGAAATTTACATAAAAAAGCATTATAGCAGTATAAAAAATAAAAATAGAATTATAAATATTCCAAGCAGTGAACCTCTACAAAAAACTTAGGATGAATGTATAATGCCTTTAACACACGTCTAACCAAATGAAGCTTTCCTCATAATTTTATTATAAATTGCAGGTGAAGCCGGCAAGTACTCACATAACTATAAGATATTGTCTATTCTCTTAAGGCAGTGCACTATTTCCTTGCTTCTTTACACTTTTTATGTATCCTGTTAAGGGCTTACGATGCTTTAAGTTTTTTTGTGGGGCTTCTACACAGTTTACCCATGTCTGTATATTATGGAATGAATAAGAAAGGGCTACTTATAAATTAGACAGAGTAAAAAGTAATGTAGGGATGTGTAAAATTAAATAATGATACAAGAATCTAAAATATAAGAGTATAGGGCCATATATACTTCAGCATTTTGAAGAGCTAAGAGAAATACAATATTTATAGGAAACGGAACTTTAATGCTGTGAAAAGCTTGATAAAATGCAACACGAAAATTACTATGATAGGAACACTCTAGGATAACATGGTCTACATCGGCCACTAAATGGGTATCCACAGGATGAGAGCAATTAGGAGAACTAATAAGTTTCAACTTGTGTAACGAAGCAGGAAGGCGAATACAGCCGAGTCTCAGTCGACAAATGGTAGTAATAAAACCCCGCAATTTGATCGTTTCAACTTTAATATTGTAGAACCATGGATTGGAAGATATGTCGGGTTGAATGGATTTATAATGCAGTAAATGGATCGGACCACAGATTTTTCCAGTATTCCTTATGCGCATATTTAATGTACGCTAGGAGATCTATAGGAGCAGTATAAAACAAAATAGTCCTTAATGTAACCGTTGAAGTAACTAAATGATCAGCTAGATTATTGCCATGGATACCGCTATGCCCGGGGATCCAAACAAATTTAACTCTTACACCGAGAGAGTTTAATCGGTATATGTAATTAGAAATTTTGTAAATAATTGATGGCAAACGAGAGTTGAACTGTGAGTGCTGTAATACCAGCAAACAACTTTTAGAATTGGAGAGGATCAGAATATTAGTAAATGGGCGATTTACAAATATATATCGGAGAGATTGAAGAATAGCTGTAGCTTCTGCAGTAAACATGAAGCATATTCTATTAAGGGTAAATTTTTTGAAATGTTGAGAGCGGAGATTACGAATGCAGCTCCGACTGAAAAAGAGCACTTCAAGCCATCAGTGAAAATTAGAAGAGAGTTAGGATAGTTTCTATTAATCAAGAAGTAAAAATTATAATTGGCGGCTAGTGGTAGAACATTGTTCTTAAATGAGAAAAACAGTTGTATATTGATATTAAGGCTAACGGTATTATACTCGATAGGAATCGTATAGAAGGGAGACGGGTAGAATGGAAGAAGAATATCACTGTACCTGGAAAGATGACCAGAGGAATGACATAATAAAGGACATCGAAGTATAGAGAAATGCCAGTTGTGAAAAATTTCTAAGTATAGAATATACAAAGAGGGGGCGATATGAGTGAATGCTTTTAGAAGAAATTTATCTGACAGAAACATTCTTCGTACGGATAGAGAGGGAACCTTTGCCTCCATCTCGAGAGCAGGTACAGCGGTAGCACGAAGTGCTCCTAAACATCTGCGTAAGCACTCGTTTTGAATTTTATCTAGCCTAGAAAGGCAGTGATTAGAAGCATTCCCGAAAATAAAACTGCCATAGTCGAGAATAGAATGTATGAAATTTTTATACAAAAGTAGTAAAGTTAAGGAGTCCCCACCACAAGGAGTGTGACTCAGTGCTTTTATAAGACTTATTCTTTTAAAAGCCTTGGTATAAACTTTTTCCTTATGGAGTCTCCACGTTAACCTGCGATCGAGAATAAATCCTAAGTACTGATGGTAATAAACAAAGGGTATGAGATTGCTGTTATACATAAGTCCATGTGAGTCGGTATTGACGGTTCTATATGAGAATATTATCAAAGCACATTTGTTGTACGAAACAGTAAGACCTAATTTAGACAATGGAATATCCAAAACATTCCATTTACTGACAAGTAGAAGATTGTTTGAGACGAGAGATAAATCGAGGGAATTAGAAGAGAAATGTAAGAAGGGTACGGTTGTATGCCGGTCATCATTGATAAGAATAAGGTTTGTAGAGGAAATAATATTTAACAGACTACGTCTCATTTCATTCACATTACAGGAGCCCCACAGCGGATGGTTTGAAATCCCCAGCAATTATTACAAAGGACGAAGTTTGGAGGGAGTTTGTAAAATTGATGTAAAGGTTAACTTGGAAAATATTGTTGGGCGAACAGTAGAATACGAAAATATATGTATTCCTACTTAAAAACTTAGTACAAATATAAACCGCATTGCAGTTGCTATTAAGAAGAATTAAGTCAAGGGAATGAGTACAATAGCACATATTATCTCTAATTAAAATGGCTGCACCACCATAACCATTTTCCCTGTCGTCCCGGAAACAACGATAACCGGGAATGAAAAAATGGTATCAGTTGATAACTAGGTTTCAGAGAGTAAGATAATATCATACGGATTGGAGGCTAAAAAACAATGGAGATTCAATTTGTTTTTCTGGATGCTGATTCCACTGTAGTATTCTTAAGGATGACATATCAATAATGAATTAAAATTAAAATGTAGTGAAAGTGGGTTGATACAGAAACAAAAAAATTTACCAGATAATGTGCTTCTTGCCAGATCACATGAAAAACAGTTATGACCTATACATAGTGTAGATGTGCAATAGTGGAATAAAAATGTAAGGCAAAAAGGGTAAAGACGGAACTGCATAGGGAATAATACACAAGAAAAATCATGTAATGTAGGACACGAAAAGAAACCAAAAAATAGGAAAAAAAATGGGAAATACGCTACAAATTTAAGGTAATAAGATATTAGAGGAGGAAAGTTTTGATAAGACGAGAAGAGAAATATAATTACTGGTAAGTTAATTAGGAATATTGTAGGTGAGTTATTTAATATTATTTTGTAATTTAGTTTTACGTGTATCTGAACGAGTGTTATTATTAGAGGAATTTAGAAAACGAATTTGTTAGATTCTTTTGCTTTAGATTGAGATTTATGGTTAGCAAAAGATGAGGATTGAGGAGTAGATGAAATAGAAGCTGCTGTTTTAATGGGGGGTGACTTTGTATCATCACAGGGTGGTCATCAGTAACAATATTTTGGGTAGTAACTGTTAGAGATGGCGATGATGATATTGTACCAGAAGGAAATGATAGTAAGTGTTTATAATTTGGATATGAGGGTGCCACAGGCTGTTGAGGACCTGTATGATTTGGAAGTGATTTACGAAAGAAGTATGACTGAGGGGAAGAATAACGTACTTGACGAGTTTCTATATTGGGAGTGGAAGGTATTGGAGCATACCGTTGATTAGAAGAAGATGGGCGTTTTGCTATGCCTGAAAAGGAGAAAGCCTCACTAATGTGTCATGATTTATTCTTACGAATTGCTTCCGATAATGATATGTTATCATAAGACATCATTTGTTGGATTTGAAAACGTTCTTTATATATAGGACAAGATTTGTCAGTGGCCATATGAGTTCCCATACAGTTAATGCATGAAGGGGCAGAAGTATTTGTATTTGAGCAACTGGAGGATAAATGGCTCTCATGGCAAAATGAGCATCTAGGTTTGGATCGACATTGTTGAGCAGTGTGTGAGAACCGCAAGCAATTCGCACACTGTCTTGGCAGCCGAATACTTGGATCTACCTTTAAGCGCAACCGATATAGTGCGACATACTCTGGTAGAGAGTTACCAAGGAATTTAATTTCAACCGTCTGCGTTGGTATTAACGACCCTTCCGTGCGACGGTGGATACGTCTGATACTTACCACTTGGACAGAGCTTTCTATATTTTCAAAATTTCTGTATCTGAAATATTAGTGGGAATACCTCTAATCACACGAAATCTATACAAAAGAGAACTTGAAATAAAAGCTATGTTATTTTCTTTGTTGACCTGTTCAACAAAAATATTAGCATGTTCCAGACTATTAAAGACCGCTTTAATTTTATTAATACCGTTACGTTGGAAATATTCAACGCTGGGATATTTTGCTAATAATTTGCATATGGCCAAAGGATGGTAATTGCCAAGATTACTATTGCAACTCGAGAAGATGATATAATAGCTATATAAGGGCCCGAATGAACGTTTTTCACATATAGTGAATTAATAATTGAGTTATTAATATTAAAATTATTATTATTTGAGATGATCATACTATTACTATCATTATCATTACTACTACTATGATTATCATTATTAACATTATCACCACTGCCAATACTACTACTACCGCAAATACTTGTCCAGAATGGGGGACAAAAAAAATAGCTAAGCACTATGAAATTCGTAATTATTTTATTATTAAAACTAGTATGTCGATCCCACCTAGTCTAAATCGTGTTTTTTTTTTTAAAAACGTGCAGTTGACCCCACTTTCGACTTTTTCATTAACCAGACTCGCTTCTTTGTTATAAGCTGCTTAATTTTTTAGTCGTCTTCTCTCTAATTCATTAATACTCGCTTTATTTATACTGCAGATCACCACCGAGAGAAGGCGTCTACGTACACGGTTTATATATGGAAGGTGCGCGTTGGGATATCGCTCAAAGCATAATCGCGGAATCTCATTTAAAGGAATTATTTCCTATAATGCCGGTCATTCATGTTAAAGTAAGACTTCTTCCTGGTTTTTTTTTCTGCGTATGTATACGAAATTAATAATAAAAAGTCCAAAAGTATATTTTACAATTGTGCTTTTTCAAAATCAGAAACATTGCGATGTTTTTACTTGGAATTAATTTATAGCTTGATTTGTGTTAACAACGTATTCATTTAACGTTTTATTTGTGGTTGAATTTGTACTACCGTTATTTTGTTATATTCAATACGTTTAAAATACCTTCATTTCGGAGTGAGTTGATTGACGCTGTTTTATGCAATTATGGACTATTGACATCAATGTATACTATTTAAGCGCGTTAATGTTAGATTTATGAATTTATTTATAGGCAATTACTCAGGACAAACAAGATATGCGTAATTTGTATGAATGTCCGGTATACAAAACGAGGACTAGAGGTCCTACCTATGTATGGACATTTAATTTAAAGACAAAGGATAAACCTTCAAAGTGGACGTTAGCTGGTGTAGCACTTCTTTTACAAATATAAAGATGTGACACAACTATTACCAGTAACAGTTACGGTATAACATCTAATGTAAATTTCCGCCATATTATATGTTGGAAATATACACGTAATACGCCTATTAATTTAATTAATTAAACTAAATTTAAATATTATTTATAATTAATACTGTAGTAATTATTATTACAGAAGTACAATAAACTGCTGACCAATTCTGTTTTATTATTATTTTTCCACCCTTTCACATTATCCATAAACTTTTTTCACTTTTAATGGACTTATTATCATTTATATTATTTCAAAGTATTGAAAGAATATTATTTAAAAAAAACTACTAATTTAAATATAATTTAATCAATTTCAAATTTTTCCCCATCTATGTACAAAGTGAATATATTTTTATAAACGGTTAGATTGTTAGTGACAGTATCATCAAAGTTGGAAGAGCATCTCTACATCATCTCCTCATTTTTAATCATCTTGTAGGATTGTTAGGGAGAGTAAATAAATGAATTCTGCAGACATGTGGGTTAATACTGCAATGTATCAAAAAACTTTTTATACTGGTTTACATCAACTTCATTGACATATAGTATATTTAGGTCATTATGAAGGTTTAAGTTAGATATACGTTTTAGTGCAGATGTGATGATGGAAGTATTTAGAATTGTTATCTCTGTATTCGCAACATATTGATTTTACATGCAGTTATATATAATTTGAATCCAGATCGGAGCTATCGTAGTTAAATGAATTTTTCTTTTTAAAGCAAATTTTAAAGTCCTTCCTATAAGGGGATAAACAATCTGGTTCGCGAAATCATAGTTTGCCTCGTTTGAGCCACATGAAACCGACATGTTAGCCGTCGGTCAATATCCATCCCGAGATATCTTACACAGTTTGTTTTTCATTGCCAACATGTTACTTGTCTGTTAGTAAACATGGTATGCTGGCAATTTGATGGATTAAATGTTATACGCCATTTATGTGTGCCCACATTACAATTCGATCCATATGACTCTGAACAACTGTACTAGCATATTCTGGAATTGAATTGGCAGATAGTGTAGCTATATCATCAGAAAATGTTGCTAATATTGTTTGATTTGAGATAGGTATATCCATATATAGATATTATCTAATATTGGACCAAGCAAATACCCTGTGGTACTGAAGTTAAAACTTTATGTTCTTGGGAAAAGACATTATTTATTGTAACAAAAAATGTTCTTCCAGTTAAGTATGGTACGAATATAATTTATAAAGGCCTGGAATTAAAAATTGTTTCAGTTTAAACAACAATCCCGGGTGCCAGACCCGATCAAACGCCTGCATTACATCCAGAAAAACAGCTGGTCATACATCAACTTTTTAGAGCGTTGATGATATCGCATCAACTAATCTATGACATTATTGTATTGTTGAGTGTTCGATACGAAAAACCAAACTGATTATTTAGGATTGTATTTTGCATTTTTTATAATCAAACCTACATGACTCAAAATCAGCTTTTCCAATACATTCGATAATGAACATAGTAAACTGATTGGGCGATATGATTACACATCAGTTTATGGCTTTCCTACCTTATGCATCACGATTATAACTGATTTTTTCCATTGGATTAGAAAGTATCCTTCACGTAACATGGAGTTAAAAACACAGCACAATAGGACAGCTGCTTTCTATGGGAGAAGTTTACAGATTTCACCTGTGATTTTATCTGATCTAGGAACCTTTTAATGAACATTTATGTAAACTTTTATATACTTCTTTTGGAGAAAATGACTTTATGAACCTATAAATTTGAAGTGGTGCATTTAAATTATCATCTATAACCAAATCACCACTGTTGAGATCCTTGTTCAGAGTAAAAACAGTTCTGAGATGTTCAGCAAATGCTTCAGCTTTCTGTTGATCAGTTTTTACCCAGCTATTATCCAGTCGTACATTAAATGGCTCTTGAATTTGTCTTAATAACTTTTAATTGAAATCCATAAGGACTTGTTATTTGAATTCTAAATAATAATCGGTTTCATTGGTTTCATATTGATCAATTTCGAACTTTAATTTTTTATAGAAAATTATATTTCGTTTTTAGAGAGGTATAACGAGCACGTTGCCACCGTTTTCTGACTGTTCTAGTTTGTGTTCTTATTTTAATCGGTATGTAGGCAATTTCTGTACATTTAGGTTTGCTTTTAGTGGAATAGTTGCAAGCATTCTGAATAAGTTTTGTAAAATTTTGAACTGCCATTTCTATATTCTGTGTACTCTTTAATTTTATGTTTAAATGTATATTATTTTCAGTTATACTAGAAAATCGGCTCCAGTTGGTAAATTTGTTATAAAGATGTTTGTTCATTATCCTCGATTTTAGCTTTCATATCAAGCAGAGCAAGAACCGGAACATAATCAGAGGAATGTTCTATTGCTTAAATAACTATGAATTAAAAATACCAAATAAGTAAGAAATTTACACTGTATCATTTTATACGTGATACCTTTACACCAAGTTGTGTCGAATGCTTTAGCAACATCGAGAAAAACTAAACCAGTATGTTTATTACAATTAAAATTATGGCTGACAAATTCTATTATTCTAGATATTTGTTATGTAGTAGAATATCTTGGGCGAAACGAATGTCAGGTAATAGTTTGTATTATTCAGAGTGATAATGTAATCTAGACAAAATAATTTTTTCTGCGATTTTGCTCAAATTACTTAAGCTTATAGGGCGAATGTTGCTAGTTATGGAAGCATCTTTACCAGGTTTAGGGAAAGTGACAATTTTTGCTACTTTTTGAAGGATAATGCCCACATTTAAACATTGCGTTTAATATATTCGAAAATTTGACTACTGCTTTCAGTGGAAGATTTTTTATGACGATAGTGGAGATATTGTCAATGCCAACAGAATTTTTAGATTTGATGGCTTTTATAGCGGTAGAGACTTCCTTAGGACTGACATAATCGACAATACAAGTATTTTTATTTTCTTTCAGATATTTTTTGACAGCCATATGAACTTTGTTTACCTGATAACTGGAAGACATATTGCTATTACGTGTATGAGCTTTGCAGTATTCAGAAGCAAGAATTTCAGCTTTCCCTACATTACTATACACATAACTATTTAAGTGTGAGTCATGAAGAGGTGGGAGAAGTGTATATTGCCTTTGTATATTGTGTGCAGATTTTCCACAAACTGTTGTCTTTTGGTGAAAGCGTTGAGAGAAGTGAATTAAATTTATAATTTTTATTTTTGTTTAACAGGTAACGTAATAGTTTATTAAGAAAAGTTAACATTCTTTTAATAACTGGCGATGTGTTTAAGTATCTATTTTTCACGTATAATCTTCGAACTCGATTTTTAAGTTTAATAATACCTACAACATAAGAAGGAATAACATTGTGTGGAAAGTTATACACAGGTTTTTTGCGTATAAAACGTTCGGCGGAAACACTAATCAAATTTGTGTAATTTGTGTATGCAGACAAATGTCTTTCAATGTCTAGAGAACTCGTTATCGACTCATTTAAATTAATATTTTGTGATATGAATTTTCTGAATTCTATATAGTACCATACAGATTGTAAACTATTTAGGAAAGAAATTTAAAAAAGCATGTTTAATTGGATAACATGTATTTTTATTCATAAATTTAATATAACAATAGTACAATATATTATAATTCCTCCCCTTGTCTTTTAAACCAATGGATGCGCTTTGTTAATATTATTTCAACTTCCGAATGGCTCCTGAGTTTTGGTTGTATTTTTATTCTTCATCGCCATCAATTTGACCATTATTGAACTATTGAACATCGGATACAATATGTTCATCAGTAAAATTTCAAAACTTTTATTTTGTTTATCACACTCTAACCAATCTGTTAAGCCCACTGACTTATAAAGAATAACCAACACAGTTTGACAGACGAACTTTTCTAATGACACGACCTCTAAGTCAGCTGCTACAATGACAGATAACAGAGAGTGGAGGATAAGAGTGATGGTTGAAAGAAGTTTTACTGCAATTTTAATTGGATTGGCTCTGTTATAAAATAAATTTTATTAATAAATAGCTGCGAGGAATTCTTTGCACAGGGAAAGATTAACGCTATTGGAGTCAAGTCAGTTTGTTTAAAAATTTAAAAATTTCTGAGTACAACCTAATTGTAGCGTGTATATACATAACTACTCGTACCTCGGTTATTATTTATAAACAACTTTATCATGAATTATATGAACTGCTGTTGTACAAGTTCATGCACTCTAAGGTTATTATTATGGGTGACTTTAATTTGTCTGTTGACTGACATGGATTCTCTACTGTGCCCTCAGCAGCTGCTTTATAAGCAATATAAAAAACATATCTATATGATGCTTGTTAAGGAATGGCAGCAAAGGTGGGACACTGAACTTACTGGCAGGAAAACTTATGAGTTCCTGCCAGATGTCTCATTGAGACTGAAAATAAAAAATTTTAATATCAATTTTTGTAATGTGCAATTATTAACTGGGCATGGTAAGCTTGGATCATATTTATATAGGTTTATGTTTGCCAACGTTCCATCATGTTCTCTATGTTCATCAGTTGATGATGATATTAGACATACATTGTTTCAGTGTCCTACCTTTGCTGCTATTCGTGTTAAGTTTGGGATCCAGGAATCAAAATGCTTTCCACTTTATAAGTTTCATAAAACCTTTTTAGAGTATTCAGAAGAAATTATGCGATTAAAATTTAAATTATGTAAAGTTTAAGAAATATCTTGTTCATTGTTTTCATTTCAACTTAATTCAAACGTTATCCTAATATCAATAATATTGTGTCTAGCATGGTCAGCTGCTTTACTTATTATTTCTTAAGTCTTTTACTAGGTATTGTTTTTGTAGATAATGGATAACTCTTACTGGTTAATAATTACATCTATATTCATTTATTAAGATGATACTTTGTTTTATAAAAACATTATATTTATAGTTATGGTGTGGTGTAAGTCATTGTTAACAAGTTGTTTTTACTTTTTCTTTTCTTTTATGTTATCTTATATTCTTTTCTTTAATAACAGTTATTCCTCTATGTAAGTTTGTAAGTCACAAGCATATACAGAAATTTATTATTTATACTATGATATAAGTTTATATCAAGATTTATTATAATTTAATGTAATATTTTATAAATCAAAAACTCGTTATATGCCTTCTTGGTGGAATAAGGGACTATGTATTATTCATCCCTTTTCCATCACATATTATGTTATTATAATGTAGAGGTCTTTGCATTTGTTCATGAACCTCTATATTTACATATATATTTTTCTCTTTTTTCACCAGGGGAGGGGATTTTTTAGTGAGTAAAAATCCCACACGCTGATTTCTTTGGAATCCAGTAGCACTTGCTGACAAAAATATATATGGTACTTATAAATATATCAGTGTATTTTGAAGATTTTCCCCTTCCCACTTAAAAAAAAAATACCAATGAGGTAACACATTTCTTTTATACTAAGATTTATGGTGCGCTTGATAGAGTTGTGCCTAAAAAATCGATTTTTAGATCTAAATGTCCCCCATGGTTTACACAATAAATAAAACGCAAATTAGATTCAAAATGAAATGTAGGAGGTCATATCGCAGGACAGCTGACCATACTGATTACATTAAGTTCAGTACAGTAGGGCTGAGATTAAAAAGTTGACTATGCTATCATTCAGAAATTATGTTAGTAACTTTGAAAAAAATATCAAAATCAATCCCAGTAGATTTTGGTCATTTGTGCAAAACAAGAGAGACTCTTGTGTTTCACCTACATTTATGAAGTACAATGGCAGAAATCTTGAAATCAGTGAGGATATATTATGTAAATCTTTTGCTGATTATTTTGCTTCAGTGCATTCATGTGAACACATATTAGATACTGGTTACACTGAAACTGGAGCTAGTATTCTTAAACACAACTCTATTTCTTGTTATCAATATGATGAAGCTGTCAAGAACTTGAAGCCTAAATTTTCTACTGGTCCTGACAACTTGCCACCGTTTATATTTAAATTGTGTTCTGATCTATTAGAAAAGCCTTTAGTGTATCTGTTTAATCTAATATTAAAACAGGGCATTTGGCCTGATTCTCTTAAAACATCTAAAATAATACCAGTATATAAATCGGGTGATCATCAGCTAATCGCCAATTATCATACTCTCTCTATACTCCATACACCTGCTAAATTATTTTTTTTGTGGTTCCCCAATCCGCACTTATGCGGTAGGGCAAGTGTATTAAGAAATTTGTGATAAAGGTGCAGGGAACCAGAGTACTTAATAAATAACTGTGTGAAAGTGTAGTGTAGCTGAAACAAAAGAAAATCAAACAATTATATTAAAAAAGTTAACTAGATGTATGTGACAGTTCCCTGCAAAGTGTAAAATAATAAAATATATATATATAAGATGGTAAGGGATGAAAAACAGTCCCTTAAACCATCAATGATGTGTGTAAAGAGTTTGTGTCTTAATAATAATAAAAAGTAAAATAATATAATATAACAACAAAAGAACAATGTAAATAATACTAAACACAGAAGATAAATATTGAGTGTAATTTATGTATAAAATAATACAAAATATTAATAGCATAAAAAAACATTAATAATATAAAAGCATGCTGCCCAAACAACAACTGTAATGGGTTAATGGTTGGATTCCTCTTAATATAATCATTAACCTAATTTAAACTTATGAAGCATAAACTTCTCCATAAATTGGAGAATAATAACATGTTTGGAAGCAATAGGTAAAATATCATTATGTTGCAAGTTAAAGGTGGATCTGATGGCAGAAAAGGCAGGACAATCAAACAAAACATGTTTGAAATCATCCTCAACATTAAGAGAACAACAAGTGCACACTGAAGACCCAGAAAGCTTGAACCTAAATAAATAGGAACCAAACTTACCATGTCCAGCAAGCACTTTGGCATTATAGAAATTGACATTTAAATTCTTCAATTTTAACCTAGAAAATATACTAGGGAAAAATTCATAAATTTTTTTGCCAGTAATAGAATTATCCCATCCCACCTCTCCTGCAACAGATTAACCAATTGAAAGAATACATATTTTTTGAATTGGACAGGAGTTAAAGGAAGAGAAGGAAACTAAAAAGATGGGAATAATAAATTCTGACTCTTCAGTAAAGAGTAGTCTGCAAGCAGTCTATACTTACCTGTAATAGCCCTGCCAACCAGATATAAATCAAGAGGAAGGACACCACAGATAACACAAGCTGCAGAACTAGGAGAAGTTCTATAGAATGATCCAATACTTAATAGAAATTTACGCTGTTGCTGACTAGCCAGGGCAAGAACCTTTTTATTAACATAGACACCTGCACCATACAAGGACTGAATTTTGTAAAGGACAACACGCTCTCTAAATTTAAGTCCCCATGTATTTCTTTGTATTCTAATTAGTTTATTGTAAGTAACAGCACATTTATTTGAAAAATAATTAAAATGTGGCAAAAATGTCACTTTTTCATCAATAATTATTCCTAGGTACTTCAAAACGGATGTGTGTTAAATTTTGGCCCCATAAATAAGTGGAAGGTTCTTGACCTTATCTACAATTTTCAAATCTCTAAACACAGAAAATCTGCACTTTGAGACAGAGAATGTTAGGCCACATTCAGCAACAGCATTTCCTAAATATGTACAAATAGTTGAGAGTAAAGGAAGAGAATAATAATTATCCACAGGAAAGATAATACAAAGGTCATCAGCATAAGATAGAAGTTTACATGTGCTACCAACATCCCTGCAATAACTCTCCACCCCATGGTGAACCATAGAGTACAGAACATTCCACGATGTTGGGCCTAATACAGAACCCTGTGGAACACCACAAGATGCCATTTTAGAAGAACATGAAAAGCCAATTTCAAGATTCGCCACACGCGAGGAGAAATAACTAATAATTAAATTTACAATATATGGATTAATAACATGGTCCCTCAGGATATCAACAACCACAGACCATCTACAATAAGAGACCACAACTGCAGACAGACCAGCAGCCATCATCATCCTAATAGATGACACATCACAGCCCCTTCTGCAGAGTGACCAATTCAGAACCCAAACTGGGACTTATGGTATAAGTTTTTTGAATTAATTTCACCCAAAAGTATTGAATTGACGACCTTTTCAAAAACATTGCAAATGGTGTTTAACAGGAAGATAGGTCTGTATGAAGTCAGTTCAGTCAAATCTTTACCAGGTTTAGACAATAGTTTTAAGTTTGCTATTTTCCAACAGGAAGGGAAGACCTGTAAGTGGAAACACTTAGAGAATAGAATTTGAAAATGAGTAGGAAAATTTAAATTTAGGATTTTGATTATTTTGTTAGTAATTTTATCTTTAGCCGAGGCTTTTCTGTTATTGAGGCATTTGATTATCTGAACTAAAAACTCATTTTCAACAGAGGGAACCAGGTGACCAGTCACAGGAAAAGCAAAAGGCATTACATTTCTCCTGATCAGACTTTAGTACAGTTTGTCCAACCAAAAAATCAGGTATTACCAGTTCATCACTTTTTTTGATAAACATCTTATAGGGTCTACCCCAAGCCTTACTAGAAGAAACAAAGTCATTCCATTGTTGAAATTTGGACCTAATGATTTCTTTTTTATAATGTTTATTTAGTTCATGAAGAATATTATTGAAAATAAACAACTTCAAAGCATCTTTACATCTGGATCTTAATTTCCTAATATAATTAATTTTATCCTTTAAGAACTGTAATTTTGAATTCCACCAAGAAACCTGGGGAATAGTGATTGGAACTTGACTATGTTTAATAATATTTGTCAGGTACCTATTAAATTTACATACTATACTGTCAAAAACCTTACAATTTAAGCATTCCTCAACATCTGTGATGAATTTATAAACAACACTACTATATAAATGACGGATAAAAACATCATTATCAACCCTATAAAACTGTTTAGGAGGCAATTTCCTAAAATTAACATTAATTGAGAATTGGATATTTTTGTGAAAACACAAGTCAAAATCAAATAATTTATATGAAATTAGAAGCAAGATGAGAAGAAGTGAAAAGATAGTCAATGATGCTATTCCCATTATAATTAGAAAAAGTGGGGATCTTCCATTGAAAACAATCAAATTATTAGATCCTATGAAATCTGTCAAAAGGATTGATTCTAAGACTTCCTTAATTCTGGGCTCCATAAATGGCATCCGAATATTAAAGTCTCCAACTATAATAAATGAAAAGGAATGGTATTTTTTGATAATATTATCTATTTTTCCTAGAGTATTAACTTTAGGTACATTTGGGGATATATATGTAGCAATTAGTGTTATATTATTAAGGGCAACTGCAACTAGATTATATTCCACAGATACTAATCTGTAGGGAATATTACTTTTAATCACAATTGAAACTCTGTTACTTGTACAACTAATATAACTATTTCGAATGGAAACAGCACCATTAGACAAATAGGGTTCAGCTATGATACATACATCTATAAAACTCCTTAAGAAGGAGCAGTTGACATGCTTGCGAGTTATCAACATTTAAATATGTGATCTTAAGCTGATCCAAAGTCAACCCTAGCCCTTAACTCTTCCTGAGCTTTAATGAAACAGGGACAGTTTCTTGAATGGGCAGCATGGTCAACTTCTGCCATAGCAGATGCAATTGCTTCCTTATCTAAGATTTTATTATCTAATTCATGCCATGAACATTTACTTTTAATACTAGAAAAGACACATAAGGAAAAAACCTTATTGTCCTTACAAGTGTTAAAAAACTTAATGTAATTATCTGAAGATTTACAATATTTTTCTGGGTGACCATATTTGCCACACTTATTACATAATCTGGGATTTACAGCATCAATGAATGGAAGAGATTACCATTGAATGCGAATTCTTCTGTTAACTGGCAGCATCTTCTATTGAGAAAGTTTCAGTTGTATGTAAGTTCTAGAAGATCTCAGGTTTGAAATTTTAGTGACACGAACAGGTACACTACCTGTGGTGTGTGCAAAAAACTCATTGACATCAGCTTCTGTGATATTCTTAGTGTGAAAGAAAAGAATTGTAGGGTCCAATAGTTTCTCTTCCTTAACATCACATTCAGTTTATTATATTAGCAAGTTTATGTGATTCCTCCTGTAGCTGTGTTTATAATACAGGTATTGTTAATCTTCTTGAAAAAAGTTACATTCACATTTTCTTTGTGAAGCAACACTTTTATTTTAAGATTCTTCTGCAATATTTCAACGTTTTCCATCTTAATAATAATTTTATTCTTAGGAACAGTTTTCTTCTTGCCCAGAAGAGCATCCTTAAAAGAAATAGTAGATGTGCTTTTAGGTGGTGAGTGCAGGACTGTCCTAATAGCACTCTGCACATCAGATCGTTTTGAAGAAAATATTTTATCAACATTTTTAAGAAGGACCATAGCTTGGGCTATGTTATTATTAATGTCTTCTGTAGCAGAAATAACAGCATCTTTCTGGTTTTTTGTGACCGATTTGTCACAAAATTGACCTTTGATTTTTTAACAAAGGCTACTTGTGAGTAGCAAGCTGACCCAGAGAATCCAGATCAGACATCTCAAAAAGTCATATGGGCTACTGCCCAAAGGTGCAGAAGGAATGAAACACAGTCTACTTATTGAATTAAAAATAAAATAAAAAATTGTCAATGTGTAACACAAAAAAAACCACTCAGTATAGTTTTAAAAAAATGCAATATATAGTAAAATTACAAATTTCAAAAAATACTAAAAAAGTTTAAAAATCAATGACTCAGCAAAAAATCACAGGACCATGTAGATACCACCAAAAAATGTAGAATAAAAAACTTAATAAAAAAACATTAAAAACCCAAAAAGTCAAAAAAAGATTAAAAATCAATATATCAAAAAATAGTAGTTCAAAACTGATGCGAGTCGCACCAAAATACTTGGGAGAAGTTAGAGAAAACTACTTACATCCACTATCGGAAACTGAACATGTGAACAAACAATCAGCATTGACGAATGGTCAGCACAAACTGAATAGGTTTGGTTAGGTTTTGATAGGTTTTGACAGGTTTGGTTAGGTTTGAATAGGTTTGTTTTTGTTGTTTTTTTTTGTGGTTCCCCAATCCGCAATCATGCAGTAGGGCAAGTGTATTAAGTAATTTGTGATAAAGGTGCAGGGAACCAGAATACTTAATAAATAACTGTGTGAAAGTGTAGTGTAGCTGAAACAAAAGAAAATCAAACAATTATATTACAAAAGTTAACTAGATGTGTGTGACAGTTCCCTGCAAAGTATAAAATAATAATAACAAATATATATGATGGTAAGGGATGAGAAACATAGTCCCTTAAACCATCAATGATGTGTGTAAAGAGTTTGTGTCTTAATAATAATAAAAAATAAAATACAAGAGAAAAGGGAAAAACAAAATAAAAATTTAAATAATAAAATAATTATTACTTATAATTAAATAATTATAAATACATATATACATATAATAAAGGGTAATTGACCACGCTACAATTAAATAGAAACTGCAGAGGATTTATGAAACTTTAAATTTTAACTGCATGACCTGCTCAGCCAGCAAAAGGAAACTCCTAACTTTCCTGCCAATAGGAAATACATCAGTAGGTCTTATGTTATATTTATGATGGATGGAAGCAAATGCAGGACAAATAAACAGAGTGTGATATACATCATCTACTTCACCCAAGTTACAACAGGTGCAGCAAGGTTCATTAACAAGATGGAACCTATAAAGGTAGGAACCAAACCTGCCATGACCTGTCAACACCTGAGAACTGTAGAAGTTAATATCAAACGACAACATTTTTAAACGTAATGAAATATCAGGCAGGAAGGCATAAGTCTTCCTACCTGTTTGAGCTTCATCCCATCTGCCCTGCCACTTTGCAATTAACAAAGAGGAAATATATTTCTTAAATTCTCGAAAACACATAGACTGTACTGAAAAATTATCTAGCAGATTCGAATGCTTGAAATCGGTACCACACCCTCCCCTGAGCCTGTGCTCGTCAGTGAGAGCTCTACCAACAAGAAATAAATCAAGTGGCAGCACTCCATAGAGAACACAAGCTGCAGAGGTAGGTGCAGTTCGGTACAAGGAAACTATTTGAAGTAGGAACTTCCTTTGCTGTTTGTTAGCTAGAGCAAGTATTCTTTAATTAACATAAATGGCTGCTCCATAGCCAAACTGGGCCTGAATGAGGCTTTATATAGTATTAAACGTTCCCTAAATGATAAACCACAAGCATTCTTCTGTAAGCACAGTAACTTATTATAGATATCAATACACTTACTAGAAACATACTAAAAATGAGGGATGAAAGATAATTTCTTGTCAATAATTATTCCCAAATACTTTAATTCTGCAGTATATGGAATGCTGGAATCAGATAATAATTCCAGCATTCTGACTTGGCTAACAAGTGAGTAATCACCAAACACAGAAAATTGACACTTAGTAGGGGAAAACACTAGTCCTAACTCTGCAATCACACTCTCCAAGTATTTAGAAATACATGTAAGAAGTGGCAGAGATGAAGACCTCTCTGCTTTGAACACTAAACACAGATCATCAGCATAGAAAACGAGCTGGCAGCAGGCATTAACATTACAACAAAATTTTTCAACACTGTGATGTACAGTGGAGTATAAAATGTTCCATAGAGTCGGTCCAAGGACCAATCCCTGAGGAACTCTGCATGTAGGAGTCCTCGTAGCAGCTGATGACCCAATATTAAGTGTTGCAGAGCGATTCTTAAAATAATCTATAATAACATTTAAAATAAAAGGATTAATACTATTATTTTTAAATATATCAACAATTGCAGACAACAACAATTGTCGAAAGCTCCTTTTACATCATAAGAAATAACAACAGCAGCAGCCACGAGATATGTACTGCTCCACCATTGAAACTACTGTATAAATTGCATGTTCAGCTGATAAACCCGAACAAAAATCAAACTGGTAGTGGTGCAATGTGCTTCTAACAGCAATTTCCTGCAGAAAAATCCCATTAATGACTTTTTCATAGACCTTCCCCATGCAATTAAGCAAAGAGATAGGTCTATAGGCTGACAACTCTGTAGGGTCTTTACCTGGCTTAGCAAGCAGCTTCAAACATGCTGACTTCCAACAATCTGGGAAAAGACCAAAATCTAAACATTTTTGAAATAAAGTTGGCAACAATGAAGGAAAAATTGAATGAATTTTTTAACCAAAATGTAACTAACCCTGTCATCAGCAGGTGCTTTCCTATTATGCAAATTTTTTACAATTTTTGAGATATTATCAGAACCTACTACAGGAAAACTGCAGCCGGCAACAGGAAGCACCACCAAAGGAGAATCATCTTTAGAAGGGAAAAAATAATCTAATAAGGCATCCACTTTTTCATGCTCAGAGACCATGGTCTGATTGCCTACCCTAATATCTGGCAGCAACACATCAGACCTATGCTTAAACAGCATTTTATAAGGTCTACCCCAAGCAGTGCTAGCACTAATGAAATCCTTCCAATATTGGAATTTGGCCTTTAACATCTCGGTTTTATATAGCCTATTCAGCTCCTTTAGCACATTCTTATACTGAAATATATGAAAGGAGTCCTTACATTTAGAAAATTTTTTCCACATAAGGTTAATTTTTGTTTTAAAATACTGTAATTTGTCATTCCACCAGTCAATCTTTGGTGAAACCACAGGAACTGAACATTTACTAATCAGCCCAGCCAGATACTTATTGAGTTGACTAATTAAAGAATGTAGCCGCCCAACTGATAGACAATTTTCAACTTTTGTAATTAAATTATTAATAAATGAACAGCTGATACACCTCACAAATTGATCCATTTCAATTTTGTATAATTGTCTAGTAGGGTGACGCCTAATCATACCTTTAAAATTAAAAATAAAGCTACAATGGAATGCCAAATCCATCTCCACTAGCTTATAATTTAAGAGATGTGTTGCACTGGCAGAAACCAACAAGTAATCTATAATACTTGAACCATTATAATTAACAAAAGTAGACTCACTACCATTCATAATTACCAGATCACTAGAGGCAAGAAACTCACTGAAATCAACAGAGTCCCTGTTTTCCCAATGCGCGGCTCCAGCACAGGCAGTCTAATGTTAAAATCCCCAACAACAATATGAAAATTATTTGGAAGTTGCCCTAAAGCCTGGTCAAGTGCAGTTAGATGATGGGATTTAGATTTATTAGGTGAGAAATAAACATATGTAAAAATATATCTACCTATCTTAACAGAAATCTGATCGAATCTACTGCACACCAGGGAATGGGGAATATCTAACTTCACAACAACAGCAACTCTGTTATTGATGTAAGATATATAATTGCTTTTTAAAGGGATTACCCCATTGCTCAAATAAGGCTCTGCCAGAGCACACACATCCAAATTATCTCTATAAAAGTTTCTTAAAAATAGTGTCTGACAGGCACTTGAATTATCTATGTTAATATATGAGCAATTAATTTGCTCCATAATCGATATTTGCCCTCATATTTTCACGTGCTTTAAATAAGCACGGGCAGTTTCTGCTAAATGTAGCATGATCAATGCTCTTGATAGCTACACTTAAGATGTCCTTATCGACTAACTTAGAATCTACTTCCTGCCAAGAGCAGGATGCCTTAATCTTATTAAAGGTGCATAACGAACAAGCACCATTATCATTATATACTGTATGGAATGACTTGTATACATTAGATGCTCGACAATGTTTTTCAGGATGGCCAAATTTCCCACAGCTCCTACACTGCCTTGAGCTGACAGCTTCAACAAAAGGCAGTGATTTCCATTGTATGCGGATTCTGCCTCCCTGTGGCAGAAGCTTGTACTGACTTGGAGTCAACTATAAGTAGATCCTCGATCCACGAGAATTACTAATCTTCGTTACACTAATTGGTAAAGAACCCGTTAACTCGATAATATGTTCTTTAACATCATCTTCCATAATATTTTTGGCATGGAATAGCAAAACGGTAGGGTTAAGCAGCTTCTCCTCCTTAACCATGCATTCCAGTATCCTCTCCTTGATGATGGCAGCCAGTTTACTGGAGTCTGCCTTGGTTGAAGTATTAACAATACAAGTTTTCTCGTTAATTTTTTTAAAAAAAGTCACATTAATGTTTTCTTTGGCAAGGGAGACCTTTGCCTTCAACTGGCCAAGGACCTTGTCTGCATCTTCAGACTTTAAAATCAGTTTATTTTTAGGCAGGACTACCTTCTTTTTATCTGTTAGCAAAGCATCCCTAAACGAGACACCAGTAATGAGTGCACTTGGAGTGTGCAATACAGCAGAAACTGCTGACTGCACCTCTGTAGCCTTAGACTTCAGTATTTTATCAACTTTACCGACTATCAACATGACTTCTGCCATCTTCTTGGAGATATCATCAGCTGCTCCAATGATTGAGTTTTTCTGAACTTTTGATATGCTCTTGTCACTAAACTGAGATTTAATGGTTCATCAGGTCAACCACATTTTTAAATAGCCGACCTAGAGCTTCTAGGTCGGCCATGATCAAATTATTAAAAAAAAAAAAGTTACCAGAACAAACTACCTATCACTACTTAAAAAAATACTAAAAGTTTAAAAATCATTAACTTCCTAACCAGAATTCCAAAACGAGTAGGGTAAAAAAACAAAATACCCAGAACCAAGTTTTTGATAATATATACTCAAAAACCAAAAAAATTCAAAAAAAGTTTAAAAATCAAAATAATAAAAAGTACTGCACTGAAACTGACACAGGAAGCAGGAAAACACTCGGGAGGAGAAAGAGAAATCTACTTATCTCTGCCCCAGAAACTGAACACACAAACGAACAACCAGCATTGACGAACTCTCGGCACAAACTCAGGTTAGGTTAGGTTAGGTTAGGTTTAGGTTAGGTTTAGGTTAGGTTAGGTTAGGTTAGGTTAGGTTAGGTTAGGTTAGGTTAGGTTAGGTTAGGTTAGGTTAGGTTAGGTTTAGGTTAGGTTTTTTTTTAAGCGGGAGGGGGAAAATCTTCATAAGACACTGATATAAAAGAATTTTGTTTTTATTGCTGCAGTGCATATAGATGCACTACAAGGGAACCAAAATCAGCATGTGGGATTTTTACCCACTAAAAACCCCTTCCCTCAAATAAAAAAAAATGGAGTTAAAGTAGAGAAATGGAGGTCCCAACACAAACAAAGAGACCTCCACACTTAAAACTAACTTATTGTGATGGAAGAAGGGATGAGCATACATAGTCCCTTCTACCATCAAGTAAATAGTATTGAGTTTGTACAAAAATTTTAAAAAAAATAAAAACATAAAGTAAAAGAAAAAATATTAAAAAAATAGAGTTATCTTAAAAGGTATAACTCATACCTAAGAAAAGAAGGGAAAAAAAGATTATTAAATTTAACTACATACTTATAATTAGTAAACATAATATACATAAAAAGACATTTACATACACATATGCACATATGAATAACTAAGAACAAGAACCATTGACCCCGCTACAATCAAATGAAGACTGCCGAGAAATTAAGAAATTTTAAATTTAACAACATGACCTGCTCAGCAAGCAAAAGGAAATTCCTAACTTTCCTTTTAGGTTAGGTTAGGTTAGGTTTAGGTTAGGTTAGGTTAGGTTAGGTTAGGTTTATGTTAGGTTAGGTTAGGTTTAGGTTAGGTTAGGTTATGTTAGGTTTAGGTTAGGTTAGGTTAGGTTAGGTTAGGTTAGGTTTGGGTTAAATTAGGTTAGGTTAGGTTTAGGTTAGGTTAGGTTAGGTTAGGTTAGGTTTTTTTTTTTTTTATTTTTTAAAGCGGGAGGGGGAAAATCTTCATAAGACACTGATACATAAGAATTTTGTTTTTATTGCTGCAGTGCACATAGATGCACTACAAGGGAACCAAAATCAGCGTGTGGGATTTTTACCCACTAAAAACCCCCTCCCTCTAATAAAAAAAAAGGGAGTTAAAGTAGAGAAATGGAGGTCCCAACACAAACGAAGAGACCTCCACACTTAAAATTAACTTATTGTGATGGAAGAAGGGATGAGAATACATAGTCCCTTCTACCATCAAGTAAATAGTATTGAGTTTGTACAAAAGATTAATTAAAAAATAAAAACATTAAGTAAAAGAAAAAATATAAAAGGTTAGGTTTAGGTTAGGTTAGGTTAGGTTAGGTTAGGTTAAGGTTAGGTTAGGTTAGGTTAGGTTAGGTTAGGTTAGGTTAGGTTAGGTTTAGGTTAGGTTAGGTTATGTTAGGTTAGGTTAGGTTTAGGTTAAATTAGGTTAGGTTAGGTTTAGGTTAAATTAGGTTAGGTTAGGTTTAGGTTAGGTTAAGTTAGGTTAGGTTTAGGTTAGGTTAGGTTAGGTTAGGTTTAGGTTAGGTTAAGTTAGGTTAGGTTTAGGTTAGGTTAGGTTAGGTTAGGTTTAGGTTAGGTTAAGTTAGGTTTAGGTTACGTTAGGTTAGGTTTAGGTTAGGTTAGGTTAGGTTAGGTTAGGTTTGTTTAGGTTTTGATAGGTTTGAATAGGTTTGGTTAGATTTTGATAGGTTTGGTTAGGTTTAGGTTAAGTTAGGTTATGTTAGGTTAGGTTTAGGTTAGGTTAAGTTAGGTTTAGGTTGGGTTAGGTTTAGGTTAGGTTAGGTTAGGTTGGGTTAGGTTTGTTTAAGTTTTGATAGGTTTGGTTAGGTTTTGATGGGTTTGAATAGGTATTGATAGGTTTGAATAGGTTTGGTAAGGTTTTAGTAGGTTTGGTTAGGTTTTGGTAGGTTTGCTTAGGTTTTGATAAGTTTTGATAGGTTTGAATAGGTCTGAATAGGTTCTGATAGGTTTGAATAGGTTTTGATAGGTTTAAATAGGTTCTTATAGGTTTGAATAATTTTGGTTAGGTTTTGATAAGTTTGTTTAGGTTTTGATAGGTTTAGTTAGGTTTTGATAGGTTTGAATAGGTTTTGATGTGTTTGAATAGGTGTTTATGGGTTTGAATAGGTTTAGGTAGGTTTTTATAGGTTTGAATAGGTTTTGATAGGTTTGAATAGGTTTTGATGGGTTTGAATAGGTGTTGATGGGTTTGAAAAGGCTTTGATAGGTTTTCGATTTTGAATTTTATCGCACACGATTTTAAATATTATCTCGAGATATGCAGTGGTGCTCTCTTATGTGTGAAACGTAAATCAAAATATCATGATTTATCACGAGATAGCGCTGACATATATAACCTCCTTTTCTATGCACACACACACACACACACACATGTATGCACATACACATATATATGTACATACATAGGCCGATGGACATATGCACATACACATATATATGTACATACATAGGCTGATGGGGTTGTTGTGACGGGTTTTCGTCGTCCAGTAGAGTTTAATTCTCCTTATCTATTTACATGGTTCAAGCAGATTTCTTTCTCGGTCTATATAATGAACAATATCTCTCACAGGCACATATTTGAAGAATATACTATTTATCCTAATTGGGGTTAGTTTAGAAGTTGATGAAGTGAAAATAACTTTTCTCGGAAAGTAAACCCATTAGCGATCTACCTCATTATTTCATATATATATATATATATATATAAACATATATATATATATATATATATATATATATACTACTTTCAGAAACAATTAAGACACCGTAAAATATTACATATATTAGGGTTAGTTTAATGGATTTTGAATTTCAATTAATTTTGGAAAAGCCATCGATCACATTATATTGCATATACTCTACTTTCACAAGCAATTTAAACAACATTAAATATATATAATTTCATAACCAGTATGTAATGTTAATTTGTTGGAAATATCTGAGAATTATAATTCTTGGAAAAAAAGCAATCGTATTAATGATCTACTTCATTATTTTCACATATATTCAATGATAATTAGCAATTAAGTTGAAGTCGCAAATATTATTATGGTAAGAAAGATTTCTTAACAGGTTGAACTAATTTATCATCATCATCTCATTCTCTGTGTATTAATGACAAATACACGCATTTATACGGCATAAGTAATATATTCCACTACATTCTTATATCCGCATGAATCAGGCTATAAAATAGATCACTTTACGTTCAAAAAAATTATTCATAATCGATAAATAAGTTCATTGTGATTTCACTTCGCGTTCAAGATTTTATATACTACGTTCATTTCATTTAGAAGACTGCGCTAACTTTCTATCAAGTAAGTACTTATTTTATATATCTTCATTTCGCATAATTGATACCATTTAAAATAATAATTTCAATTTATATTAAGTTTGAATCTCATATTATTAGCATATATTAATATTTACGTGATTGATAATATTATTTAAATTTTTACACAAAAAAAAAATAATAATAAATTTGAATTTCATTTTATTATTAGCATATATTAATATTTACACGATTTGTTGATATAATTTGAACTTTTACACAAATATTGTTTTTAAAAAAATATTTTTTGTTTCATTAAAAAATATTTAATATTATGTTTGACGATATTAATTATATTTTCACGCAAATATTTTGTTTCGTATAATTGATTCAATTTAAAATGATAATTACGATGAAAATATATTAAATATTATAAATGAAACGATGTATTAGTGAAAAAATATAATATTTACGCAATTTAATATCAATGTTTTTAATCACCCATTCATACTCTAAAACTTTAAAAGAAATTATATTTTCTTATTAACTTCATTCAAATATGAAGTGTTCGTGATATGTAGGTGAGTGAATGTATTTATTTCTACCTGCGTGAAATCGTATTATGTATTCTTTGTTTCAATCAAATTACTGATGAAATAAAATTTATTTATCCATAGATATGTTGGCTGAACAAGGTACTTCGAAATCATTTTCCGGTCAAACATCAAAATGGAAATTTGAATTAAGCCCTTCATCAAAAATTAATATCGATCAATTAGAAATTGTGGTAAAGATGAATTTTTCTGGAGTAAATGTGAAGGAAAAATACAAAAACTGGTTAGTGATCCAATTACCGTACAGGATCGCGAAAAAAACAATCATGGAAAGAATGAATTTGTTTAAAGAAAATTTCGTATTAAAATGGATTGATCCAGAACACAGCGCTGAGACAGAAGAAATAAAATCTGATTATAACGCGATTCTTAATATGTTAAAGTAAGATACTTCTATATATACATATATATATATTTTTGTGAAAGGAATGCTAACCTTTTTCTTACGCAAAAAAATAATAATAATAATTTAGTTTAGTATAATTAAGTTAAATGGATATGTAAATTAAATTATACTACTCTTTTACTCGCGATGTAAGTGATGGGAAATTCATCTAATGTAATAAATAATTTTTTCATTTATTTAAAAATTTATCGGATGAAATAAATTAATTTTAATACTTGCGGAAATATGTAAATTAAATTATACTACTCTTTTACTCGCGATGTAAGTAATGGGAAATTCTTCTAATGTAATAAATAATTTTTTCATTTATTTAAAAATTTATCGGATGAAATAAATTAATTTTAATACTTGCGGAATTATTTTTTATGGTTAGTGATCCAATTACCGTACAGGATCGCGAAAAAAACAATCATGGAAAGAATGAATTTGTTTAAAGAAAATTTCGTATTAAAATGGATTGATCCAGAACACAGCGCTGAGACAGAAGAAATAAAATCTGATTATAACGCGATTCTTAATATGTTAAAGTAAGATACTTCTATATATACATATATATATATTTTTGTGAAAGGAATGCTAACCTTTTTCTTACGCAAAAAAATAATAATAATAATTTAGTTTAGTATAATTAAGTTAAATGGATATGTAAATTAAATTATACTACTCTTTTACTCGCGATGTAAGTGATGGGAAATTCATCTAATGTAATAAATAATTTTTTCATTTATTTAAAAATTTATCGGATGAAATAAATTAATTTTAATACTTGCGGAAATATGTAAATTAAATTATACTACTCTTTTACTCGCGATGTAAGTAATGGGAAATTCTTCTAATGTAATAAATAATTTTTTCATTTATTTAAAAATTTATCGGATGAAATAAATTAATTTTAATACTTGCGGAATTATTTTTTATTATTTTATTTATTTTCTGTTCTAGACGAAAAAAAGAATACAAAAGCGTAATAATTAGATGTGTTAGACATAGTCTGTGTGAGCAAGATGAATATTATTGTCTTTGTTATATTTGTAATCACACTCAATGTTTACAGCAGATTTGTTTGCATGGAAAGTTTTTCATAAATTGTAAACTGTGTGAATAAAGTGTACAATAATGATGATGCAATTGAATTTGTGTAATAAATTTACGTTAAGTAATAGTAAACTATAAATAGGTTTTCATATGAAATTTTATATTCACTCTACGCTAATAGATTAGTTAAGTGATACCCATTTTCGTGTTCATTTACGTTAGAACATATGAAAATGTTCTCTTCGTTTTTCGGTAATAATAAATGTAAAAATTTATCATCTTACTCTAAAAATGAAATTAATTCGCAGAATGAAAAACCTAGCATATTTTTCGTTGATTTGCAAGGTTTTAAAGATAATGATAATCGATTTATTGTTAAAGAATTAGCAATTCTAAATTTAAATGGAGATAACGTACATCATAATCTTTATGCGCCGCCATCAATTAATAATTTTTCAAAGGAAACAACTGCAAGCAATAAATGGAATACATTTAATCATCACGGACTCGAGTGGAAATCAGGGCGAGTACCTTATGGTAGAATATTTTCCGAATTAACAGAATTATTTAATTTATCGAGTAGACCAGAATTAATATTTTTAGTTAAAGGAAATGAAAAAATTCAATGGATGTCGCAATTATTAGTTACGTCGGGAATAGAAAAATATTCAGTATTAAACATGGAAGAAATTTTCGGTGCACCTGCTTTAAAAACGTTAATGAAAAAGTATCACGCTATTTCGCAGTGCATTCATTGTCCTTTTCATCATGCGCGTGACAATATTTGCGCATTACGAAATGTTCATCTATTATCTAAATGGTATACAGATGTAGTGAAACCTGTAGAAAGTGTATTATATCCTAAAAATGTGTTTGCGGATATCCCTATTCAATTATTATTAAATGGATTTTCTTCGCAAATATGTGATATATATAATTGGTTGCCTGAATCGATAGCGAATAAAGATGAAATTAAAGCATGTTTACCATGTTTATCTCATCATAACTATGACGTGCCCGATTCTCTTTCAATTAGTTCAATGAATCCTGTATTAAGAAAAGATTGTTTTGTTTGTAATCTAAATAAATAATTGTGTAATTTTACTTGGTATTAATATAAACTATAAAAGTATGTGTTTCTTTCTTCCTTCCTTTAAAACAGTAATATCACTTAAGAAAGATAGTTCATTTCTGAGTTTAATTACGCGGTATTTGTTTTAGGATGTCGAATGTTCCACAATTCGTAATTAACGAAATTCATAGAAAGTATAAGTCGAGATTGATGACGTATCAATTAAAAAATACTTCAGACAAATTCATCAGTCCTCTTTCATTTTTTAGTCTAATTGAGTCCGCGTTAATTAGACTAATATCGGATAATGTCGGTAATGGAATAAAATGTAATTTAATGTTGCTTTGTTGGTTTAATAAACCATTTATAAAAAATAATCAAATTAAATGTCCCGCCTTTTTTTCTACAAAAAATCAAATTTTATTTGCAGCTAGTAATCTTCAAGAATGGTTTAAAACTCAGTCTGCAACTATATTACTAGTGATAGAAAATTTTGAAAATGCGAAAAATTCAGGATGGAGTATTGATAAAATTGACTATATTGAACTGAGAATAAATAAATATTTTCCATTACACGCATCTAGTTGGTTACCTCTCCCACCTAGTATCGCTAATAAAAAAGCAATTATTAATGTGAAAAATGAAGATGAATTCTGTTTTAAGTACGCTTTATTATCAAAATTTATTTCTAATCATGGTGAACGAGTATTGCAGTATTTATCATCAAATATTGATAAAAAGTATAATTGGTTAGATTTGAAGTTTCCCGTTGAAATTGATGCTATTAATATATTTGAAAAAAATAATTCATCGTCTTCAGTGTATACGGTCTCGATGAAAAAAATCTAGTTTATCCAATTAGAATCGCAAATGAAGAACGGGAAGATCATACGGACTTATTATTACTTAAAAATGGAAAAACTTTCCATTATTGTTACATAAAAAATTTAGAAAGACTCGTACAGAGTCAATTAACAAAATATCGTAAACGATTATTTATGTGTCGAAAATGTTTATGGTTTGTTCGAGATGAAGTTCGTTTTATTCAACATCGTAAACTTTGCTCGAATCATCAACCTGCTAGAGTTAAAATGCCGGAAGGAGAAAAAATTATTTTGAAGTTTAGAAATTACCAACAAAGCAAATTTATTCCGTTTGTTGTTTATGCAGATTTTGAATGTTTATTAGAGCCTGTTGAAAATGATAATAATATCATAAATGATGTAGAAGAAGATACTGAAGAAGAAGAAGAAACGAGTTTACGCAGACCTAATTTCATTAATTCTAATGTTAGAAAAATTCAATCACATACACCAATGAGTTTCTGTTATTACATCGTGTCGAGAATATCAAACGAAATATTTCATGAACCGCGACTTTATCGGGGAAAAGATGCCGCGAAAATATTTTGTAAAGAAATTCGACAAAAAGCGCTCGATATCGATGCTCGCTATCGAACGATTGTCCCAATGAAAATTTCACCAGAGCAAGAAGAACAGTTTAAGCGATCATCGTCATGTCATATCTGCGGAGAAAATTTTGATGATGATGAAGAAAATAAAAAAGTTCACGATCATAACCATTTTATGGGAGAATTTAGAGGAGCGGCACATAATAAATGTAATTTATTATTCAAACGGCCTTACTTTTTACCCATTATATTGCATAATTTATCGGGATATGATGCTCATTTAATTTGTCGCCACTTAGTAGATGATGAGGGAAATATAGATATAATACCAAATACTGAAGAATGTTACATCTCTTTCAGTAAATCGGTTTCTTCCACAATGAAAATCAGATTTATTGATAGTTTTCGTTTTTTAGCTTGCAGTTTAGAGAAACTTACGGACAACCTCCCATCTAATGCTTTCTATCATTGTTCATCACATATCTCACCCGATTTGTTGCCGTTACTTTCTCGCAAGGGAGTGTTTCCTTATGAATACTGCGATCGATGGTCCCGTTTAGAAGAAACATCGTTGCCACCACGAGAAGCTTTTTATAGTTCACTTACAAAGTCAACAATTTCGATTGAACAATATCAACACGCGCAAAAAGTGTAGGAAGCCACCAAAGTATCATCAATCGGGGCTTATAGCGATATTTATTTATTAACTGATGTATTATTATTAACGGATGTATATGAAAATTTTAGAAATATTTGTTTCCGCATATATAAAATTGATCCTGCTCACGTTTTTACAGCACCAGGTTTATCATTTTCCGCGATGTTAAAAAAAACTCGCATTAAATTAGAATTAATGACGGATTACGAAATGGTATTGTTTTGTGAAGCAGGAATACGCGGTGGATTAACTCAGTGTAATCAACGATATGCAAAAGCGAATAATCGATATATTAATGAGGAAAAAGATCGAATAGAAGAAAATTATTTGATGTATTTAGATGCGAATAATTTATATGGGTGTGCAGTGAGCGCGCCACTTCCAACTGGTGGTTTTCAATGGTTAGATAAAAACGAAATTGACGCGTTAAATATAACAGAAGTAAATGATGATTCTCCGATAGGTTATTTTTTAGAAGTCGATTTAGAGTATCCATCTCACCTTCACGAATTACATAACGACTTGCTGCTCTGTCCCGAAACGAAACAAATCAACGCGCATAGTAATATAAAAAAATTAATAGCCGATTTAAAAGATAAATCAAATTATATTTTACATTATCGAAATTTAAAACAAGCTCTAAATCTTGGTCTACATTTAAAAAAAATTCATAGGTGTATTCGATTTAACCAATCTCCATGGTTAAAAGAATATATAGATCTTAACACTAATTTACGCAAACAAGCTAAAAATGAATTTGATAAAGATTTTTTTAAATTATTAAACAATAGCATTTTCGGTAAATCGTTAGAAAATGTACGCAAACAAAGAAACATAAAATTGATTGCGGATGAAACCAAATTTTCTCGTTTAGTTTCAAAATCAGTTTTTAAAGACCGAACAATATTTTCCAAAAATCCTTTTTTAGTCGCTGTTCATTTAGGAAAAATAACTATTTATTTTAACAAGCCATTATATTTAGGTTTGGCTATATTAGATATAAGTAAAACAATAATGTACGATTTTCATTATAATACTATGTTACATCACTATAGTACTCGTAATCTTAACTTAATCTATATGGATACTGATAGTTTTATTTATAATATACGTACACGTGATTTTTATAATGATTTAAATCACCATTTACAAGTTCATTTTGATACATCTGATTATGATCCAAATCATAAATGTTTTAACTTAATAAATAGAAAGGTGCTTGGTAAATTTAAGGACGAAACAAATGGATTACCAATTACTCACTTTGTTGGATTACGAAGTAAAATGTATTCATTTAAAATTTTTAATTTAGACACACCGATTAAAAAATGTAAAGGCATTTCAAAAGCTGTTATTAAATCGGAAATATCGTTTGAGAATTATGTATCTTGTTTAGAAAATTACTCGGTACCGTTAAGTTTTTATTATAGATCGTTCACTAATATACGTAGTTTTAAGCATAAAATGTATAACGTTAAGCAAACGAAATTAGCGTTAAGTTGTAATGATGATAAACGTTATATTTTACCAGATAATATTCACACACTCGCACACGGTCATATTTGGATAACTTCTCACAATCTGAAATTGCGAGATGTACTAAAAGAGCTTCTTTCACAACAAATTAATATTTAAGAATTACGATGAATAGTTTAATATTATGTTTAAGAATTGCGATGAATAATTTAATATCGTGTTTAAAAAATTTTTATGAAAATAAATAATAAAAACTTTACAAAATCAAATTTCATTTATTCATTACTCGATAATTTGTTTTACAATATCATTATTTGGGTTGTAAGCAAAATTTGCGTCGTGAAATAATAAAACATAACAGCTTGTATTTGCTTTTATATTAGTTTCAGTTTTAAATTCTAATCTGATGTCTACAGGACAATTACTAGCGGTATTTTCATTTTGATAAGAACAATCTATCACAAATAATGGATAATCATTGATAAATTCTTCTACATTCCAAATAGGTGCGCATTCTTGATCTCCATAATATAAACTGCGAAATCTGCTATACATTAAATATAACAACATAACTTTTTTCTTTTTAAAATTTAAATTCAAAGGTTCATAAGGATAATAAATTGAATTTAGATATAGTTTCAAATCAGTAATGCTGCAATGATCGAATTTACTACAGTTTTTATTTAACTGATTTTTTTTATTTTCTGAAAAGAAAACGACTGCGCATCGTGGTCTATTTACATTTGAGGATGTTTTTAAAAGCCAACTATGATGAGTGCTTTGCGCTAAATCAGGATATTCGTGAAGTTCCCATCTTCTGAATCGTACTGGTAACATTTTTGAACTTTTTATATAATTTAAAAGACTTATACGTGCAACGTCACTTACACGAATGAAAGGGGCATACCAAGCTACATTTTCTAATGTAACAATCACATCGCTCGTATTTAATGAGGAAGAGTACAACGCGTTAATATCTTGAGTTCCACGTAATAGTACAAGTTCATGTCTTACTTGAATCGCGATTTTTTTAAAATCTTCGCAAACGCCTAAAATAAATTTTAATGGGATCGCTAATGAAAAATACTTTTTATCTGGTTCACTAGTAGAGTCGAATAAAGATTTTTTATTAGCTTCCATATTAGGATTTAAAAATGATGTGGAATACGCATTTTCTTCATTTTTGCCACGCATAGAAAGACAAGCTTTAATTAATGAAGTGATGCCGGGATTACGACTTCTGTCTATTTCAATTCCATTCATTTCATATCGGATTTCTGAGAAGAGAAATAACGGTCCTCCAAAAACAAAATCGCAACTTTTTTTTACATATCCTTCCAATATTAAACAACTTTCTGATATTAATACATGCGAATCTTTATGATAAATCGGAATTCTTATTTCATCATTTGGGTTGAAATTAGCTGTATGAGGTTTGTGTAAATGATATTCTACAGATGATAATCCATCATCTTCTACTATATCCGATTGAGATAACTGTAATATGCTGCTATCCATCATATTTATTCGTTACAATAAAATATAACCTAATTGTTTTAATATTTGTTTATTAGATTTATTTAGTCTTTTAAAATAACCAACGTTCACTTTAGATACAATATCATTTTTACTAATACGATCTCTATTTATACTTTTTCTAAGGCTACTTTGATTGTATTTAATAATCATTATGAATCTTCTTTCAAATGAATAGTAACAGTTAACACTTCTTGTTTAAAATCGATCGGATTACTATTCTGATCTTCGATAGTTATCGTTATATTACTAATACACTTCACTAAAACTGGTAAATATATAATATTCTGCGGTCGTTCGATAATTTTATATCCACTTGGAACGCTTAGAGGAAACGAATGAAGAATATGCGCCTCAGCTCCATTTTTATAGGTATTCGATATTAAATTACACGTTAAATTAATCACATCGATATTAGAAATTTGGCGCTTTATATAGGCCACCCAATGTGAACCAGTTCCTGTATGATCATCCAGATTAACAATTGCACGTTCATATTTATTTGGTTTTGAAGGTAATGCGTCTCTATCAAAAACTCCTCTAAATTGAGGAATATTTAACTGTTTCGCGTATTTATATAAATCATATCCGGATAACGGTCGATTGACTGGTATTTTTAATTTTTCAAATATCTGACTTTTTTTTTTGTTCGTTTGTTTTTTCGAGGATTGAGAATTTATAAACAAACCCAGTCCATTTTTATATGGTCGTAAGTAAAGACCTTTACCAATTCGTTGATTAATTCCCGCCCCATTTTTAAAACTTTGTCTAGCTTCATTTACATTTTTAACAGCTGTCGCTATTGCTGATGATGTTGATCCGAGCGCGCCTAATAGGGACAAACCAGTCAATATTGGGACTAAAGGTAAAACTCCACCTGTTTTATTCACAGCTATTACTCGAAATCTTGTTTTCTTTTGCGGTTTTATATGTTTAATAGCTGCTAACATTTTCCTAATTTTACCGCGAACTGATTTTTCACCAGCTCCAGCTTTACGAGCTGTTTGCAGTATTTGCCTAAAAGTTGTATTTCCCCTTCGGCTAACACCCGCACCTAATTTTCTTTTCATTATCATTGCTCCCGTAGTTAATATCGCAGCCGCTCGTTCATTTATCGATGAATCTTTAGCTAAAATACGTTTTTTTGCAGCAGTTTCAAGTATATAATCAGCTTTTCTTCGATTATTTTTATCGTGAAATTGATTATAAGCTATATCGTGTTGTTTACAAGCGTGATCTAAAGGATTAATACCTTGTTCACCTCTGCTTATCCTATCTTCTAATTTAGTACCTGGTCCGCAAAACTGATATCCAGGTATGTGAAGTTCTATTGGTAGTTTATCAATTAATTTATTCACTAAATTACCACCTGCACGCTGACAATTGTTAACTCGTTCAATAAACTTTTTCATATTAATCAACACACACACACACACAGACACATATATATATATATATATATTTATACATTACTTTCAAATAAGTTGATTATTATTTATATACGATTATATGAAGTCATGAAAATTATCGAACAAAAAACTACTTTACCAATCGAAGATGATGCCTTATCAACTTTATTAGCGAGTGAAAATAATAAATTTCTCAAACATGGTCCTTTATTTCCGTCACATGTTCGTGCTTTAATTGTTGGACCGAGCGGGAGTGGTAAAACAAACGCGATGATTAGTTTATTATTACACAGAAATGGTTTAAAATTTAATAATGTCTATATCTTTGCCACATCTCTTTTCCAACCTAAATATAAGCTATTAGATCAAATTTTTAGTCCTCTCGCACCGGATATTGGATATTATGCTTATTCCGATGAAAAAGACATCCCTCTTCCTAATAATGTAATAACCGATTCAGTGTTTATTTTTGATGATATTTCCTGCAATAGCAACGAAACGGGTAATATAATAAGAGATTATTTCGCAACAAGCAGACATAGAAATGTTGACTGTTTTTATTTATGTCAAACGTATGTTAAAATACCAAAACACATGATTCGGGATAATTCTAATTTTATTCTTATGTTTCCTCAAGATGATGTGAATTTACGGCATATATACGACGAACATGCTTCGGTCGCGTGTTCATACTTATCATTTAAAGATATTTCACGTAAATGTTGGAATGATAATTCGCATAATTTTTTAGTAATTTCGAAAGAAAATGGTATAAATAGCGGTCGATTTAGAAAAGGAATTGATAAATTCATTGTTTTTGAATGATTTTAAAAATGAATGATAAAATAAATCGTGAAATTGCTGTAAAACAAACATTGACTAAACTCAGAGAAGACATTAAACAAAAACAAAAGGAACTTGTTGAAGCAAAATTTATGCAGGATCGTGAAAATTCTCTCTTATTTAATCCTATTTTAGAACCATTGCGAGAGATTGAATCAGTTATAAAGAAAAAAAATATTAAAGAAAAAAACAATGATGATGATGATCAAGCGCATACGTGAGTTGATGAAATAAAAAAAGAAGAAAAAACTGTTGATTTAAATGAGAATAACACGTTTTCAGATGAAATTTATGGAATTCGATATAATTCTAAAACAGGAAACTACCAATTAGGAAATACTCCAATCACATGGAATGAAAATAATCGAACATTATTTCTTCATTCGCCTACTTGGAGTGAAGGAGAAATAGAAGTTAGCCCTGGTTTATTAAAATTATTAACGGTGAAAAGAGTTAAAAAAGATGAATATACGGCGGATGATTTAAAAATGTACAAAAAATTACTAACTGCTACAGGTGCTCATTTAAGAAGCAATTTAAGATTAAAGTCTAGCGATTCGCATAAATATCACACTGTAATAAAACCGATGTTTACTAAAACTGGAAAAGGAAGTTTTATGCGAGTACTAAAGAACAAAAGTATAAATTATGAATATTGGAATGATCCGAACGAATTAGTAGAAAGGCTAGCTCTTTTACACGCTTCTAAATCAGCGGGTAATAATAGTGTAGATAACGAAATTTTAGCGATTGAAGAAGAATTAATAGAAAACGGATATATAGCAAAACCGAATGATGCCGCTACATACTGATAAAATATCATTAATTGAAGAATTGTATAAACCTGCTAGAGTACATTATTTGCGTTGTCCGGTAAAATTGTACGGTATTGATGACTTATGGCAGGCTGATTTAATTGATATGATTAAATATGCACGTTTCAATCGAGGTTATAGCATTTACAAACTGATGATGGTAAAGAATTTTTTAATAAAAATATGAAAGTATTAATGAAAAATTATAATGTAAATCTTCGTTAAAAGCGAGTATTGTGGAAAGATTAAATCGAACTTTAAAAACAAAATTGTGGAAACAATTTGGTATTTACGGCAAATTTAAATGGATAGGAAACGGTGGTGTATTAAATAAAGTTGAAAAAGAATACAATTCATCAGTTCATCATTCCACACATTTTCGTCCAGTTGATGTTACGAAACAAGTAGAAAATCTTGTAGCTCAAAATTTAGCTAAGGAGAAGTGGAAAGTTAATGTAAATTTAAAAAAAAAAACATATATATAAAGAAAATGATACAGTTAGAATCAGTAAAGTTAAAACAGTTTTTGACAAAGGATATACCGCTAATTGGAGTAGTGAAGTTTTTCTAATACATAAGGTTCATTTAACAAATCCCATCACTTACTCGTTAAAAGATCAGAAAGGTAATATCATTAAAGGCACTTTCTATCGCGAAGAAATATCACCTACTTCATTTCCAAACTTTTTTTTAATAGAACGTGTTTTGCGAAATAAAGGTGACAAAGTATTTGTAAAGTGGTTAGGATTTCCACCATCAGAAAATAGTTGGGTCTTAAAAAAAGATGTCACTACATAAAGATGGATCATTTATTCGAAATGAAACTAGTAGTAAAATTCATTCGTATAACTGCGTGAAAAATATTCTTTATTTAGATAGTGATGGTGCATTTAATTTAAACGCGAAACGAATTAAAAATCTCAATACAGAAGAAGAAATTCCCAAAAATAAATCGGATGTGATATCTTTATTTCACTGCGAAAAATATATAAAGCGATATATTACTTCAGATGAATTTAATGTAAGCGACTTACAATCAAAAAATATCCCACACGCTATTAATCAAGATGTAATTAAAAAAATATTGGATCTGAATCGTTAACTATATGTGTAAGCAGTGTAAATAACTCTTTTTGTAAATTTATTTAAAATTATATTCTACAAATAAATCGCGTATATTATTGTAATTAATGCTTTAAAGTGTAACATTAATGTCCTACCATTTATCCATTAAGTATACATTGTGTAGTTCACATTTATTATCTCGTCTAAAATGGAAAAAAAAAACAAAAAAAAAAAAAAACAAGGAATATTTTTAATAATGCTTGATAACGATTTCCGTAAGATAAATAGTATATTGCTCAAATATGTGCGTGTGAGAGATATCGTTCATTGTATCATCTAGGAAAGAAATGAGGGGGGAGAAAGAAATCTGCTTTAACCATGTAAATAGATAAGGAGGTTATATATGTCAGCGCTATCTCGTGATAAATCATGATATTTTGATTTACGTTTCACACATAAGAGAGCGCCACTGCATATCTCGAGATAATATTTAAAATCGTGTGCGATAAAATTCAAAATCGTTATTTTTTCCTTTCAATTCGGAAATAATGCAAATGAATACACATACGCACATCGGCGTGTGTGAATGCATGTGTGTGTGTGCTTGACTTAAAGAGAGTATGAAAAAAATAATAAGAATGAAAACCTGTCACAACAACCCCATCGGCCTATGTGTGTACATATATATGTGTATGTGCATACGTGTGTGTGTGTGTGTATGTGTATGCATTACTTAAACAGAGTAAGAAAGAAATAATAAGAAAGAAAAAGAAAAACTAATTACACTCTACTGGACAATGAAAACCTGTCACAACAACCCCATCAGCCTATGAATGTACATATATATGTGTATGTGCATACGTCCATCGCCCTATGTATGTACATATATATGTGTATGTGCATACGTGTGTGTGTGTGTGTGTGCATAGAAAAGGAGGTTATATATGTCAGCGCTATCTCGTGATAAATCATGATATTTTGATTTACGTTTCACACATAAGAGAGCGCCACTGCATATCTCGAGATAATATTTAAAATCGTGTGCGATAAAATTCAAAATCGTTATTTTTTCCTTTCAATTCGGAAATAATGCAAATGAATACACATACGCGCATCGGCGTGTGTGAATGCATGTGTGTGTGTGTGTGTGTGCTTGACTTAAAGAGAGTATGAAAGAAATAATAAGATCGAAAAACTAATTACACTCTGCTCGGACGACGAAAACCTGCCACAACAACCTCATCAAGCGACTGCCTATGCATGTACATATATGTGTATGTGCATACGTGTGTGTGTGTGTGTACATGCGTGTATGCATTACTTAAACAGAGTAAGAAAGAAATAATAAGAAAGAGATGAATACCTTTGTCCCAGTTGTTATACTACCATCACCACCACCTCACCTCCAACCAACAAACAACCACTCACTCCATTGGCCCAACTGTTTAAAACAATGCTCAAAAATACATTTGTCCCAGTTGTTATCATACCGAGACTACTATCAATTTAGCAAAAGATATTATCAACCTCATTCGTCGTGAACATGAAACTGCTGAACAAACTTTTCGATCAATTTTCAGGGAGCGGAGGAAATTGCCGCAAAATTTATTCCTTTAACAAGCACAGAAGAATATTTTCGACAAAGTATCTTTATTCCATGGATCGATTCTTTCATCAGTCAACTTGTTAATCGATTCGAAAAACATGAAAACGTACTCACAAAATTTCAACATTTAACTCATCCAACGAGATCAGAAGAAAACCAGTTTGTTGAACTTTGTGTTTTTTATCAAGATGATTTAGAAGCTTTTAAAGAATCCATTTTAAAAGCAGAATATCAAATTTGGTGCGAAAAATTTAACTCAGAAAATGAAAATTCTCAACCTTTTCCTGTTGATGTGATATCAGCGTTGAATTTATGTGATGAGGATGTACCTAAATATTAGTACGTTGCTAAAAATTTTTTACACGATTCCAGTTACAACATGTACTCCTGAACGATCGTTTCATCTTTAAGATGAATTAAAAGCTATTTAAGAAGCACTATGGGTGCAGAAAGATTGAATGGTTTAGCTACATTGTACATTCTCTGTCATATCGAAGTCAAACCAGAAGAAGTGATCGATGTTTTAATAAAAAATGGGCCAAAGAGATTAAATTTTAGAATTTAGAGTATAGTTAGTAGATCGTTCCTTGTTACTTGAAGGTATAAGTTGTTTACATATATTTTTTTAAATGAAATTTTGTTGAATTTTGGGCTAAAAATTATAAGTGAGGTGTTTAACTAATTTTGTCTTATTAAATTTACTCCATTCAGTTGATTTACATCCCCCCTCCAAATAGGTAATTTCTAGGTACGCCTACGTTGACTTATTATTTTGTCTCATTAAATTTACCCCTTTAGTTGCTTCAGGTGTAGCCCCCTCCATTGGTAATTTCTGGGTACGCCTTTGATTACGCCTCAATATAAATATGTGTGTTCAACTACAAAACGATCCTTCAGCACTATTATTCTCTGAACAATTGTTAAATATTGGCAATGGACAAATTTTATTACATGAAAATACACAATGCATCAAATTGCCAGACAATTTTTGCGTCTTAGTATCCACAAAAAATGATTTGATTGAAATGATATTTCATGATTTGTGCACTAATTATGTTAATCATGCATGGTTACGCGAACGAGCTATTTTGGCTGCAAAAAATAATGATGTTGATGCTATTAATTTTAAAATACAGCAGTTATTGCCTGGCAGTGATATGTCGTTTAAATCGATTGACACTATTATTGATCCTGATGAAGCAGTAAACTACCCTATTGAATTCTTGAATTCAATGGATTTACCGGGGATGCCACCGCATAACTTGCAATTAAAAATTGGTTCACCTGTTATTCTACTATGAAACATAAATGCGCCACGGCTATGCAATGGTACAAGATTGGTCATAAAAAGAATTATGGGCAATCTTCTTGAAGCTACCATTTTAAGCGGCAAGTTTCATGGTGAAGAAGTTCTCCTACCGCGAATCCCAATGATTCCATCGGACTCACCAATTCCATTCAGACGCTTACAGTTTCCAATTCGTTTGGCATTCGCAATGACCATTAATAAGTCACAAGGCCAAACAATCTGCATTTGTGGGTTGGATTTAGAAAATCCATGCTTCTCACATGGCCAATTATATGTTGCGTGTTCTCGAGTTGGTAAACCAACAAGTTTATTTATTTATGCACCTCAGGGACTGACGAAAAACATTGTTCATCAATTAGCATTAAGATGAAAAATTTTACTGTGCTCTAAAATGTTTAATATTTTATGCAAGCGTGCAATTCGGCAGCAGGTGTTGAACGAGATATCAATGAAAACAGTTGCCTAAAATCACCAGGCAGTAACACCAATGCTCTATTAAATTGAACCTGATCATTTCGCAAGTCATTCAACTTATGGTCTACATTTTCAGGGAAACATTTTTTCTTTATTTACTTTTATATCCATTTATATTATTCCCTTTACAATTCGTATTAATATAATTATACCTATATTATTTTATCGTCTTCAAGGTTTTTCTTATGAGTAAGGTTGTTCTCATATGCATACATATTATTTTTGAAGTAGCTACAATAAAAGTATTATTTGCAATTACATAACGGTAAATTTTATCTTCATTTATTCGGGTATTTTATGTTACTTTCGCGCAATTATTTAATTTAATTTTGTAATTTTGTATATAATTTCGATCGTGACTGTTTAATATAATTTTGCTTCATTGTGTTCCTTTTGTACATAATAATTCCAATATTTATTTGTAACTTCTGAATTAAAATGTTTACATCTCGGGTAACTTTAAAAATTGCAGTCAAAACATGTAATAATATACAATGTTCTGGCAAGACAACGTCTGCCGGGTCAGCTAGTATATATATATATATATATATATATATATATATATATATATATTAAAAATATACACTTTCTACATTTAGTATATTGCATTACCTATCAAACATTACAATTAAAACCATTTTTATAACAATCATAATCTATTAATTTTAATTAATAATTATAAAAATTCTAATTATTTCAATATGTCCATATCTTCTTCAAACTATTTCAAACATCCCGATCTATAAATGAAAGATATTTTATTACACATACTTTTTTTATACACACTGTTTCATACAAACGTAATAATTATTACATGGTTTTGTTTAGATGGAGCAAGACCAAATCATTAATAGAAATAATTCCATAACCGATAAAAATGAACCCGTAAGTTTAAACTTTTACCTACGATCTATCTACATATACATATTAATATTATACATATATGTATATATATATGCATTTAAAAACAAAATAATAATATAATTGAGATGTAATAAAAATATACCTTTTTACCTTTTTGACAATGTTATATATATATATATATATATATATATATATATATATATATATATATATATATGCGTTTTAAAACGTCGCTATATTTAATTATAAAAGATTTTAAAAATATAAATGTTATCTATAATTATCTATAATCATATAATACGATTATGTTTAGAAGATGTCTCATTGAGACTGAAAATAAAAAATTTTAATATCAATTTTTACAATGTGCAATTATTAACTGGGCACGGTAAGCTTGGATCATATTTATATAGGTTTAAGCTTGCCAACGTTCCATCATGTTCTCTATATTCATCAGTTGATGATGATATTAGACATACATTGTTTCAGTGTCCTGCCTTTGCTGCTATTCGTGCTAAGTTTGGGATCCAGGAATCAAAATGCTTTCCATTTTATAAGTTTCATAAAACCTTTTTCGAGTATTCAGAAGAAATTATGCGATTAAAATTTAAATTATGTAAAGTTTAAGAAATATCTTGTTCATTGTTTTCATTTCAACTTAATTCAAACGTTATCCTAATATCAATAATATTGTGTCTAGCATGGTCAGCTGCTTTACTTATTATTTCTTAAGTCTTTTACTAGGTATTGTTTTTGTAGATAATGGATAACTCTTACTGGTTAATAATTACATGTATATTCATTTATTAAGATGATACTCTGTTTTATAAAAACTGTATTTATATAGTTATGTTGTATAAGTCATTGTTAATAAGTTGTTTTTATTTTTTCTTTTTATGTTATCTTATATTATTTCTCCATCCTATAGAAAATTAAAGACAACGTTACTATGAAAATTACGTTTAATAAACAGGTTTTAAAAATTGGATGTTTTCAGTATAATATAATGGTTTTAAAATTGAAAAACATTTATTATTTTATGCATAATGTGAAATTGTGAAAAAAAACGGGAAAATTATAAACTTTGACGTTTAGAATACACACACAGGCAACAAACTAGAAACAGGAAATAGAAATAGCGGGACTGATTTTTAAAAAAGGCGGGAAAATTTGTATTATAAGAGTAGTTTCGTTATATATGTATTTCTATGAAATTACATATGTAATGAGTATGTCAAAATTCGGTATGTAAGTATTAATCATCAATATAGATTTGTTTAAACACAACACAAACATACAAATTTAAAGATAAAAAAAAAGTATAAGTCTTAGTAAAAGTATATTTCCTTCTTGTAATTTATTGGAAGACATAAAAAAGGTGTGAATTTATATTGCCAATAAGAGTAATTTTAGAAATATTTTGTTTTTAAAAAAGTCCTAATCTGAACAATATTAATAATTTTCGTCATTATTAAATCCTTTGTGACAAAATTTTATAAATTTTGAAAAGTACAAGTTGCAATTAAAAAAGCAGAAATACTGATAGATAAATAGGTATTATACAATATTAATGTATATAAATGCGAAAAATTAAATACGTACTTGATTATTTCAAAATTGGGAAAATAGTTTGTATATAAATTTTTAATTATGTAACGAACAGCAAGAACAGCAAAAATTAGTAAGTTTACGGTTTTAATGTAGAAAACAGACTGGCAAGCAACTGGAAACTGAGATTAGAAATAGCGGGAGTGATTTAAACAAAAGGCGGAAAATTAGTATCGATTAAATTTTAAAATTAAAGTTATTTCAAATAGATAATTCGAAGTTCATTAATATATAGAAACATGTTTTATTCTGAATTAAAATATATTTAACATATATTTATTTTAATAATTTTAATAAAATTATATATTTTAATTTTACTTATTGTCGTGATAATGTTGATTTTAGTGATTGTTTTTGTCGGTGGACTTTTTTAAAATATTTTTAGCATCGTAAATAATATATATATATATATATATATATTATAATATATATATATTATTTACTAATCTGCTTTTGTATTTTTTTCATTTTATAATTAAACTTTTATTTTTACGAATACACGTAGTAAAAATTTTTAATTTTATATTTCAACTCGTACTAATTTCCCGCTTTTTTTTAATGAGTCCCGCTATTTCCAATTTCAGTTTCCAGTTAGTTTACAAAGCGTATTTTTGAACTGTAACTTTTGTTTTAATGCGGTTGTGTAATTAAAATTTTATAGCTGCATATAATATTTATTGTTTAATCTATTTGTATCATTAAAGTTAGTAATTAAGCTAAAGAAGTTATATCGAGAAATATATTGAAGGGTAAGTAGTTGCTATTTTTGTTAAATAACAAATAAAGATGATATACGTTTTGTATAACAAATTGTGCATGTAAATTATAATTATATAAATTTATTGTTGAAAACAATGTCTGCTAAAATACATCGAAATCTATTAGGTTTACATGTTGTGTATCTAAACGGTGTTTTTACATTCATACATAAAGTTTCAGAGTAGTTTACTAAAATATCACTTTTAGTTTGAAAAATTTTGTAGACTTTAAAATGATGTTATATGCCGAAATAATTTGAATTATTTAGTTTTGTGTGTTATGTATTTAAAAGACAGTTGAAAAAGTTTTTTCGTTTTAAAAAATTTTGCGAGTACATTGTAAAAGTACTACTGTCAGTAGCGGCTCGTGAGATTTCATCAACTGTAATCGCTATTATTGTGGGGGGCTGAAATTTTTCTGGAAAAAATAAAACTAGAAAAACATTAAAATGTGAACTTTATTTGGAATAAAAGTATAATTTTTAAAATAACATAAAAATAGACACAACAGAGTCACACTGGTAGGTACGTAAAAACTAAATCAAGTAAGAGCATGATGCGTTACAAAAAAAAGCTCACCGGTATATGAAATCTATTTGTCGGGTTTTTTTAATGAATTCATCAATGACGTGATCGTGAAAGTAAGAATTATTTTGCATTTTATGCAACAAACTCTTTTCAATGGAAAGAAGAGCTAAACCAGATAGTCTGTCTTCTTTTGTTGTAGATCTGGTAAACGTTTTAATTCTTTTTAGTGCTGAAAATAACCTTTCAGTTGTTGCGCTAGTAACGGGAATCGTGATGATCAATGAGCAAAGTTTTACAACTTCAGATAAAGCAATAGCAAGTCCGGAATTCTTTAAATATGCATATAGCTCATAAACCGAACAATTTTTAAAATCATCACTGTCATATACCACAATTAACTCTGCTTTCAATTTAATTATATCAAAATTTTTACCATGAGGATGAGAAATTAACGATTTGAATAATATATCTGGAAATTTTTTCTTATACACGTCAAAATTATCTTTATTAAGTAGAGCCAAATATTCGAGTTTTTTAATTTCGGAAAATCTCTGAGAAATCTGCATTGAAACCGTATCGATTATTTCATAAAAAATGCGTTTATACCGAATTTTTTCAGGATTTTCATCACCATCTGAAAAATTTTCACGACGTCGTTTTGTTTTTATACCATCATTTGTTGGAACAGATTCGTATTCATTTAAACCTTGATTGTAATTTTCTTCAAATTCACCTCGAAATTTATTTTAAAAAGTTTTAAATTTTTCAAACTCTGTCGAAGCTTACTGAATGTCGAAATTTTTTTTTGAAACGTATCGAACAATAACGTGGCATGTTGAAAGATTTTTTCAAAAGTTTTCAGGAGGAAATTGAATTCGAAATCACGAATATGATACAGAAATCCTCTAGCACGCGAGTACTGCTATCTCACATATCTGGATCGTTTATCACATTTTCGAAAAGTTTCATTAAATCCTCTCTAACTGCAGAAACAACTGAAACTAGTTTGTTATTTGAATTCCATCTAGTTGTTGATGCTGATGGTAATCGTCGTTTTACCAACTCATCTAAATAATTAGTTCGTTTGGATGAAACTGAAAAAAATGCAGCAAAACCACTCAACGTTTCAAAAAAAATTCTGCATCCTCGAATACAATCAACTGACTGTTTTAAAATTAAATTCAGCTGACGAGCGTAACAATGCACGAATTGTGCCTGATTATATTGATCTGTGATGAGTTTTTGTAGTCCATGGTGTTGGCCAGCCATTACGGTAGCACCGTCATAAATTCCTCAATAAAATTTTTTATATGGTTGTATAAACCATCAGCGGTGGTACGTTCATTGCTGACATCAGAAAACTTTATAAAACGTTCGACAGCATAATGCTGATTTGATTCAGAAATATAGCGAATCGTAGTTGATAACTGGGATTTTTTCGATATATCCACAGTTTCGTCAAGCATAATCGAGACAAACATAGCCTTAGAAATTTCGTCCTTAATTTCATTCCTAACTACTGTACCTATGCATTCAATCAGTTCATTTTGTATAGTTTTTGATGTACCTGTAAAAACAGTGGAATTTTTCAAGTGAAATGCTAGTTTTTCATCTCGAATAGCTAAAAGGTTTAATAACTCGACGTAATTTCCTTTATTATCTGAATCGGCCTTTTCATTATGACCTCTGAAGGCAATCTCTTGTCGAGCTAAAAAACATGTCGCGTCAATTAAACACTTTAGGACATACCTATTTTCATTTACTTTTTCGTTGTGTTTCTCAATTTCGTCTTGATACGTTTTACTGATTCTCGTTTCTATTCTAGTTTTACCAAAATTGACAAATGCGACCATAGACTGGATGTGAAAAACTGATTTTTTGTGTCTTGATTTGAGATTTTGGAAATTTCCCATATTAGTAACGCCCTGCCGAAAAAATCCGTCTCCATTTTTCGTAGTGATGCCAAACAACAAACAAGGCCAATAAAAAAGTTTCAGGAGATAGCGATTACATGCACGAGCCGCGACTGACTACTGTTAATGTGAATGACATAAAGTGATGTATTATGTTGAGCTCATCGAATAATTATTCTTTATAACGATAATTAAAAATATATTCGTTAGTTGTCTATTTTCACATGTCGAATAATTCAAACTGAAAAATGTAATAATTTTTTACATGTTATCTGAAGGATCAGTTTTAAAGGTAATTTAAATATTTTCATGTATACATGATCGCTTATTATTAATAATGTGATGTAGGGAAAATTTATAAAATTAGAAACTATGTTGATTTCATAGTAACATTGAGGGGTATAAAAAATACGTACGTCAAACTATTATTTGGTGCGAAAGTTACATTAAGTTTTCGTTACATAGTGTATGTATATCATTATTCAAAGTATAATGAATTGTTCATCTTAATGAAAAACATTCAACTACAATTTATATATATAGTACAATTCCGAAAGTAAAAATGAATTAGTCATTACATTCGATATGAAACATTCAAAAAGATTAATATTTTCGTGTTTTCTAATGTAAACAGCAATGTATGTAAGCATTTCGAATTATTCAAAGTTTCAATTGTATTCGTTGATTTTGTGAAGTGTAATTATTAATATGTTTGTATATAAATTTTAGAACGATTTAATACTAGCTATTAAATTTAAATTGGAGTAAGTTGTTGATAAATAATAAAAAATTTTATCGTAACATTGAAATAATTATGTTTTATACTTCTTCAATATAAATAAACAATTATTAACTTTTAAAAATAATTCAATGTGAACGTTACTTTTAGTTTTATTTGTTCTATTTGTCAAAGTATGTAAACGATAATTACAAATATTTTCATCTATACATAAACATTCAGACTACGTTGCTAAAAATATAATAGTAATTATATTGATTTCGGAAAATGTTTTGCAAATTTGAAAGCTATATATTTTTCAGCCAAGTTATGATATAAAAAAAAATACGTTTATATTCGTTATTTTTGATATACGTTAGATGAAGAATGTAAAAGTCAAAAAAAAGTTTTGATTAAAAAATATTCGGGATAGATGATCAAAAATGAAACTGAATTAGTGTGAAGGGAAAGATTTTGTTTTGAAATTTAAATTGATTATGTTAGCTGTCAGTAATATTATAAAATACATAATTACGTTCATTTAACAGTTATTCTATGAAAAAGTTATTATTCTTATAAATTTTCGGGAAAATTATTATGAAATTAGAAATGATGTATTTTGACAATTCTTCTATCAGATTGAAAATAACATTCAGAGCGTAATGTTTTATTGTACTGCGATAAATGTAAACAGTCATATCGTATTATTAGATATTGGAAAAAAATGTATTTTTTAATAGTTTTCTTAAATATGAAATCAGATTTATTTAACAAAATGTATATGAAAGTTATGTCTTTTATAATTGTGTAGCATGTTACGTGAAATGTTTAAACGATATAAATTAATAAACATTAACGACAGATTTGTAAAAGTATAATGTTATGTATAGTTCAGATAAGAGCGTTATATTTGAAAGTAGAAATGGAGTATTTGATTGTGTAATGTTTTCGTAATTTAGATAAACATGCATTATAGGTTATGAAATAGTAGAATGTGTTAAAAGTAGTTTGATGTAAGGAAAGTTTTTAAAATTGGAAATGTATTTTGTTAGTTAATTTAATAAATATAAACATAGCGTTCATTTGCAATTCATTCATTTTAACGTTATATAGAGTTGTATGTGATAAATAAAAATATAGTCGTTTCTTCATTTTGTACATATTAAACCATGTCAATGAGATATAAGATTTGTTTTTATTTTATGTTGGAAAAAAAAAGTAACTAAATGGAGTAATACAAATATGTTCATTAATACATTACTATTCTGAACGGCTACAAACGTTACACTACTTATATTTATATATACTGTGATGGGTGAAATGTTTTTAAAATTTGAAACTATGTATTTTTGTAATAAGTTTATAAAATGCCAAATCATGTTTACGAAATTATGAAACAAACATAACAATTGAAATCGTTATTTTCACGTTTAATATGAAGTATGTAAGTGATAATTAAAAGAACATTTCGTGTATAAAGATTTACGATAATTTATTCAAAATGAAAAAGTGATATTACACATAATTTAATCGAGATAAATCTTTTGAAAATTGGAAAGTTAAAAATTGAAACATTAAAATTTAATATAACATGTGATGTATAGTTTGATAGGGAAAAGTTTTGAGATTGAAAATGATATAGTTGGCCAGGTGTTCCGTTACGTGCAAAATAACATTGAGAAATTAAAATAATTTATACTTTTCAATATTAATAGATAGTAATTAAACATTTTCAAAATATTCAGCTTGAAAGTTATTTTTTACGTGTTGTATTTTGTAAACTAATTATAAAAAATCTCATTTATATATAAATACTGAAAATAAGAACTAAATGTATAAAACGTTTCTTATATTTCATTAAGGAAAATTAAAAATGGTTTAAAGTTTGAAAACGATGTATTTTTACAGACTTTTATTATAGAAAAATTTTATATTTAGAATATAATGTTTTATTCTTTTGGACATGCATAAAGAATGATTTACGTATTTTAAATTATTCATTTTGAAAATCACATTTGTTTTCGTTTTTTTTTTTTTTTTTTTATAAAAAAACATACAAAGTTTGTAAAATTGGAAACGATGTATTTTGTTAGTAATTGTTTGAAATATGAAAATCGTGTTTGACACTTATTCAATGTGAAAATTAGATAAAAGTTATATTTGAAGTTACATATTATATAAAGTATCTAAACGGGATAATTGTAATTGTTTTTGTCTATATAGAAATGTTTAGAAATACTTAGTAAACATTTAGCACGATTTATTACATTGTTCAATCGAGAGGAAATTTCTATAAGTGAAAACCCCATATACAGTGTGTTAATAAATTTTGGAAATATGAAATTCGTATTTATAAAACAGTTGCGTGTATATAGGATATTATTTATATGTATATGTTACATGTTATAAAGCAATTTAAATGTTTTAGCGGTATTACTAGTAATGGTTTTTTTTATATCAATTTGTGTAATATTTATTTCGTAATTGTCGTATTTAGAAAATGGCATTGAGAAGAAGTAAAAGGGGGCAGGTTGAAGATGAATGCAGTGTTCGTAGCGGGAAGTCGTTAGGAGTTACATCGAAGAAGCCTAAATGTGATCGTTCTGTGGATGATGATAAAATTTTGGTAACATCGCAGTTACTCATGCCTGCTCCATGTAAAGGTAAACGTGGTCGTCCTAAAAAGACGAATGATTATAAAAATTTAAAGAAAGGTGTTGAGTAAAAAGGAAATACAACACAACCTTCTACTTCTACAAGTAAAATAGGAAAGCCAAAAAAAGTATCAAAAGAATCGAATAAAGTGACCAATGATACTCAGGCTTCAGATAAGATATCTGATAAGGTTAGTGATGTATTGGCAACACCGAGCCTATCTGTTTTGGAGCAGGAAGAAAAAGTGTTAAATATTTCATTATGGCAAGGACAGATAGGTGATGAATTTCAGATGAACCTGGACTATAGTTATATAGATGGCGCGTTACTTCTCAATGAGATTGAGAGTAAATGTCCTTCGATGAGTAATTACTATACAGTAATGATTAAAACGGCGGTCGAAGAATTAAAATGCGCGCCATATTTAGAAATGGATGTCGAGTCATTATTTGGATATTTGTGCTATATTTCGCAAATTTCAAATAACAATGTGTGTGTAGTTTCACCGCATTATACATCCCCCTATGCGAGAGGTTCATCTGTTTTTGAAGGTATATGGAATTATACAGATTATTTTAATATAGCCGTAATTCCAATTTATTTTATTGGTAATTTTGGGGTTGTATTTCATTTCAGAGGAAGAAATGAAACTTTATTTTATGACCCGTTACCCAACAATAGGCTCTCGAATGATTCGATTGTATTACGCGTAAAAGCTGCAATTGTTGAATTGAGGCCGCAAATAAGTTTGGGTGAAGTAAATATCACTATCACTGACCCGTGTACGTATAATGTACAGCAGGCAGATGATAGTGTGAATTGCGCCTTCTATTGTTGTGTTTATGCCGAAGCTGTTGTGATGGGATATTTTTGTATTACGTTGGAACGAGAGCGTATTTTAAGTTACCTAACAGATTTAACTGTCGGTAAACTTCCAAATTATGTGCCTCGTGATATGTATAACGTATCTGATTTGGTAGTGATAAGGAAACTGTTAATTCAAAAGCATCTGCAAGTAGCAGCACAAAATCGAACAGTTCTGAAGGGTCTCGAAGGTCCAGTAGAGCAATTTCGGTGGTTTCATTTGGCTCATGTAAGAGCGTATCTAAAAAAGTACTGAAGTACACTGAAGTGTATCAGTGTCATAAAAAACACGGATTATTTGGATGTTTCGCTAATGATGGCAAACATTTGTATAAATATTACGACAGTGGTAATTTCGGTGACAATATTTGTCGACGTTGCGGTGCTTTACTTTTAAATAGCGAAAGTTTAAATACGTGCTGCTGTAAAGGAGAAATAAAATTACCACATGTACATAAAATGCCTGACGATTTAGCGAATTTGATGAATATTCCTGAAAGTAAAGGCGGAATAAAAAATTGTTCCGTTTATATTGCCGTTACATTTAGGTTCATTCGATATGGGTAAAAAGAAAGCACCTGGTCGTGGACCCCTGTAATACTTATGAATGGTGAAATGCAACGTACCATTCGTAATGTGTTTATAAAAGATGGGGATAATCCAGCATTTGGTCAATAAATATTTTAAAACGCACACATCCATTATGCGAAACGTATATGCACGTTATAGACGAGTACAATTATGTAGTTTCAAATGCGAAGAGAAAAGGCATAGATGGTGTACCAGAATTGAAGGTAATGCTGGTAGATCAGAAAGATATACCAGCTACAATGCGTGCTAAAAATTTACATACTAGGCAAGTAAATTTGCCTGAGTACAATGAAATGTGCGCAATATTTATAACTGAAAATGAACAGATACCGCCCATACGATACTCATTTATATTAAAAACAATGGCGTATAAAGATGTTAAATTAGGCGCATTTGATCAAATTGCCGATCCTGCGTATTATCCGTTGTTATTAGCGCACGGAGATTATGGGTATCATTTTGGTATCGAAAAACGTTTGTCTTCTAAAAAGGAAAAAAACCATCGATAAAGATGATGACTTTGTTGATGTAACGAACGCTCCGGATCATGATGTGGAGCTAGATATCGATGAAGGCCATAAAGAAATGGTATCTATTAGAGAATTTTATAGATATCATTTAGCTTTACGCGGTGAATGTACTGGTAAAGATCATTATTTATGGCCGTATGGGCAAATTATCCAACAATACCTGATCGATCAAAGGGTATACAAGCATATGCGTAGTCAATGTAAAGAAGGTGTGATGTGCGTAACACCTGCAGAAATAGAAAAGCTATTGAAGCTAAATTAAAAGATGGCCAACAGTTAGGCTATATATTCCGCTTGCCTTTTAAATTAGCCGGGACACCGGCATATTATCATACATAGAGGAATAACTGTTATTAAAGAAAAGAAAGTATCATCTTAATAAATGAATATACATGTAATCATTAACCAGTAAGAGCATATCTACAAAAATAATACCTAGTAAAAGACTTAAGAAATAATAAGTAAAGCAGCTGACCATGCTAGACTCAATATTATTGATATTGGGATAACGTTTGAATTAAGTTGAAATGAAAACAATGAACAAGATATTTCTTAAACTTTACATAATTTAAATTTTAATCGCATAATTTCTTCTGAATACTCGAAAAAGGTTTTATGAAACTTATAAAGTGGAAAGCATTTTGATTCCTGGATCCCAAACTTAGCACGAATAGCAGCAAAGGCAGGACACCTAATATCATCATCAACTGATGAACATAGAGAACATGATGGAGCGTTGGCAAGCTTAAACCTATATAAATATAATCCAAGCTTACCGTGCCCAGTTAATAATGGCACATTGTAAAAATTGATATTAAAATTTTTTATTTTCAGTCTCAATAAGACATCTGGCAGGAACTCATAAGTTTCCCTGCCGGTAAGTTCAGCGTCCACCTTTGCTGCCATTCCTTAACAAGCATCATATAGATATGTTTTTTATATTGCTTATAAAGCAGCTGCTGAGGGCACAGTAGAGAATCCAGGAACAGGAATTGTTGAATGTGAGGATTATCAGCAGCGGCCCTCCCCATAAGATAAAGATCCAGGGGAAAGACGCCACAGATGACACAGGCAGCCGAAGTTGGTGTTGTATGATACAAAGAAGAGATGCGAAGCAGAAATTTACGCTGATGTTTATTAACACAATTACCTTCCTATTAACATAAATTGCAGCCCCATAACCATAGATGGACTGCACAATGCCTTTATATAGGATTAACCTTTCCTTAAAAGCAAGTCCCCAACAGTTATTTTAAATCCGAAGTAATTTATTGTAAATGATAGTACATTTAGCTGAAATATCTTTAACATGCGGCAGGAAGGTTAATTTTTCGTCAATAACAATACCCAGATATTTTAATTCCTTAGTATGTTCAATTGTGGAAGAAGATAATAATTCTAGAGTTTTTACCTGTATAACCAAAGAAGGATTACCAAAGACAGAGAATTTACACTTTGTTGGAGAGAAAGTTAAACCTAGATGTGATATTATAGATTCTAAGTATTTTGATACATAAGGTAAACTTAAGAAACTCTGAATCTTTGTAGATTTAAAAATAAGACAAAGATCATCCGCATAAGAAATAAGATGACAATCCATACTGCAAGCGGCAGAAAAAGCATCAATTTTATGATGAACTACAGAGTACAATACGTTCCAAAGAGTGGGTCCCAACACAGAGCCCTGGGGAACACCACACATAGGATTTTTGTGGACTGTAGAAGCTCCAATGGTAAGAGAAACAGTTCTCTGATAGAAATAATCAATAACTGTATTGAGAATGTATGGATTAATTTTACTACTTTTTAATACTTCTATAATGGCAGACCACCTACAATTATCAAAAGCAGAAGAGCAACCAGATCTAAAACCATATTGATTACTATGCAAGATATTTTTTTTTCAATTTCCTCAATCAAAAGTATATTAATAACTTTTTCAAATACCTTCCCAATGCCATTTATTAGGGAGATAGGACGATAAGCTGATAGTTCAGACAAATCTTTATTAGGTTTTTGTAGTAGTTTTATGGTAGCTGATTTCCAGCATTTTGGAAACATATTCAACAATAAGCACTTATTGAACATAGTGATCAGTAGATTTTGAAAAAGTAAATTAAGACGCTTAATTACCTTATTAGTAATTCTATCTTCCCCAGGTGATTTCCTATTAGTCAAATTCTTAACTAATTTAACAATAAGCAAATTATCAATAACAGGAGCTGTAGCACCCTTAGTAGATACTGGTGTAAGAAGAAGATCAGCTTTCCGGGGGAAGAAATAATCTAATAAAGCATAAACCTTATCCTGATTAGTTTTTAAATATGAATGAGATACCAAAAGATCGGGCATGGGTAAACTAACCGGATTCTTAAAAATCATGTTGTATGGTCTACCCCATGCTGAGCTTTGAGGTACAATATCTTTCCACTGTTGTAACCTAGCTATAGGAACTTCAAGTTTATAAAGCCTATTAAGTTCTTTTAATGTATTTTGCAAAATAAATAAACGGAAAGGGTCTTTACACCTCCATTTCTTTTTACGAACAATATTAATTTTATTATGCAGAAATTCTAATTCCCTATTCCACCAGTCCACTTGAGGAATTAATATAGGGAATTGACTTTGTTTAATTAAATCTGAAAGATATCTGTTAAATTTATTGATCAACTTATCTAATTCTACACCATAACTACACTGTAGTACATTATTAATGAATATATCTACCAAATTAGAATTAATTTTAGAAACAAATATCTCTTTATCTATCCTCAGGCACTGCTTAGAAGGGTAACGAGCTACATGTAGCAATAGAAAAATAAAAAGTTTTGTGAAATGCAAGAGCAAAAGGTTTCATCACCAATAATACTTCACTAGCGATACCTGAAGATATTAGTAAGTAGTCGATTATACTACTACCATTATAATTAATATAATTAATAAAAGTAGGTAATCTATTATTCGCAATGATAAGATCATTACTACCAACGATATCAAGTAACTGGAAGGAGTCCCTTGAATCCCTTACAGAAGGTTCCATAGAAGATAACCTAATATTAAAATCACCCACAATTACAATACTGAAATTAGGAAAACTCTTTAATGCAGAATCAATTGCATTCAATGCTCTACACTTATCCTTATTAGGGGAAATGTAAGTAGCTAAAATAATAATTTTACCAATCTTAATAGCAATCAAATTGAATTTGGAAAATACTAATCTATGAGCAATAGTTTTATTGATAATAACAGCAATACGATTATTAATATAAGCATAAATCTTAATACATGTGTATATGTGTATATGTGTATGTATGTGCACGTATGTATATATGGTAAATCTTATTAACTAGTCCTTACACTAATGTTTAATAATATTATCGATAATAATTATAATTATAGTAATTACTGTTTTTTTTCCTTTTCCTTTTTATACAGTGTTCTTAATATTTAAATCTTCTATCTTAATTTATACCTACTTACGCTATATGTAAGCAGCTACTTTTGCGATATAATTTAATTAAAGTGAACCTAATATATAATGTGGCAATTAAGTTTAATTTTGCTATTTTTTCTTATTGTACATATGACATATTTCACGGTAATAGCTGGGACTATGTTTTGTCATCCTGGCCGTTGCCCTTAAATATAAGTACACTCGCAAAGGACTTGAAATATGAATTTAGAACCATTATATGTTGATTAAGTATATAATTAATCTTAAGTATTAATTTTTCTATTCTTTTTTTACTGTTTTTTTTTTTTAATAGTCCTTTGCCCCTTTATATACACAAATTCTTGTATATAAATAAATAAAAAAAAAAATATATAAGCATAAAAATTACTATGAACAGAGAGAATCTCAGCTCGAAGGTAGGGCTCAGCTATAATACACAAATCGTAATTAGAAGTGTAAAAATCTCTCAAGAATAGGGATTGGCATGAGTATGAATTATCAACATTTAAATATTTACACCTAAGGGTCCCCATAGTCTATGCGGGCCCTGAGATCCTCCCATGCCCTCAGCAGACTCAGACATTCTTTAGAAGGAGCAGCATGGTCAACTGCAGCAAATGCTAAAGCAAGTGCTTCCTTATCAGATATTTTATGAGTAACTTCATGCCATGGGCATGAGCTTTTGATTTTGTCAAAAACACAAGCTGAACAAATATGGTTATCTGTACAGGACTTGTGGAGTGCTATATAATCTTCGGTCGCATGATAAAACTTCTCAGGGTGGCCTATCTGCATCTTCAGTTTTAACTATGATTTTATTTTTTGGCACTGATTTTTGCCCAGTAACTGCAGCTCTGTAAGAAAGTCCATCTGAAGGTACAGGTCTCTGTGAGTGCAAAACAGCACTAACAGCCGACTTAACATCAGTAGATTTTGCTTTAACAATAGATTCTAATTTTTTTAAGACCAATCATCAGCAGCAGTTATCACAGCATTCTTCTGTGTCTTAGTGACACTTTTTTCATTAAACTGACATTTAATATTAATAGTTAAATCAATAACATTTTTAAATAGCCGACCTAGTTTTTCTAGGTCGGCCATGGTAAAAAAAAAAAAAACTGGAACCCGCAACTTAGAACTACTTAAAAAATCAGAAAAAGTTTAAAAATCAATAACTTATGATCTAAACATCCAAATTACACTAGGTTAGAAGTAAAATAACCACAAACACTATCTTAATAATATGATAGTAAAAAGTGAAAAAGTTGAAAAATGTTTAAAATTCAATTTGTAAAAAAGTACACACCCGAAAAATGCGAGGCTAGCACGTACAAGACTGGAGGAGGAAGGAGAGAAACACTTACCTCCGCCCCGGATCCTGAATGCACGAACAGACAACCATGCATAATGAAAGCCTGGCACAAATAGCTTTAGCGGTTCCATTTGATCCCATCCAAGTATATTTTCGTTCTGATCTTTTCTGAAAAAACCTATATAATTTGTTTTCTTCCGCAAACGCGGCTAAAGTATTTCCTCGCTCATTTCTGTCTCCATATCACTGAGGTCCTATCTATTTGTTAGTATGATGGGCAATTCCTATTCGTGTGTTATAATTACCCATCACTATTGTATTTGTTGTTTTTTCTTGTAATAATATACTTTCCATATTTTGGTAATAGTTCGTCAACTTTATCTTGACCTTATGAAGTGGTAGGTGCGTAAACCTGCATAATTTTTAATGTCGACGATTTATCTATGTTAATTATTAAATAAGCCAGTCGCTCAGATATTCCTCTATATTTGGCTATGTTTTCTTTAATGTCTTTGTGTACTAAAAAGCTTACTTCGTGTTGTTTCTGCTGTGTTCCTTTCCAGTAGATTACGTGACCACAATCTTTTAATACTAATTTTTCTTCATCTATACGCTCACTTCACTTAATCCTTATTTTACAAATGTAACGAGTTGTACCAGTTTGCCTGCATAAACAAATTAGACATTATTGCTCTATGTGAAACAAAGTTGGACAGTACATGTAAGCTACATTTTCCAGGATATATTATTTATAGGAACGACTCGTGTCGTAGAAGTGGCGGAGTTGCATTGCTCGTTAGTAAAAGGTTAAAATTAGAATTAATGTCGGTTCCTAAATTAAAATGTATATAAGCAATAGGTATTAACTTATATGTAAGTAGTGTTAATAATCAGAGTAGCGGTTGTAATGTTGCCAGTAGTATTATTGCTATTTTTGCAGCGTACAAATCCCCTAAAAGTAAAAAGTATTTCGCGAATGATATCTATTCCCTGATGAAAGTTAACAGTCGTGTAATTCTAATAGGCGATTTCAATGCTAGAAATAAGATGTGGAATTGTTTTAGTAATAATGCAGCCGGTAATATTTTATATCAAATGTCTACAAGAACTAACTATCGTATCCTTGCTCCGAGGGAACCTACTTATTTTCCCTCAGGGTCAGCCTTTAGAAATAGTGTCATTGATTTTGCTGTTGTAAAAAATGTGTCTATTTCACAGCCCGTTTCAATTAGTCAACTTTCATCCGATCATAATCCGATATTTACTGTAATTTTAGGAGATAAAAAACAGGTAAATAAGAAATTAATTTTCGATTATCAAAATGCAAATTGGGTAGAATTCAGAAAATTCATATCACAAAATATTAATTTAAATGAGTCGATAACGAATTCTCTAGACATTGAAAGACATTTGTCTGCATACACAAATTTGATTAGTGTTTCCGCCGAACGTTTTATACCCAAAAAACCTGTGTATAACTTTCCACACAATGTTATTCCTTCTTATGTTGTAGGTATTATTAAACTTAAAAATCGAGTTCGAAGATTATACGTGAAAAATAGATACTTAAACACATTATTAAAAGAATGTTAACTTTTCTTAATAAACTATTACGTTACCTGTTAAACAAAAATAAAAATTATAAATTTAATTCACTTCTCTCAACGCTTTCACCAAAAGACAACAGTTTGTGGAAAATCTGCACACAATATACAAAGGCAATATACATTTCTCCCACCTCTTCATGACTCACACTTAAATAGTTATGTGTATAGTAATGTAGGGAAAGCTGAAATTCTTGCTTATGAATACTGCAAAGCTCATACACGTAATAGCAATATGTCTTCCAGTTATCAGGTAAACAAAGTTCATATGGCTGTCAAAAAATATCTGAAAGAAAATAAAAATACTTGCATTGTCGATTATGTCAGTCCTAAGGAAGTCTCTGACACTATAAAAGCCATCAAATCTAAAAACTCTGTTGGCATGACAATATCTCCACTATCGTCATAAAAAATCTTCCACTGAAAGCAGTAGTCAAATTTTCGAATATATTAAACGCAATGTTTAAATGTGGGCATTATCCTTCAAAATGGAAAGTAGCAAAAATTGTCACTCTCCCTAAACCTGGTAAAGATGCTTCCATAACTAGCAACATTCGCCCTATAAGCTTATTAAGTAATTTGAGCAAAATCGCAGAAAAAATTATTTTGTCTAGATTACATTATCACTCTGAACAATACAAACTATTACCTGACATTCAGTTTGGGTTTCGCCCAAGATATTATACTACACAACAAATATCTAGAATAATAGAATTTGTCAGCCATAATTTTAATTGTAATAAACATACTGGTTTAGTTTTTCTCGATGTTGCTAAAGCATTCGACACCACTTGGTGTAAAGGTATCACGTATAAAATGATACAGTGTAAATTTCTTACTTATTTGGTATTTTCAATTCATAGTTATTTAAGCAATAGAACATTTTATGTAATGGTAGATGATTTGAAACCGACTATGAAAACTTGTGCCGCAGGTGTTCCACAAGGTAGTATTTTAGGTCCGTTTTTATTCACATTGTTTCTCTATGATTTCCCAAAATTGACAAATATGCAAGTTGCTTTATACGCTGATGATACAGCAATATTTTGCAGCTCTTACAAACCAACTGCTATTAAAAATCAATTAGAAAACAGTGTACGTCGCGTTTTAAAGTATTATCGCAAATGGCAAATCGAAATAAACGCATTAAAAACTAAGGCCATCTTTTTCACTCGTCGTCGACCAATTTTGCGATCTGAACTTCTAGTAGATGATAAAGTTATACATTGGTCGGATAGTATACGTTATTTGGGAGTTTTATTAGATAAACGATTAACCTTCTCGGCGCATGTAAATTACGCAGCTCTAAAAACAAATAAAGCAGTAAGTACAGTGTATGCGTTATTTAATCGTAAATCGTACCTTAACGTTAATAATAAGCTCATCATTTATAAAGCACTTATTCGTCCTGTGATGACTTATGCTTGTCCCACCTGGTCTTCTATCTCGAAGGCGAGCTTTAATAAATTGCAATTAGTACAAAATAGGTGTTTAAGATGCGTATTAAGTGCCCCAAGGTATGCCAGAATAGTGGACATGCATGAGATATTAAATATACCCTTTATTCGGGATTATATTCTTACTATAACTCGTAAGTTCTGTGATAATTGTGTATTGCATGAAAATCAGTACATCTCAATGATCGGAAATTACGATTCCAGGCAGCTACAGAATTTACTGTAAATGATTAATATTTAATGTATCTGTTATATGTGTATATACATGTGTATGTATGTTGTATGTATGTATATATTGTATTATATTATATATATTTATAATTGTTATTATATCGAATAATATTCCTTTTTGTATGTTTAATGTGATACAAAGCGTTTTATGGAGTGGGTTTTTTTTCAAATTTTTTCCCGCGTTTTATATATTTATATCTGTAATCTAGTAAATATACTATAAGATTTATTACATAAAGAATTTTGTTTATTAGCGGTAAGGATATTATTATAATTCCGGTACGCGTAATTCTGATTCTTTTGTACTTTTGTACTTTTAATGAATTTATGTCAATAAATAAATTTCTTCTTCACTTAATCCAATGATATGCCACTTGATAAGCTTCGTAAAGTAATTGTTGTAAGTTCTCTTCTGTTGCCAAGGTTTGTGCGTTCTATGTTGCTGTCGATAATGTTTTAGTGTGTTTAGGTGTCGCATGTCTGGGTCGACGCCTCCTTCCATACATCGACCTAAGATCCCCTGTTATTTTGAGATGCTTCAATGCAGAGTACTGAGGGCGCTTCGTTTTGTTGTGATTCATTTGGTATTAAGGTGTATAGGTCTTACCTTTCCACGAGGACCAACTTTGGCTTGGAAAGGAGTTGATAGTAGCTCAACTTACTAGAACTTGATACGCCACTGTTGTTCATGATGATAGAATAGTCCGCTGCCGTATCTTAGGATAGTAAACCTATCTCTGTTTACATCCATCTAGCTACCATTTCTCATAATACCTGATACGCCAGTCTCTAGAATCTCAATCACCTTTTTGTTTGCAGATCTAGATTCCAATTGTATTTGGTTACCTAATCTTCCTGTAGGTTACTCTGCGTAACAGGGGCCAACTCGTGATGGCGTGTGTAAGATAGAAGAGAAGAGGCTAATATATTGCGCATCATTCTTCATGGGGTCGGCGACCAAGCTTGGTCAGTATTTCTTTAGTTTTGTTATAAAATCGTATTTTTTCCTTTAAATATATTCAGATAGAAATCGTATACTATTAAAAACCGTTACATAGATAACTATTTGAATCGTGTATATTTTTTTTTTTTATAAATCAAAAATTTCAGTTTTGACAAAAATCATGAGAATGATTTTTGTAAATTAATTTTGACTTTTTTTGAGCGGATTTATTTCCTTAAAATAACTCTTTCGTAGGTAAACAAGTATTTTCGGAACATACCGTACCCCGGATCTAAAATTTCAATTATATTTACTAACACGTATACTGTAAAAAGCAATTTTCCGGAACAACATTAGTTCCTTGAAGTGTGTGTCTTATCTAGTTGCAGAAATTTTTAAGTTCTTCATATCAAATAAATATTTAATTGCTTGATTTTTAGATATAAATACGGTATTTGATTCAGTACCTCTAGCCATGCTTTTTTACTTTCTCATTTCCTTAGGTATTTCTCATTCTTTTTCTAATGCCGTATGTAAATTATTCACCACAAAGTAGACACATCTACGCTTATCCTTAGGAGCACTTGTCTACTCCAATATCAGCTTTGGAAGTAGAAACTAAGATTCCCTCCCTATATATGCGCCGGACATATTTAGCTGACAGGTTTTTGATAAACTCTTTTTCATCTTGCACTCCTTCATTATTCCTCTCTTTTCTTGATATTTCGGAAAAATGGACATTTACTCTTAGTCGCTGTCCAATCCTTTGCCTCTTCGCACATCAACTGTTCAATCATAGTAATTTAATAATACCCCCTCTTTCCAATTATTTTCTTTTTCTTTTTACTAATAACCAGCTACTTTACATATAGACTTAGATTATTTTAAAACATTTAAATCTTCTTTTCCTCCTTCTATTACTAACGCGTTTTTTAATTCACATATCAATAACCACTTCTCTGAGTTCACACCTATCTATACAGACGACTCTAAATCAATCGAACACATTTGTTATTCCTTTGTTCCAGATTGTTAAAAAGGTTACTCTCTCGCGAATTTCTTCTACCTTTACTACAGAGGCTGTATCGTCCATTCTCTGCGTTTCGTCCTTTCTAAACAATTATCTAAAAAAAAAAAAGTAATTTTTTCAGTTTCCAGAAGCTGTTTTCCTACATTAAATTTTCACACTACAACACTCATTCCTCTCCCATAATAGTAAAAATATGCAACCGCGTAGCTCTTCTTTAGGATGTTGGTGTCTCCATTAAATTTGTTATGAATTCTCGGCCACTCTGGAATCTGCGAAAATTTTCTCGCTGTCTACTATGCTCACTCTCCTTCCCTTCTTGGACCGTTTATCGCTTATTCACCGCACATTGATCTTCTCTCCATTGTTAAAACTACCCACAAGGAATACTGGAAAGTTGTCTGAAATAACCTTTACATCGTCCATTCATAATCGTCGTATGCAGACTAAATGAACCTTATTAACTCTCCCTACTGCTCACACCCTGCAGTTGTTGACCTTATTGCCGACGCGAATCATGTATTTTTTGTTTGTTCTTATTATCTCTCTTCCCGTAATACGTTATCTTAATAAAATAACCAAAGAATTAAGCGCATTACTGAAAATACATAAAAATGACACTTTAAGATCAATTATTTCCAATATGGGCACTAAAAATGACGATTATTCATTGTGGAAGGCCACTAAAGCTCTTAACAGGCCACAGAAAGTGATTCCACCCCTGCGGAAACATAATGGCGAATGGGCACGTAGCGATCTTGAAAAGGTGGAAGTTTTTAGGTCACACCTAAAGGATGTGTTTAAACCACATCCAATCGATAACGGATCGGAGTTATTCTATAATCAAATTGAGTTCGACTTAGCTGCCCCCCTTCCAAATGTCTCTTCCAATAAAACCGTTTTCTCGGTGCCAGATTAAGAGAGTGATTGTGGGTAATTTATCAATGTACGAAGCTCAAGGGTACGATCTAATCACTGGAAAGATGCTTAAAACAATATTCAACGCTATCATACGGTTGGCTTACTATCCCTCACAATGGGAAATCGCTCAGGTAACCATGATAGTAAAACCAGGTAAACCTACTAGTGATCCTTCATCATATCGACCTATTAGTCTTCTACCGATAGTATCAAAAGTGTTCGAAAAATTACTGCTGCCTGAACTAACAAAACAGCTATAGGGTACGATTCCAAACTACCAGTTTGGGTTTCGTCCTGGTCATTCTACAATAGAGCAAGTTCATAGGGTGCAAAAGTACATCGGTAATTGTTTCGAAAAGCAGCAGTATTGTTCTGCAGCCTTTCTGGATGTCAGTCTGGCTTTCGATCGTGTATGGCATGAAGGGTTACTTTCAAAAATAAAACGCACCTTGCCACATCCCTACTACACACTACTATCCTCATACCTGTCACATAGATTTTTTCAAGTCAAATTCGGCAGCGATATATCAACATTTTATCCTGCCAATGCTGGAGTTCCACAGGGATCTGTTTTGGGGCCAATCCTTTTTCTCATATATATGTCCGACCTTCCCGTAAATACAAATGTGGAGATGGCGGCATTTGCCGATGATACAGCCTTATTCGCGGGAGATAATGATCCGGTGGCGGCGTCGGAAAAATTACAGCGCGGTCTAAACGACTTGAACATCAGGGCATGACAGTGGAGGGTTAAAATTAACCCAACCAAGTCAGTACATGTTACATTTACAACTAGGCGGAACACATGGCTCCCTGTTGATCTTAATGGTAGGATCCCACAGGAAAATAAAGTCCGGTATCTGGGGATGTGGCTTGATCGCCGCTTGACCTGGAAGGAACACATCAGGATCAAAGTTAAGGAGATAAAACTTAAACTGCGGAACATGTACTGGCTCCTGGGTAAAACTTCCGAATTACCTTTAAAATCGAAATTATTGCTTTACAGAGCAGTTATTAAGCCGGTATGGACATATGGCATATCACTCTGGGGGACACCATCAATATCGAATATCAAAATGGTGCAGCGATCCCAATCAAAAATACTAAGATTAATAGCCGGTGCACCCTGGTATATACGAAATGAAAATTTACATAAAGACTTAAAAATACCAAAAGTGCACGAAGTAGTTCTGGATTGCAGTAGAAATTTTTGCACAGGTTAGAGGGTCACTCTAACCAGCGGCAGTAGATTTATTAAATCATGCCAATGGGCCGCGCAGATTGAACTATCGCACACCTCTAGATCTTCCCCACCGGTTTGAATGATTGGAGAGGTAGTTCGGAGTGTCGTTGTTGAATGACATCTCCCATCCTGCCATAGCCTACATTCCATTTGCTTATTGGCTACATCAGCCAGATTGCAATTTGTATAGATATTTAAAAAAAAAAACAAAAAAAAATTATATAATCAAATCACACCTTATCAATTCCTCTCCGTATAAACAACATTTATATTTGTCTATATAAGTTCATTCCAGAATGTAACTTAGCGATATAACTACTATATATTTATTTTTAATCTTTTATATTATAATTTATAATGGGTAAACCTTGTGGAAGCCAACAAAAAAAAAAAAAATTTCAGAGCTTCATTCGAATATGATCGAGCTGAAATTTTTAACGAGCATATTTCGATATGTATCGAGAAAATAAACGAAATTTCCGAAATTTTAATCGGACCCAAAATTTCAACATAGAGACCGTTTTTCAGTATTTAATAGATTACAGATATATACAAAATTTTCATCTTTATTCCTTATAGTCGTTTCTGAGATAGCTGAAAAAATATATACATATACACAAGAATTGCTTATTTAATAATATATATATATATATATATGTGTGTGTGTTTTAATTGAAAAGAAATATATTCAATTTATTTTTTAATTTCATGCTACATACTATATTGACCTTTGTGGTACGATATTAATCTCTTCTATGTGAAATTCAATTTGTTATTTCTCTATTAAATTTTCAAATTCCATTATAGAATTAGTTTTCGTTATAATAAATAATGAAGGTATGTTATCTGTAAAAAAATCATGTTGGTGATATAATAAGAAATATTGCAGACATACAAAAAAAAACCTCTCCGATGGGCGAATCTGTCGAAAAAAGGGTAAAAGGGTGGTGTGCCGAATAGAGTCATACGAGAAAAAAAGGCACCTTTTTAGCCTGCGACGACGGATAAGGGACGTTTTATTATCGAGTATTGCCGGTCTGACTATAATTCGGCCAGTAGGCGATGATGGCCACTTTGCTTCCTATCTATTAAAGTTAATACAGCGTCGGAGAGCGCTCGTTGTCAAATTGTAGGACGAAATAAAAATAAATAAATAATAAAAATAAAAAAAACCCAGACGAAAAAAAATTCTTACTAAAAGTTCGCGCGCATCGAATACTCTAGAAGAAGAAGAAGAAGTTGAAAAATAAAGAAAAAGTTCGTCGTCGCGAGATGTGCTGATTTCTCTTATAAATTCGTCGGTATAGGTAAAACGCGCGAGAGGTAGAGAGGTAAGTATAGAATTAGATTGCGGTAGTAAAACAGATTGAAGAACGGAGGGTTGGTCGGTTTTAAAGCGAAGCTTTCCTCGACGGGTCGTCGGTGTGCGTAGAGTAAGTGTGTGGAACTGGGCGCGAACGAATTTCGTTTCGAAAGTTTAGTAGGCCCGACACCGATGTGATCGGGACGTAGAAATTCGCGCGATATGAACGTCGGCAGTAGTCGCGAATTATTATTATCGTCGGACGATTCTGCGTTGGCGATTAGCGAAGAATTGAGCAAGAGTAAAAAACTTTCTGAGCTGGCCAATATTAAAAAAAACGCTAATAATCTTCTAGTGGTCGGTGGAGCTGCAACAAAAATAGCCGGCAACAGAGGATCGCCTCAGTCTAATCGAGAAAAATTTTGGCTCTATACGACGCTTTTCCTATCTATGATTACCGTCGCTACCGGCACTTCGTTATTATTTCTGGTACCGTTATACGTAGATCCGGCCATTTCGACGTTAACGGCGGATTTTACGCCGGAACCGGTTCTTTGTACTACTAGCAGACGAGACGATTATACCGGATTATTTAACTGTTCTTGGAGTTCTTGTCGAGAAGGTTGTACCAGCGATATGTACAGATGTACGCACATATACGTCCGCTACTCGGCCGACGATCGCTACTACTCGCAATATTCGACTACTACCGCTGTTAGTACTACTACTGCCGCCTATTATAATAATAAAAGACAAGCGTCGTCGTTAGACGAAATCGAAGCGGTTTTTCTAGTAAATATAAAAGGTTGCGGATATCCGCCGACGGTTAGATGCGTTAATTTTACCGATAAATACGGCCGAGTCGGAGCTTCGTTTCCGTGCTATTACTCCAGGCAGAATAAAACCGTCACCATGTATCGTTACGATCGTACCGAACACGTGCGTACGATCGTGCAGTTTTTCGTCGTTCCGTTTTGTCTGTGCATCGTTTCGTCGTGCGCTCTTTGCGTCATGCATTGCGATTGTTGTCGTTTACGTTTACGCGAATCTTTCGGACGCGGAAATTCCGTCGACGGCCGTAATAAGAAGAATAGACGTGATCCAGATGACAGGTTAGTAATATATATATATATATAATATATATAACCTTTTTTTTAAAAAAAATAATTCGTAATAATTATTGATCGATCAAATTCCTACAAATGACGTATGTACGGTAATTAGTGATGATGAATGTACCGTAGTTTGTGGTATATATACATAAAGTCCCATTAAATCGAGAGTAGGTAATGGACGTCAACTAAACTACATTCGTCAATCGAAAAATTGAATAATTTTGGGTATTTTCTTCACCTTCTTCAGTGGTCGTAATTCACCGAAGAAATGTCGTGACACCATTAAATTACAGCCTCTTCAATCGCTTTCCGCCACTCTGTCCGACTTGCAACCATCTGCCTGTAAGTCTGTAATTGATTTCCTTAAAGGTGCCTGTCCATCTGATGTTTACCCTACTGCCTGGATGAGTCACCTGCATTTTTCCACGACATCGAATGTTCGATCCGCATGATATAACCGAAAAAAAAGCAACGTCCTTAATATAACTAGACAGCCTACAACGCCCATTCAGCAATTCGGAGCATACACCCACATTTCGTAGCTATTGATTCGTTTCTTGTCCTTTGCTTTCACCGTCCAAATCTCTGACGCGTGTGTAAATACTGGAAAAGACAACGTACTAACTCCTTCTTTACCGCTTTAGTGACTGATGTATCGCGCAATATTCTATTTAATCTACCCATGGCGTTCCGTGCCAACTGGTTCCGCCGTTTTATTTCATTCGTGAAGTACCGCTATCATTAATAAGCGAACTTAGATATATATATATATATACCTGTATGTACCGATACCCATTATTTTTTCTTGTTTCGGTATTAAGTTACGGAGGGGCGGTCTACCAAAGTCAATTTCATTTTATTCTTATTTATTTCCAGTCCATATTCGATGCTTATCTTACGTAGCCGGTCGAATAATATTTTCATATCAGTTATCAGCGCAATATCGTTCGCAAACTCAGTTCTTCCGCCGATAGATATACCAATGTCTAGACCATCGATTAGATTCCCGTAACTTGTCTCACCATATATTCACCGTGTAGGTTAAAAAGTAAACAAGACACATATTTTTATCACTCCCTTATTCGTCTTAAATTCTTCTGACTCTATACCCCCTTGAACAAACGCAGTGTTAACATTGCGTATGTTCAATTAAGTATACCAGGTGTCCGGAATTCCTATTTTGCACCGAACATAGCTTTTCCCAAAGAACGTTATCAAACGCCTTTGAGCAATCGATTTCACAATACTATCAGGATATTATGGTTTCTACTTTTCACCTAAATATATATATAAAATAAACAACAAAAAAGTAGTTAAAATCACGAAAATTTTTTTAATGAAAAATCACAAAGCTTTTCCGCTTTTAATCCATTATCGAGTGAATATAAAAGATAAAATAGAAAAATATACACAATTTATAAAAATATAAAATATAAAACATATTATAAATAAAACAAAATAAAAACGCAGATTAATCACTGTAAAAAAATTTCTTCTTTGCATGAAGCTTTTCGACAATCACGTCATTATCAAACGCACACAAAAAACGTTATTATTTTTACATATAAAAACCGATATTAAAATTAATTCTTCGTTAAAATTATTGATCATATCTATATATATAAAAATCAATGCCATTTTTTGTTGTAATTTTATAACTCAAGAACGGACTCACCTATCCAAACCAAATGTTTAGGCTTTGTTCGGACTATTTAGTAAATGGTTTATGTGAAGTTTTTGCACAAAATCGGTCGAGCGGTTCTTCATTTATCATCACATTTTTTGTAACAAATGAATTCAATAAATGGTGTAGTATACGGTTGATGCACCTTAGTATTCTACTAAAAAAATTACATCATAAATGGCGAGTACGTGTACTATTATTTTACAAATCGACAGTACCAACGGATTGATCGCTGTACCGAACAATTTTTGTACAATTGCGCAATCGATAGATGAATTGAATGTGTTTTTCCGAATATTCTTCAGAATTACAGAAATCATGATTGGTTGAGAGAACGTGCCATTTTAGCACCGAAAAACATTCATATCAATGCCATTAATTTTCAAATTCAAGCGAAACTTCCAGGTGTAGTATATAAATCAACTAACAATGTTATGAATCAAGATGAGTCAATGAATTATCCAATTGAATTTTTAAATTCATTGGAACCGGCTGGTATGCCACCGCATTGCTTGAATCTGAAAGTTGGTTCTTTGATTATATTACTGCGAAATATTAATCCACCAAAACTGTGTAATGGCACCAGAATGGCAGTGAAAAAGTTATTGCCAAATTTGATTGAAGCTACGATCTTAACTGCTAAATTAAAAGGAAAAGTTTGTTTGATACCGCGTGGATAACCTTGCGTGATGTTCGATCCTTTTATAAACTACCATTATAATTCGCTGGGTTCGAATTTTTAAATCTGCATAGCTTGCTGCTCTAGATCTATGTTTTCCTGGGTCTCTCTCTGCCCGCTTGTCTTCTATTTGTATTAACGTCTGATTATGACGAAATAGATGGTCTTAAACCTGTTTTTTTTAACGTATTCATTAACTCCATTCGCGTATTATTTTCAACACCTTTTAAAGTGTTCTCTTAGTCTATTATTTACTTGCCACTCAGTTTCACCTATACAAAACTTATTACATTTTGCACAGTTTTTCTGTATACGACAGATTTTTGTAATGTCTCATCTCTTCTATTTCATTTTGTGCAAATTGTTTCAAATAATGTTCTATTATTATCTATTGCTATCATAATAATTTACTTTATGAAAATTTTTAAAAATTTATAAGTGTATTTTCCTATAGACTTAATTGATTCTAAATAATTATCTTTTTCTTTCTTATTACGTTGACGATTAGTTATTTTTTAGTTTGTTCCATAATTTATCTATTATATTCGGATTGTATTTATTTCCTATAGTTATTTGCTTAATAATATTATTTTCTTTATTAAGTTATTTTTATACATAAGCAATAACACAATAGCTAGTAAAATAAAAATAAATAGAAAAACATCCAACAATATAAAATGACACTTTTCAAATTAAATATACATAATAACTTTAATTTTCACATTCATTTTGTAATCAGAGCTGATCCCCTAGATGGTAGCCAAATCCAATAAAAATGCATCGATATAAATACTATTTACCAACATTATTCAAATACAATTCCATACAATAGATTTGGTAATTATGATGCCCTACAGATTAAAAATAAATATATATATATAAAATATATATATATAATATATATATATATATATATATATATATATATATATATATATAATATATATACAGGAATTTATTTTGTTCAAGAATGAAGATATACACAGTGCGTCCTTCCGGTGCTTACATATGGAACGGAAACATGGAGTCTGACGAAATATATAGCTAAGAAATTTGTCGTAACTCAGAGAGCCTACGAAAGAGTAATGTTGGGAATTAATAAGCCAGTACATGGATAAGACAGCGGACTAAACTGTCGGATACAGTAGAACGTTCAGCGCAGCTGAAAAGAAACTAGGCAAGCTATGTGGCAGAAGAAATGATCAGCAGTGGATTGATATAAAGGTATCGTGAACAGTTCATCCGTAAAATGTATTTCTACAGCCTTTACTATTATGCCTAGTTACTCTAAATTTTTCAAGGAGATTCCGGCTCATGTATCACTGTATTTATACATACGTTCATTCATGTGTGCATACATTACACACACACAAATATATATATATATACATTTATGTATATATAGATATATATATAATTCAAGTTTGTATTATTTTTGTTATTATGCGAAAAAGACTCCGCCCGTTACGGATTCGTAAGTTTTCATTTCGGTAATAGCCAGGGAAATATCAGTTGCCCTGCATTTAGAAGTATCGTAATTAATTTCAAACGAAACTTATGAGTACGCTTGGAATTTCTTTCGGAATTACGATATTTTCTTGTTTTGAAAATTGAATTCGTTTCTTTGCGCGGAGATTTGTTTAACTATCTTCCACTTTAGAATAACTTGTTCCCCGTTCTTTCATTTCCTGTTTTCATCAATTTTCATTCTACTCTACCTTGTTTGATTTGATTTATTTTTGAATATATTTTCTTATCTTCCTCTTCACTTCTGTAATCTGAATCTTTTAATCTACTTGTTCTATTTATCCCATTTTAAAAATTTTCTCCTTAAAACTAGGTTTTTTTTCACTAGTTGCCATTCTCGAAATTAAATTTAAGGAATAAGTGTTTTACTAAGTTGTTTTTTCTTTTTAAACTGTCTATTGAACTTTTGCGCACAATTTAATAGTCTTTCTTTTCGATTTGATCGATTGCTTGTTATTAATTAATTACTCCCAGCGGCAAAATTACCTTCATCGACATAGTTGCATGCGAATTGATGTGCCCAATCTCGTTGTTAACCTTTTCAGTTGACACAGGCGTAAAATTTCAATTCTCACAAAATTGTCTATCTTGATCGAGGTAGAATGACTCAGCTATGAAAATAATTATATAACGTGTTAATTGTGCATAAAATACTAGTTTGGTACGTCGAAAACCGAAATATACGCTAAAAATTTATAATTAACCGTCGAGAATTGATTAAGCGATTAGAAAGGGTTAACGCGCATAATTACGTTCTTCGAGATTCAATAATTATTTACACAAATGTTTATAATTCTGACGGATTATTTAGTAACGAAATAATTTTAAAAATCGCATTTAAGAGGATTGAAGAATTATAGCAGCATTTCGATTGAAGGAATTATCTTAAAAATCGTACGTAATTCAGTTAAAAAGTTTCGAAATACGAGTTATGTGTCGTAACAAAGTAGTAATAGTTATTAGCAAACGTGAAATTTGAATGTGTTTGAAGTTTTCAATCTCAGTTATAATTCATAATTATGGACACTAATTTAAAAAATATATATTTAATTGAAACTGATAAACGTAAAAATAGTCAAAATATCGACTTCGTCAAACTTAAAGATATATATACATAAATTATTTTATTCATTAATTTCTAACAAATGTTGATTGTATTATTTATAATAATAATAAATAAATGCATCCATTTAGTCGTGCTGTTGAATGAATAAAACGTTAAAATCAAGTACATTAACTTTCTGGGTTTCTGGAATTACCCTGTTTATTTTTATTAATTCGATTTAAAGTAAAATAATTACTTATAGTCACCTAGAAATTAATTCTATTATGAGAAATTTATTAAAAATTAACAGTATGCTTCTCTACATACACTATACATACATACATATATATATATACATACATACATACATACATACATATATATATATATATATATATATATATATATATATATATATATATGTATATATATATATATATATGTATATATACGAGGCACAGAAATTCAAAATAACCTCCTATTGGTTTATGGTTTAGCCAGGTTAACGTTTTTATATAGCACTCTATCAATCTTTGCGTGAATGCGAATTGCTTAGACAACATCCCCTACATCCCCTTCTAACTTTCGAATTGACGGTGCTTTATTTTATATATATATATATATATATCCTGCGGAGTACAAGTTAGAAGTCATCTTCTCTAGTAAATAGTTACTCGATCTCGATATGGTGGCTCCACGTCGTGTGAAGTGGTAATTTCGTATTCGGCGAACTTAGTGCTGATAAGGACAGCTGAATCAGAACTTACAGATACATCGCTGATAGGAAAACGGAGCATGGCTCACTTGCCGAAGGAGAGCCATCCAATAAATACCGTTAACCTTTTTACTACATTTACAATTACAGACTATCAGCAACTCGCTCATGACGTATGTAACCCAGGTAAGTCTAGTGAATACCAGTCTAGAGTGAGTAGGCGAGTATCGGACACCTTAAAACTGAGTCCTTTTGACTAAGGGAGTAAATCCTAACAGAAAATGCTTCATTAGACAACGGGAAACCATTGGAGTATTTTCACTTCAAAATCATAAATAGCAATGTTAGAAATGTCACTTTAACACGCAACGTGACTGGTGATCGGCGCTCTGATGTGCGGGTCAGAGTGTGAATGCGAAACTGATGATAATATGAATAAGGTTCATCAGTGTTCTCGCGGAAAATATGCGTCTGAGAGATTTTCTGACCTAAAATACAATTTCGGAACGTGGAATGTCAGTGGAAAAATTAAAATCGCAACAATGAAACGAAAGTCCCACTACAAACATACAGGACATTTCAGTACGTATAACAATGTAGTATACTACTGAAGCAACAAGAATGAAAGTTTTAATGTTGTGGCAATAATTATATATAAAAAGCGGAACGATTTAATTAGTGGTTATTTTGCGAAAAGTGATAGAATTATGATGTTTAGAATTAATTTCGAACCAGTAGTAATAAATATAATTCAGATGCTCTTATATGTGTCGATTCGGACGATATAAGAGAGGCTTTCTACATGCAGCTACAAGTAGGAAATCTTGCCGCTATTAGATACTAGTTACACCAATTCTTAAACTCAATTCCATCTCTTCTTGTGAATATAATGAAGCAGTTAAGAACTTGTAGTCTATATCTTCTATTGGTCCTGACAACTTGCCGTCTCTTATATTTAAATTATGTCCTGATCTACTGCAAACTCCTTTATTTTATTGGTTTAATCTAATATTAAAACAAGGCACTTGGTCTGCTTCTCTTGAAACCGGTATATAAATTTAGTGATCGTCAGCTAATCAATACTCTCTATACCGCCAAACTTATTTGAATCTATAATATAAGCTATGTTAAATAGCTATTTATTGACTAAAATTATACCTGAGCAACATGAATTTAGGAGGCACAAGTGTACTGCGACAAATATAGTTACATTCACCGATCAGATTTCTAGATTTTTCATCGTTCGGTTTGTGTTTTTCTGTTGCGTGTTCTCGCGTTAGAATACGTATCGCTAATAATTCCTATTGCTGTCATCGTTATCATTCAGTGTATGTGTGTGTGTACGCATCTCACTCGTGTGCTTCCTCGTGCGTATTATCGACCACACATGCTTCATCGTCGTATCTTACTTTTTTTCGTTGATTAAATTGATCTATCGCGTACTTCGATATAATAGTAAGCCGAGTAATGACTACTTATAGTTCTTCGCTGGACTCACCGGCAAGCAATCAAACGGACAACCCATTTCAATTCACTGATGATAATAATAATAATAATAATAATAATAGCGAAGAAAATGATGGTAATTATAACATATCCGAAACTGTAAGTGTTCAAAATTCTACTTCTCTATCGCTAACGACATAATTGTTTTAGTAAGGGGTCCTGATACAAATAATTTCATAATTAAACAGTATTATATTAAAAATAATGGTAAAGGCGTCATTTAAAAAAAAAATACTTGGAATTTGCAAATTAAAACACATTTAAACGAAAACCAGAGCTATTTAAAAAAAAAAAAACCTATCCACGACTGCTCAACAGACTCCTGACATTAAAAAGAAAAATCGAACCCCAATTACTCTAGTACACTAAATGATGAGGAATGGCGGTCGGCCACTCATAAACATTTAGCTAAATTTCGAAAAAATAACACTATTAACGGTCATGCAGAATCTCCTGGCCTGCTGAAAAATAGGCCCTTTAGATGACAATTCTAATGACGTAGCGTGAATTTCGAAATAGAGGAATGCACATAATGGAAAATTTTTTTTATACGTGTATATATATATATATATATATATATATATATATATATATATATATATATATATATATATATATATATATATATATGTAAAATTCGGTTAAATAGATAAAAAAAATTATGAAATACCATATACATTTAAATTAACAAAATAGCTCATTTCTTTATGAATTAAGCCGATTATTTTTTTTTTTTTTACAAAAATATCTATTACATCATCATCGAAGGATGATCGTTTCCTAATGTTTGATAGTAGTAACCCTTTTTCAACACTAAGAAGAGCAAAACGAAGATAATCGCTCCTGACCTTGTGCATTTCTTAAGTATGTTTTTTTATTCGTCTCAATGTTGGGAACGATCTTTCTGTAGATGAAGTGGTTGCTGGAATTGTGGTTATCAAATGAGAAAGCTTGTACACTTCTGTAAAAACATCTGTTATATCTGAAGCGGTCAAATATTGAAGCGGATCCAGCACAGTGTTTTTCTGCATCTCTGAATCTTTATATATAACAGAAAGTTCACTTTTCAAACTTGCAAAATCGATAAAGTTCCCATAATTCTATTTTAAATTTAAAAAATCTTTTGTATTTAAGAGATTTAAGAATTTCAGTTTTGTTATGTCATTAAATCTATTAGACATATTTGCTTGCATGACATCGATAATTAGTAAAAAACCATCTTCTATATGACAGCATTCTGTTTTCCCCAGAAATCGAATAAAGTCTTATTCTTTTTTTGGAAATCTTAGCTAATGAACGTTTTTCTCTTCACTGAAACAATTGTTAATTAGCTGTTCCAAAAATATGATCCAAGTTTTTGCGAAATTCTAAATGATAATCGCGAAATGATTCGAATTTTTGAGCCAAAAACTAATGCCAAATACTTTTTTTTAAGTACTTGAAACAGTAAATGATATGGTGGAAATATGAAAGAAAATATCAGCAGAAAAAAAGTTAAAATCAAAGTCTTCTAAATATAACATCACCCCAAATCCTTTCTGAATCCCACATATCCGCATTTGCAATAAATCGTGTAAATATATATTTTAATTCCTTCTTATATTCATTTATTGTTTCCTCTAATCTAGTGTTGTAATTCCAGCGTGTTGGCGATAAAGTGGGAAACCGTTTTTTTAATTCAGTGTCTAACACGGCAGTTCTCTTATGTGGATTTTGAAAAAAAAAAAGCAACAAAACTCGAAAGATAAATAGAAAATATTTTACACGGTTTTATGTAGCTAACAGACTGAGAAAGAACTAAATTCAATTTATGAGCATAACAATGAACGAAAATGGATTGAGAATACTTTTTTTTAAATTCATGATTAAAGACCGTTATGCTCACCAGCCATCACTGGTGCGCCGTCATAAGTTTGAGCAATTAATTGTTTTCACATTTAAAGTCTTTTAAAGTTTCAGGAAGTTTTTCCGCTAAATACTGAGCACTTCGATCATTACTTACATTCTGAAAATGTAAAAAACTTTCTTCGACATTACCAGTCTTTGTTACATATCGAAGTAAGTTGATGATTGAGATTTTGTAGCAACATCTGTTGTGTCATCCATTAAAACTTATACAAAAAAAAAATGAATTTGATAGTTCAATTTTTATTCCATTTATTATCGCCTCGGAAATAGATGTCATGATGTCATTTTGAATATCAGGCGATAATCCAGAAAAAAAACTGTCGAATTAGTCAAGTGATTTTCTAATTCACTGTCAAATTCGCTCGATTATTTTAATAATTCGATATAATTTCCTCTATTTATTGAATTTCTATCAAGTTCTTGTTTTCCTAAAAAGCATGCAACTTTTATCATAAAACTAAGAATTTTTCTATTCTTTTTTACATTTTCATTATACATTTAAACTGATAAACAAAACTGTTCACTTAAACAGTTTTCAATACGAGTTTTTCCAAATTGTTTGAACTATTTTAAAGAAATAATATGGTTAACAGATAGTTAATTTCGTTTCTGTGCTTTATGCATATTATGCACATCATCAAAGCCGCTTGCATTCCGTACATTTCTTCCTTGTTTAAATAAAAGGCAAACCCAAAAAATGTTTGTTTTTTTTATTTTCTTACAACCGCGTAACCATGGGATTATTGTGTATAAATTTGTTTGAAAATGGCGATTAAATGTTTTATGTCCTCTTGATTTTGTAATAAAATTTTCTAAACCGGACGTTGGTCTATCATTTTGAATAATATTAATTTTTTCTTGAAAATTGAATGCACTAAAACTAACCAGTAGAAGTTTTTCAATAAATCAATTGCATACAGCTTCAATTTCGGAAAAGATTGCATTTGAACAGACTGGTGCGTCCGTAGTTGCCGTAAAGGGAGACGAACGAGCCGGTACAGTTTTTTTTTTTGTAGTGATGTCACAGACCGAGACGTGCGGCCGATCAGCGCTTCCAGTTTCACTATTAGTAAACGGCATAGTGCAGAAAAGCGATCAAACTAAAACGTGTCGCAACTACAACAATATGAACATACGCAGCATACTGACGGGCGTGTATGAAAATCACGTTATTGACCAGTGTATGTGACCAGAAAAGCGCTTTGCTCTATCGCTTCCAGATCGACATGCACGCATATCTTCTCTTCACTCTCAATATATACACACACACACACACAGTTACGATTAAAAATTCACGCAAATATAACTGTGTATGTGATCTCGAATGCGGCAGAACATAGCGCTTCTAATTGCGCGCGCAGCCTTTTTTAGTTATCACTAATATACTCAGATCGTTCGGAGACAATTCTAGCAAGTAATAAAGTGAAATATCAGACTTGTAGTTATTCCGATCACTCACTTGTGAGTGATTTTTATCTAGCAGGTTTTTTTTCGAATACATTTTAATTTTAGTATTTAAAATGATTCAACAAGTTACTTTATTTTGTTTCTGTGACTAATGTTCTTTTTCAATACTAAAGAACAATTCCATACTCACATTTTGTTAGGGGAAGCGGCGCTCCCATTGACGCTACGCCCCTGGCAAAAACAATTCTCACAAGATAATGACTTATACCAAATCAGATAGTTCCGCCTCTAATTCTGTTAAACCACCTTCCATTTATGTTAAGGGTGTTGTTTACTTTATTAAATTCAGAAAAAAATTATTAGACTTAGGTAAAGAAAAACTTATTTTAAAAGCTACGGTTATATTAAATCTGATACTTAAGTCGATTACCGTAACATTGTTAAATATGTGACGCAAACGAAATATAAATTTTCATACATATAAACTAAAAGAATGTAAACCATTTATAGTGGTTTTAAGAAACATTTACCCTCCACATCTACTAATATGACCACTGAAGAACTAACCAATATGAGATAATTGGCTAAATCGTCACAAATATAATGCAAAAAAGACAAAAATGCTACCAGCTAACTGCAAGTTGTTCTGTATATAAGCAGCAGGCACAATTCTATAATAAAACACGTACATCCTTTCCCCGGATGCAAATAAACACCTACGATCACTCTAATGAAGACTACCCAAACTCTCAAACAAATGCAATTCGTCACCAGTATTCCGATGCACGAAAAAGCAATAAAGCAAATTATCAAGTAAGCTCGCCTTGTAGCGGTATCGGAACTAACCGTAGGACCGGTAACAGTAACTTAAATCATAATAGTAATAATAAAAATACCATTAATAGTACTAATGACACCAACAACGGGCCCAGTAACAATAATGATATTTCTCTATTACTAAATACATTCTTAAATGAATTTAAATCTGTCATCAATCCACTAATATCACTGTTAATTAAAGTCATTGAAAAAATCTTGCCATAATGTTACAGAATTCTACAACTGTCATTGAACATTCACTCGTGATTGTGTTGTGGAATGCGAATGGCATTTCACAAAAAACAAAACACGAATTAGAAATCTTTCTTCACCAGCAGGCTATAGACGTAGTGCTCATTACGGAAACGCATCTTACACATGTGAATAGTTTCAAACTACACGGATATAAGTATATTCAGCACACCATCCTGATGGTGTAAGCCCATGGGGGAGCTATGGTGTTAGTTAAAAGCTCGTTCAAGCAACATAAAAGCTTCTCCCACAATACTTTTGCGTATCAGATCGTAGTTGTTAATATTGAAACGTTTACAAATGACCTTACGGTGGCCACAATTTACCGTCACGGAAAATTTGTTATACCTGAAATCGAGTATAATGCAATGTTCAGGAAATTAGGGACTAAATTCATTTGCGGTGGTGATTATAACGCCAAATACAATGTATGAGGTTCACGATCAACCAACAATCATGAGAAAGTACTTCACAGAGTGATACGTAATAATTCACTGGCTATATTGTCTCCGATGACACCGATATACTGGCCCACACACGTCAACAGGCTTCCAGATGTTTTGGACTTCTTCATTGTTCACGGATTACAAAATTATAATAGAGTATGTAAAACCGTTGATGATCTGTCATCCGATCATGTTCCCGTACTTGTAGTACTAGACGTGAATCTCAAGAGGGTATCTAATCAACAAAAGTTGGTTAATAAAACTACGGACTGGAATCTTTTTTCGGAAATAATGGAAAACAACATAAATCTCAAAACTAAACTCAAAAGTAGTGATGATATTGAAATAGCTATTCAAAACTACACCAATCTTGTCGAACACGCGTGCAACGTATCCACTAATCACAGTTTGATAAACATACATAAAAATTATTACGTTCCACTTCAAATAAGGAAGTTAATACGATAAACTGCAGCTAGAAAAAAATGGCAACGAACTCGTTATCCATCCTTAAAAAAATTGTATGTGCAACTACAGACAGAACTAAGAAACAATATTCGTCAGTATAAAAATGATACTCTGTCTCATCAGCTAGATTCTATGAACACCGATAATAGATCTCTGTGAAGAAATGCAAAACAATTACTGAAGGAAATAGACGAACTATTCAATATAAAATTCAACAATAACTGGGCTAAAACAGATGTAGAAAAAGCGGACGTGTTTGCAGAACACCTAGGCGCAGTATTTAGTCCGCATCCTGACCATTCCAATAAACAGTTCGTCATCACACAAACCTTATTAAATGAGTACCAGGGGCGAATTCTCCATGAATGCGTAGCTTGCGGCACAAGCCCATAATGAGTTTTATATTTTCACAATAAATAAATATTTTTATAATATATATAGTGTTTAACTGCGTCCGTTTTATAGAGCGACATCTGTTGCGGTTACTCGGAATATTTGTTACAATCACTAAATCGAGAAATCGGCGAACGATGCGTAGGATTACGCCGCATCTACCTTATATATATTACTGTTGGTTGACCGCTTCACAACAGTATAGCGATAGTAGATGTTTGTACACTACACTAGTTTACACTTTACCAACACATTCGACGGAAGTTGCGATTTTCATACCACAACTTTTTTTCGTTGGATGCGCTGATTCTTGGAGATACAACAAAATCACTACTACAACGGTTGCATCTTCGTACACGAAGTTCGGAATACTGTTAGTGACAAGATGTGTTGTCACGGCCTAACTATAATAACGTAATAAAACGGTGATCGATGCGCTCATTTGAAACGCATCCTGCAATAATTCGCGCTATTTTACAATCGGTTGTTAGTTGCGGTGTTAATTGTTCTGATCTGCGTACTTTTTAATTTTTCGCTTCATTTCTTTTCGTGTACTCTTTGCGTTTTAATTTTTTTTTAGTTTATTTTTTTTTATAAAATTTAATCATGAGTACAAATGATGGTTTAGTGGAAGATGTAATTATTAATTTAATAACAAATCCGTTTTCTCCTAGAAGTATAGAGGAAAAATTAGTTATTGTACAGAATGGCAGAACATGTCCAAAATTACCAAATTTAAAGGTAAATCATACAGAAAAAAGTAAAACATACACACGATCATTTAATGATTCTAATTATAAGAATGTTACATGGCTAGCAGGATCTAGTACTCTAAATAAACTATTTTGTTGGCCTTGTTTGTTATCTTCCATGGATAATGGAACATGGAATAAAACAGGATTCAATAATTTAAGTACTTTATCACTGGCTATTTCTAGACATGAGAAAACAGCTAATCATATTAACTGCAGCTAACAACGTTTGGTAAAATTAGAATTGATCATGATTTAGACAGGCAGAAAAAAAGTAAATGATTCTTTACATAATAAAAATGTAAAGGAAAATCGAAAAGTTCTTAAACGTTTAACTGATGCTGTATGCTTTTTAGCCAAACAAGAATTGCCATTTCGTGGACATGATGAGTCTGAACATTCACTTAATCGAGGCAATTATGTGGAGATGCTTGATTTATTAAGTCAGTATGATCCTATTCTGGATAATCATTTGAAAACATCTACAGTTTTTAAGGGTACATTCTCAGCTATTCAAAATGATTTAATTGGATCGATATCATCAATAGTAATGGATCGAATTAAATCAGAAATTTTGCACGCCGAGTTTGTAGCAATTATTCTGGATGAAACTTCCGACATAAGTTGCAAATCCCAATTATCAACTGTACTTCGGTTTGTTGATGAAAATGGTGTTGTTCAAGAAAGGTTTTTGGGTTTCAGTGATGTCAGTGCAGATCGAACAGCTGCTGCTTTATTTCAATATGTTAATTCAACTCTTCAATCATTTCAGTGTGGTAAGAAACTTATAGCTCAGACATACGATGGTGCAGCAGTCATGGCAGGTGAGATGAATGGATTAAATAAATGTGTTAAAGACCATTTTCCACAGGCAACTTTTATTCACTGTTATAGTCATCGGCTAAATTTAGTACTTCAGCAGTCTGTTGCTAATGTAAAACAATGTACAATATTCTTTCAAACACTATCGGGTTTAACTGCATTCTTTTCAAAATCCTCCAAAAGAACAGTGGCTTTTAGAGAATTTGTTCAGAGAAAGTTATCCAGTGTTGTACCAACAATATGGAATTTTAATTCACGTTTGGTTAATATAGTTGACGAATATTATAATATAATAGAGGAATATTTCAGTCATATACTTGAAGACTGTGAAAAGTGGGACCAAGATACACAGTAGTTAAAGCACAGGGGTTCCTATTGTTTTTAAACAAATTTAATTCAAAATTCCTTACAAAATTATTTGCCAAAATATTTTCATTTTCAGATGTTGTGTTTAATATTTTGCAAACAAAAAGTCTGGACATAGATTATTGTCACAAAAAATTGATGAACTTTCAGCATATATTCAGAATATCAGGGATAATGAATTTGTAACCATTTATAGTGAAGCTGAAATTGTGAAACAAAAATGTGAAGCAGAATTACCGATTAAGAAACTTCGGTTGGATAATAAAGGATGTGCCGATAATTCAGATAGTAGAAGATTATTCAATGAGATTTTAGATAATATAATGACTCAGATTAAATTCCGCTTTGAAGCTATTAAACAATTTTCGTTCTTTTCACTACTTAACAGCCAGAATTTTGATCAGTATTGTAAAGAATTTCCTAATACAAAATTTGAGTCATTACACACATACGGACCATTTTTTGATTTAATCAGACTAAGAACTGAGTTAACAGTATTGTATTCATCAGAAGATTTAAAAAAAAAAAGTGTATTTGAATTAATGCAATTCATACACGGTAATAAAGTTTATCTTGCAATGCCCGAGGTTTTAAAATTAATTACGTTAATTGCTACAATCCCATCCACAACATCGTCGGCGGAACGTTCGTTCTCAACATTAAAGAGGATTCAAACATATTGCAGATCCACTCAGGGTCAAGAGAGATTATCTGCACTAGCTCTTTTGTCAATAGAAAAAAGTTTATTGATGAAATTGAAAGTAGAACCAGAATTTTACAATAACATAATTACTCATTTTTCTGCAAAGACGCGTCGAATAGGATTAATGTATAAGTAAGAAATACACAAATTTTGTATATTCATGTAAGATAAGATTTATAAAATAGAAACAACATGTACATACACACGTTCACAAAAGCACACATATTTTATTATTGTAGTTTATTATGTTAAATTACTTTAGTCTTTTTGAAACAGTTTGTTTTAAGTTGAATACAAGTTCATGATTTTTTTCTCGCAGAAGAATATAATAGAGATATTTCTGTATAATCCGAATTGAAAATAAATACCGAATTAGTTTAAGCGAAAGCACAACTTTTATGACCAAGATTCGCCACTGATGAGTACTCTAATACTGAGGTGTCTACCAAATTCTTTACCCCTTAAGAGATATTCGAAGGTATTCAGAAAGTGCCGTTGCGAAAAGCTGCAGGGTTAGATAGGATCAATGGGGAAATTATCTCGCACTTACCTAGAAAATCGGCAATTCTATTATGCTACATTTTTAACGGGATTATGCTACATTTTTAACGGGATTCTGCGGACTGGATTCTTTCCTAAGTCGTGGAAGAAATCAGTGATAATTATGATTCGTAAGCCCGGTAAGCCGCTAACTGATGTAGCTTCTTACAGACCTATTAGTCTACTGAGTTCGCTATCTAAAGTCTTAGAGCGACTGATTCTAAATTATTCGTCCGATTATAAACAGTAATAAAGTGATACCAAACCACCAGTTTGGTTTTCGTGCTGAGCACTCCACGATCCAGCAGTGTCATAGGCTGGTCGATGCTATTTCTTCGACGCTAGAGAAAAAAGAAGTATGTTCCGCCGTTTTTTTTGGACGTCGCCCAAGCGTTTGATAAAGTGTGGCACCCTGCACTACTCATCAAGTTGAAACAGATACTTTCTTATGATCTCTACGTGTTACTTCAGTCATATTTTTAGGACAGAACATTCGTAGTCAGGATCAACAACTCTTATTCGAAGGAACATGAAGTTTTAGCATCGGTTCCGCAAGGTAGTACTTGGACCCCTTTTATATACGATATACACAGCAGATCTGCCTACCTGTAATTAAACAATACTAGCCACATTCGCTGATGACATAGCCATCCTCGCATCAAATTCAGACGTCAGACATGCGAACTCTGCTGTCCAGAACCACCTAAATCGTACAGTTCAGTGGGCCCAGCGTTGGCGAATACAGTTTAATTCACACAAAAGCCAACATATTATGTTTACAAATAGATCAGTTAAGTATACACCTATCCCACAAGTTGATTTCGTACGTTATCTCGGAATGTACCTGGATCGAAGGCTTACATGGCGCTTTCACGTGGCGCAAACTCGTAAAGCCGTCGTTGCCCGTGCCAGGCTGTTACATCCGCTGCTGGGACGAAGGTCAATCTTGTATCTAAAAACTAAAAGGCGTATTTATCTAACAATGATTGTACCAATTTGGCGTTATGGCATCGAATTATACGGATCGACCAGCGCAAGTAATCTGAACAGTAATACAGCAACAGCAGTCGAAGATACTTCGCGTAATCACGTCCGCGCCATTCTATGTCTCCATGCACAACGATTTGTACATTCCATTTGTTCGGGATATTTACATTGGCCAGTACGAAAAACTGTTTAACAACTTCAAACATAGCAGTAATCCCAATATCGCCAGAATGCACTCATCAGGACTTCCAGGCAATCCAGGTAAAAGACTCAGACGAAAATGGTGTCGAGACGCATCTCGCACGATATATTCTTTATCAATCATACATAACTTTATACTTTTAAATCACATTCTTAAATCATTATTTATATTATCTATCTTATTGTTCGTATCGTAATATTTTAATTTTCTATCCACACCTACTCATTATCTTCTTATCACAATTTAATGTCTTGTTGGAGACATTAAATTAATACGTATTTTATTGTGATCGCCATTGTTTATGGTAATTGGTACCGGTATAATGTAAAAATAAAAAAAAAATAAAAAAAAAAAAAGGTTTCTCTAAAATAAAACTTATAAAAATATTGGTATTTTCAGTTGAATTATAAACTTTAGACAACGACTTAACAGCTTTGAAATATCGTGCTGGAGAAAATTAATCCGCATACAAGCTACAGTTCGCGAGTTGAATATCACAAAACTGTTAGCTGATATTGCTGTTCACCGCATGATGAAATATTTTCGGCACGTCATTCGCAGCGGGCGGAATTTAGAAACACAGGTGATAGATTCAGAGGTTCAAAGGAAAAGACCGAAAAGTTGTCCTTGACAGGGTTGAACAGATATGATAATAAACAATCTGCATTACCTTTGTGTCAATGTGTACAACGAGCTAAAGATCGAATGATATGGCTCCGAACAATTCAGATTGCTACATGATCACGATACTCATTTGTAGTGAACGACCTAATGATGATTACACACATATACATATATATTTAATATTCATTTTAAAATGTAATACTTTTAGAATAATATTAATTTTTTACGTTTCGTTTAAAAATGTTATATGTACACTGTAATAAATAAGTGAGCTGTTTATTTATCTATTATTTACTTTACTTATTAATAACGTTTTTCGATTAACCACATACCATTTTAGTAGTTTTGACATAATTTCGTACACTATTTTATTCTTTAATAAAAAATTGAACTACTTATTGTTTCGAAATAATTTTATGCACTTTAAATAATCATTAAATTTATTATGATAGACATTGGGCGAATTCAAATAAAAATTATATTCGATTTTTTCCTCACAGAAAATTTAATAATAATTATTGATAATTTTCGAAATGTAAAACATTAATTTTTTAAAATCAAATTTAACGTAAACGTAATTTCAGAGGCTTAATTATTGAAAGAATCTTTTGCGCTCGAAATATCTCTCTAATCATTTTTATTTTTTGTCTTCCGCTATCGGTGACTGTGGTGTAACGAACATTGGTTAATTTT